>OZ026623.1:44834285-45434285 GCA_964020975.1 Hermodice carunculata | reverse complement strand
ACAACAGTCCTGTTGAACAGATGGTCATAGAGTTTCGCAACTCTGAGACCAAGCCAGAAATGGTATCCAAGGAGGAAGGAAGAACACAGGAGTATTGCACCAGGACTTACCACTGGATCCAAAGGAACAGAAATATATGGAGCCACTGGGACCATCTGGTTTTTAGAACAATCCATTGAGTAAGTAACTCGATTGTGTTGGTTGATATGCCCAGACAAGGAGATCTTGCAATGGTGGTCAAGATGTAATGTCATGCAACTAATAAGTAAGTATCAATAAGAACGATGATAAGTAAACAATATCAAAATATCAAATGAATCACCTTTGTACCTTCAACATATAGTCCCATTCCTACTTGTCTAACTTAGCTTGTTGAGTATAAGGTAACAATTTTCTTCTTTTTTTGAGCACAATACTATTATGTGATAATTGGAGAATAAACATAAACATCGTAAACATGTTTTCGGCCTTACAGAGTGTCACATGTTTCAAAATATATGAATTACTGCCGTGTTATGATCAATGTCTAATGTTGGAAATATACAGATTCGTCACTGGCACATCCAACTGTGCAGTGATACTTTTCTTTAGACGTCATACATATAAACAATTTGGATTGAACACAGTTTGAAAAATGTATGTATCAGTGCGTACCCCAACTTTGCAGAGTAGTATAAGGGCTGACTACGTTCTCCACCAGGGGACTCTGAGGCAACACACTAGCACTCTTCCGATCACTGCTCACACCATTTGAGGCAACACAAGTGTATTGTCCAGTGAAGGTCTTTGCTGCATGTGACAGATTGTTTGTAACCAGCATCAAGGAATTGTCAAATCTCTTTTCAATGATCCCCATTTGATATTGGATAGTTTTGTTGTTATATAACCAGTGTACAATCAACGCTGTACCTGGGTCTGTTTCTGCATTACATTGCAAGTGTATCTCATCAGAATCACGTCTGAGGCTGTTCCTTGGTGGCTCAACAATCTTGGTTGGAACTTTTAAAAATACATAATGAATGAATTCTGTTAGCAATGCATGATAGTAATGTGGCTGAATGGTCCTACTGACAGATATACGAGACACCATTTTATTCTTGTTGATGAAGCTTATGGAATAGTGTACTTTACTTTATTTCAGTGGTTCATTCATTCTAAATTAAGTACTTATGAAGCCGACCAAGCTGTGCAGTGTCTCCACAATACTCAATTTGCGTCAGGATTACAGCAAAATATATGTATGTATGTATATATATATATATATATATATATATATATATATATATATATATATATATATATATATATATATATATATATATATATATATATATATATATACATATATGTGTGTGTGTGTATTAAGTCATTACAACCATTGCTGTTCGCAGCATGTGTGTTCAGTTACAATGCAGTCAGTTACTACAGTACCTCAAGTAAACCAATTAGAGTTTGAATCACATTTTCACTGCTTAAACAAAGCTTTGGTAGCCAAGAATGCAGGGCCAAAATACACGGATAGCGACTCGGACCTGTTTAGCAGGTAATTTTGTGCAATAATCAATTCACTACTGCACTTTATTTTTCATCTTTTTAATCAGTCCAATACAGGTAGAAATTAAAGGAAATCATGAACTCAAGTTAAGCCTCAGTCACGGAAAATATGATTTATTACACATGATCGTACAGAATCCTGTTCCCTGAAGTGAGCAATAACACAAATCTCTATGGTCTCTAACAGAGCCAGTCATAATGTTTTCAGCAGTAATATGATGGCTTGTGCCTGGAAAAAAGGAGCCTATATATTCAATACTCACGTACGACATTGAGATACACTGATGTAAAGAGGAAGCCATGGATGTTGGATACATTGCACTGTACACACATGGTATCGTCTGTGCGAGAGAGATTCATTATCTTTAGTTTGTGATCCTTGACGTGGATTTTCCCGTTCCTGTCAGCTGAATATAAATAGTCAAATGAAGAATGCATTATTTTTACAATCATAACACCGCCCTTTTCAAATTACAAAATGTAACAATAGTGCATCTATTCTGAAAGGTCTTGTCTGCTTTTTTTCATATTCTAGTCCAATGCAAAATACATGTCTATTTTATGTGATGTTTAAAGCAGAATACTAATTCAACGGAAATTTACTGATTTTGATAGACAAATGTCTCTAAGTGGAGTGATTGCATTTAAAGGAGAAAATGAGTCATCACCGTTGCATAGCGTGACAATATGAGCATGAGTATTGGGTCTCGGGAACTAGACACATTACCAACTTAAATTTAAACCTTTGTACATTGTCTTACTGAGCTTGTAGTTTTGAAAAGTTCTGATGCAAGCGGCCGTATATTACTGGCTGTCTACTACATCCGAGGTTTTGCATTTAACTTTAAGAAAATGGTGCTTTGTGGTGCAATAGATTCAATACAATTAACAATAAAACTTTTATTCCAAGATGATCATTGCGGAAGTGACAAAATGCCTTGTTGTCTATGTGCTATTGAGAAATTACAGGTTTTGGTTCTTGCTTGGAATTCGGATTAAAAGATGTTATGAAGAAAAACACGACTGCCATAAAAGGACATAATATACTGCATCTTGCAATAATAACCAAAAAAGCAAACCAAGATTCAGTGTAGGAGCTTTTTGAAACATATATGCACAATCAACAAAGGGCATCTACTTGTCCCTGTGGCAAAATATACACCAGGTCTTGATACACAGACCTGGTGCGATATTACGAGGCAAAAATGCCATTATGCATGAGATTTTGTGAAAAGAAATGGATTGCCTGCAGATCAGGTACCTGTATTAGTCTAGTGGGAGGAAACCAGGCACCGCTTGGCTCTGAGGTCTACATTAGGTCTATATTCAAGGTTCTGGTTCCTAGGAACAAGGTATTTGGCAGAAACTGCGAGTATTGTTGTTCCAGTGTTATGTATATTTTTGTTATTTTAACATACTAATAAATGTCATTGATTCTTTGTTTTTAGTGCCATTTTGGTCTACTTTTTAGCACAAGTTTAGGTTACTGCCCATGTGTTGTTGGGCCATTCAAAAGCTCAGCTTACGAGATTTCCAATAATTTACCAGCTGAGGAAATGAAATGTATTTGAGCAAGAAACCCTTGACATTTTGTTTAAATATATGTGCTCATTCATCATTACAATCATATCACACCTTATCCCCATTGTTATTCGGAAATCCTATAGAGGATGAGAGTGATGCTATTTACTAGGCTTTTGCAGCCGTACCCTCTGACAAGACAATCTTTGATGACTAAGCAAGTTTCACCTTTCAGTATTTTGCCATTGATATACCATGTTGTCTGTGGGTCTGGGGTACCCCTGGCAGCACAATTGAAAACAGCAGCACCACCTTCAGTTACATTGATGTCCCTTGGTTTTTCAAGCCAGGTTGGACCGGCTGAAAAATGAATATATAAAGTTTTCCTTTTTTATGTTTTCTTTCATTGTGGGTGTAAATACGGTTGGCATGTTATCAAGATTTTATAAACCCATGAAATTTTAGTAATTTCAGTATTTCTGGACAAAGTGCTGGAGAAGAGAGGCACCTTTTATGCTCCATGAAAGATGAGGTCAGGCAGCTTCTGATCCTAGAGGTAGGCCTCCCTGTGTAACAAATGCAGCTTTCCCCCATGTGTTCAGGCAGTCCTAACCTGGTGATCAATCGCTGTTGACAAGGGTATCGTGAGCAAAGTGGCCCAGTCAAAACAAGCTTAGACTCCCTCTGTAAGTCCTCCAAAAAAGACCTAAAGGCCACCTAGGAGACGTCAGAATAGGACGACGTAAGGACAGAGCCCCTGGCATCCTCCTCCAGTCTACAATAGGCATCGGCCGATGGGGAGACAGGCCAAGTATCAAATTCCTCCTTATCAATATCCACTGGATGATGTCAGGGAAAAATCTGCTCAGGCACAGAGTACCACTTCCCCATGATGTCTCACTTGGTAAGAGTCACCCTTGTTTCACATATCCCACTTTCCAGCCTGGCTTCAGCTAAGTACATGTTCTGGACTCTCAGCACTCCAACCTAGAAGTCTGAGGTCTTTGCCTCTTTGGAGAGGACTCTTAAGTGGTTGGTTGACGGGGTGGGGATCAGGGCAATGAACAGATCCACTTGCATCTGTGCAGTCCTGGCCACAGACTTCCTGACTACTGACAGCCTTTAGTCATTGGCCAATGGAGGCACCGTTAATCACCTTAGGTTGAGCTGGGCACTTGCAAACACTATAAAATGATCTTTGACTGCCTTGCTTGTGACTGCATTGTCTCCTCTCCTTACTCCCCCCCCCCCCCCGGTGCAGGTGTAGAGACAGCAGCTATCTGAGCCTGTGATCATTTCATGCGGGATCATCTGTGTTTATCTACTGGAGCTCTGGGAGAAGACTCGATGCAGTCAAAGGCCAAGGGCCAGCATTTAGCTGCAAAAGCTTGCCACCCATGCCTAGCTCTGCACTTTTTCTCTGGGCCTGCTGGTACAGCAGCCACTTGTCATCTCCCCAGCCCATACAAAACTGACATGTCTGCTCATGAAAGCACACAACCAAGTTGCTCAGGACAACCATAACAATGGTCATGGTTGTCCGACGCTGCCATAAAGTGACTCATTGCCAAGCAGCAACTGCTTGGTGGGCACTGTCCTCCCTCTGTCTGCGATCTGATTGGCCGACATGACCAGCTGTACTGCAATGTTTCCACAAGTATCTATGGATCAAATATAAGCTTCCGTTGTCTCGGAAGGGTCCAGGATGGCACTAGAACAGTGATAATGAATAAAAGTCCACAGAGGTTCCCAACTCTTTATACCACACCAAAAATGGCGCTCGAGAAAAAAGGGGAAACAAAAGAGCCTCTGTATTAGGAATCCTCACCAGATTCATAGAAACCGAGGGACGGCGCCACCAGGACTGGCAGGTTTTTTAGAAACAATGGAGTGAGTAACCCAACTCAATGTGTCGGGCGATTTTGCCTGGATGCAGCAGTCTTGGCAATGGTGGGCTACAGGTAACATTACGTAACTAACAGATGATGTTTATTAGGTAACCTCACGTAGTACTAATAATAATATAACATTTTTATTAAACCCCAGTGACAACAAGAAAAAAATAAAGTATGTGTCGCAATAAGGGCACAGAACTGAACAAAAAACACAGTGTAAAAAGAGTGCAATGACCTAAATAAAAGTACATAATTAAACGCACATAAATCACGTTGAAGAGTCTTGGGACATAGATAAAATTAGATTCATAATCATTGAATCCTCACTAAAAATATAAACACATGAAGACAAATAGGTCTGGCTTAACAGAAATATGCAAATGATAATTCAGAAGACAGATATCAGTCGTTGGGCCGTTTTTCGTGAGATGCCGTAACGAATGTTATAATCCCGTTGTCCTGGAAGAAATTCAAAGAATAGATCTTTACCACCTCAGGTTGAGTGCGGGGAGATTGAGGAATAGTGCTTGAGTATTTTGTGTGTGTGTGTGTGTGCACAGTATGGATGTTTTTATGAATAAATAAATAAATAAATAAATATATAAATATATATATATGTATATATATATATATATATATATATATATATATATATATATATATATATATATATATATATATATATATATATATATATATATATGTATATATATGTATATATATGTTGAGTGTGTACCCTGTTGTGTATTAATGAAATGATATTAGGCAAATATGAACATTATGGCTGCCAAACAAATGCTCGCAAACGTAATTTACTGTGCAAAAATTCAACCACTTTCTTGTTGGGTTTCTAATGTTGTGTGATGTGGGCAAAATTGTGCATAAGCCAATACTTCTAGAGTGAACATCATTGCAAGTTAGGTATTTAGGGTCCCAATCGTGATGAAATATTCGATATCCTTTAGTACCAACTAGATCAGCAGCCGCTTATTAATATTCTAAAAATTACAGAATTTCATTTGAAATAATTTGCAAAAGATAGTTCAATCTGACCCATTTTTTCAGTGCTTCGGGTGAGTATTTTACATGTTACCTGTTTTGAAGTTATGCAAATGACTTATATTAAACAGGCCACTGCTGACTCACATTCGACTTTGACCTCTACTTTCTGCATGAACTTGTGTCCCACGCCATTTTCCCCTGCACAACCGTATGACCCAGCATCTGTGGCTATTACATTTGACATGCTGAATACTGGTCCTCGAAAATTAAGTTCAGTCTCTCCTCTTTCCCACGTGACATTCGGAGTTGGCCTGCAAATAAGTTTGACAAATTTTGCTACGTGAATTGTTTTTACTGTTTGCGTGTGGCGTCATTATCCGTCAACAAACCACATTTTCGACATTTTCTTCAAACATGATAAGGAACTCTACATTTGGTGAGTCCTCGTCAAGTATGCCCAATAAATAACGCCTTAATATCGGTTTCAAATCCAGCCTACCGCTGTTAAAGTACTTTGCCAATTCTTTGGTGATGAATGAAAAACGTTTATATATATATATTATATATATTATATATATATATATATATATATATATATATATATATATATATATATATATATATATATATATATATATATATATATATATATATATATATATATATATATTTCCGACTTTCCTCCGACCTCTTGATGGATTCTCTTCGTACTTGATGGGAGTGTACCATAACTTCAGGTTTATTAAATTGTTCACCAGGTTTTTGTTCCATCACATCCTGAATTTTAATGAACTTTCAAATTGTGCTATGCAAGGTGTTAACCTAACTTCAATTAATTTATGTCAGCATGGTAAGCGAAGAATTATGTCGTAAATACATGTATGCATGTATGTATAAGTCCACCAAAAGCACTGAATCGATCCACTGCAAATTATGCATAGTTGTCGCTTGCATCACCCTCCGTCGAGTCTCTTAAATACGCCATACTTGATTTTTTTCATGAATTTTTTTTCCTTTTTTTTCCGGAGGGTGGGCGGGGGGGGGGGGTTCTTAAAACCTCTTGGCTGAAGATTGTTGACCTTTTAAAATATTTCAGATTTGGCATGATAACGCGAGAGATATTTTGATCTAGGCTTTCAATACTTAGCACCACGACTGTCCCGCATAAGGACTGGTTCAGTGTTACTTCGGTATTTTTGATCCCATTTTTAAGATCCATTTATTGATGTAGTAAACTTCGTCTGCGGATAATAATTCCAGACCTACTTCAGGAAGGACTTTGTTATCACTAATGATGACAGCTTTCTCTAAGGGTCTGGTTCAGTGTTCCCGTGGGTAGTGTTGACCTTCTATCAAGGTCACTGAACCACTACACAGAATCTTGCTGTTCCCTTAATAATGAATTTTGATCATTAATGATGTGTCTGAGCTGGAGAATGACGGCACCCTAGAGGGCTAGGTTATGACTGTAAATGAGTGACCTTGGCCTCATTCCAAATGTCACAGGGCCGTTTCAATGAATTCTTGTTGTTGATGGGTAAGCTCAAGAACATTTGGATATAATACTTGTACAATGTACGACATTATGATGGTCCTCTGTGAAAAAATTAAGTTGTGAGAGCTTTTGAATCATTTTGATTCAATTTGTATGGCTATTGGGCAACTGTTAAAATTTTTCATCTGGATTTTACTTGAGAACAGGTCGATCCAAGACTTAGAGGTTGTACTTGACAATGATTAGCAATAACCATAAATTGCATACAAGATGACAGGACCTGAATATATAGCAACGGAATGTCCCCTGTATTGAATTTTAGCCTAATGTCTACCGCCCCGTTACACATCTTAAAGGGCAAGGGGCGAACTTGTTACATTCATCTAAGTCCTATCTAAGCTCCAAATGATCTAGATGTACATTTTTCATTTAATATGCAGGGAATTCATGACTCTATGAATTCAAGGTCACCTCAGCATATGATTCCCACAGCCCACTTTTTCAGGCTTTTCCCCTGCATCGCATCCATAATCTTTCAAAATATTTCATTCCTTATGATTGAGCATTCTGGATCTGTAAATGTATCCAGATACTGGTATTGTATGCTTAAACGGTTCTTTCAGCTGCATGCGTCATCTAACAGATAGAACCACTTTATTGAAGGGTTTTTTTTTGAGGGGGTGATTTGTTTTTCTTTTTTGTTTTTGTCTCTGTTTGTTTGTTTGTTTGTTTTTTTTGTTGTTGTTGTTTTTCTGTTTTGTTGTTGTTTTTCTGTTTTGTTGTTTTTTTTGTTTTGTTTTTTAGTTTTTGCTTTTTTGTCTTTGTTTTTCAGAATGAAAATCTGGAAACTCTAAACATAAGTGTTAATATTATTTTAGCCATTTTGCCTCAAATACCAAAAAAAATATCAAAAATTTTAATCTACTTTTCGTAATGATCACCATTTAAACGCATTTGACCACAACGCACCCAATATTTCTCATAAGTGGATGCAGCGAATATCAACCTAATTTCAATTATTTTCTGGCTGCAAATGGCTGATGTATTTTTATAAAATGAAATAACGTTGTTTCACATGTATGGGTTTTTAAATGATTTCTTTGAGTCCGTTCTTATAAAACCCTGGTTTTATGACCAGGCAACTGGTCACAATTTTAATTTGGTGTTTGATTAATTAATCCTTTCATATCTCAATGACAACAGAAGGCCCGAAACCCAATATATCGTCTGCATTCTGATTGACAACGAGAAGATATCCACTCACCACCCTGCAAAGATACAATATATGTCAAGCCTTTTTCCCTCTATAGCCAAGACATCTGTTGATTTGAGTAACAATATAGGGTGAATGCCATCTGTAACATCATCTGAGTTCACAAATAAAGACACATCAGGATTCTTAATTGCACAAGAGCATTTAAAAGCCATAAACAAGGTGATCTGACATTACTTTGCTAATAAAATGTTAGCTCCATGAGGTAATTAATGTGTTGCTATAGGACGTAATTGTTAAATAATACAAACAGGTTAAATATATTTATATGGGCGTAAAAGACATTTCAAAATACTGCTCTTGATTACTTTCTTAGTTGCTCAAATCAGGCAGCAAAACAAAAAACTTTTAACTCTGTCAGTGTCCGAGACACAATTATGGTATTGTGACTCCAGATCCTACTTCCCCATACAAATACCTTTTATTCCAGTGCAAACATGCCTATATTTCTAGAACTAAAAAAAAGAGGGAAGTCCTGGTTAAAAACATTTTCGATGCGCTCTAAACAGCATCCAAAGTGTGCCAAGGAAAGATTTGAACCTGATCTCCAACTAAGGGCAGGAAGGATTAACCTTATATTGGAACAAAGAGTGTGACAAGTATATCTATCAAACAAGTGACAATATCACAACAGACCACAGTTTCCATTAGAAAAGAAAACCATATATATATATATATATATATATATATATATATATATATATATATATATATATATATATATATATATATATATATATATATATATATATATATATATATATATATATATATATATATATATATATATATATATATATATATATATATATACCTCCAGTCAGCTGTAACCGCCTGAACTGCCCTCCAACATATCCATTAGCTCCGTGCAAACGACACTCATACAGTCCTTCGTCCCCTCTCTCGACGTTAACAAACAGCAAAGAACCTGCAAACCCAGGAATTTCATATGATTTCAGTAAATACAGAAGACAAACGTACTTATCGGCGAAGTCTACGGTACAATCTAAAAGAATTGCAGGCATTAACATAAAAGCCATAATTATGGTGAAGAGCTGTATTACAAATGTAAATTAATGTAACATTTGTAACACTAAGAGAACAAACATGGATGAGAGAAGGAACAGAAAATCATTTCAAACTCCTCATGCGCAAAGTTGACGTGTATATAAATATATATGTATATATATATGCATGTATATGTATGTATGTATGTATGAATGCATGCTTGCGTGCATGTGCGTGTGTGTGTGTGTGTGTGCGTGCGTGCGTACGTGTGTGTGTGTGTGTGTGTGTGTGTGTGTGTGTGTGTGTGAAAATGTTAATAACTAAATAAATGCCGGATATCGAAAGTCCGTAATTCCCGGTTTGAGAATGTCTTCATAGCCTCTCAACCCGATGTAGAAAATTATATTTCAGTCTACTTTTTCTGTACAGTCTCTCAGTAATTTTAAAATGTCTAAAATTACTTCCAGCATTGCTGTAGGCAAGGACTATGCCGCACCACTTGATTCACGACATGAAATTTTGGCACCCTAGGAAGCAATACTTTCTAACAGAATAAACATGTGAAAAAAAATTATGGTTCACATTTTTTAGAAGATAAGATCTGGTAATAATCATTTCTTATAGTGGGATACGCAAAATAAGTACATTTAGGGTATTTTGTCCATTGATCTTCAACCTACTGGCATATTACTGTCAGGAGCTGTAAGATATGGCAATAACTTACTTACTAAGTAAAAAGGGCCAATCATTATTATC
The DNA here is from genome assembly GCA_964020975.1 of Hermodice carunculata. NCBI lineage: Eukaryota > Metazoa > Annelida > Polychaeta > Eunicida > Amphinomidae > Hermodice > Hermodice carunculata. Next base: position 45,423,781 of record OZ026623.1, on the reverse strand, counting down.
TTTATTATTATCATCATCATCATCATCATCATAATCATCATCATTATTATTATTGTTATTATTATTATTATTATTATTATTATTATTATTATTATTATTATTATTATTGTTATTGGTTCCTACTGTATGCACCTGTCTTTACCAAACAGCATTTCTCTCTATCTCCATTCAATGATGATGATGATGATGATGATGATGATGATGATGATGATGATGATGATGATGATGATGATGATGGTGATGGTGGTGGTGGTGGTGGTGGTGGTGGTGATTATGATAATAATGATGGTGATTATAAATGCAATAAAATGTAATCGGAAATTTAGGGCAGCAAATCGGCCTTAAGGACAGTTAAGACACCAAAAACCTTTGTCAGGCCGATTTTGAGATTTTAAGGGTTTTTACAAGATGGATGTCCTTTGTGCTAGTTGTCAAAATTTCTAGCTTTCAACCAAAGTAGAAATGCGAGAAAAACGCCAAAAACCGCACCGGCATGTGGACATCCGAACGTCCATGTGTCATTCTTTTGGTTTTCAGCCGCCAAACTGAACAATGCCACCCGTCAGTCATACCTAACAGCCGGTTACGTGGCTGCAGGTAGCAACGGCCCATGGCGAAAGGAGAATGGTATGAGGGCGGCAATGCGAAATAAGGCGGAATGCCGAAAGTATGTTTGTGGGCAGGGAAAAGATGCAAACACGCTAACATATCATAGCCTTAGTGGTTTACTTTATAGTTATCTTGCTTGTTTTGCGTTCTGATGAATGGAGACTTTAAATCTTCAAGAGGAGCGGGAATCGTCAGACGATGCCCCTTCAAACTTCAAAGGCCGCGCCGCGATGGATTACCCAAGTGTTCCTTCACACCAAAGACAGCCGGGAAAAAAAACTAGCACCTCAATCAACAATTACTACGTACGTAATGATATTTAATCGAAACCCAGGGATGAGGCAATAAAAGTACAAATAAACACATCAAAATAAGCATAAACGTGACCAGCAGAGAAAACACACAAAATAGCGCTACAAAACTCAGGTTGGAAAGAAAAATGAAATCCATTGAGAAAATAAGTACAAAATAATGACAAGCTAACTAAGTAAAGTGTACAGACAAGTCTAGCAAGCTCACTACACAAAGTATACAGATAGGAGTAAATGCAATAAAATATTATCCCTAAAAATGGGATAAAGAGGTAGGAGGCGGAAGACCAAACCCGCCATCCGTACACTGACTACGAGCGGCCGTAGGTTGCCCCACCGAAGCAAGGCAACACAACTTTCGTTGCCAGGCTTGAGGTCACGGGGCCCGCAAGGCCGCCTCCATGACGTCACACTTTGAAACAAGACTGTTGCTGTCGAAGTTTGACAGATCGCTGAATAATGTTTTCCGTACATTAAAGGCTCTTTTATTCGTGTGATTGGCCAAGAATTGATTGACAACCTTCCCAAATGTTAAGGGACGATGTTTACAACGTTTTGTACAAACATCAGCTCAACTTGAGCAAATAGTATTGTTTCAGAAGCAAATGATTAACATGAAAGACCTTTGAAGCTTGTTTTCTCAGAAAGGATAATAGTAGGACGAGAACCCCACCTAAGAATGGGTTATCCAAGAAAACAGCTGGGCGAAATTTAATCTGGTTAACGGCTTTTGATTCTGTAATGTCTGAACTGCAAAAACGATTCAGCGATTTCCTACATTTTGTTTCGTTCCTTTTCTATAGAATGAAGAAAATGAACATCCTGAAAATCAAAGGGAAAATTGAAACGTCAAACTTTGAGGATGGATAACAGAAAAACGAAACCAAACATAAAAAATTGCAGGATTGTTTTTTGTTACCAATATGTCAGGATTAAGATGCAAGTGTAATTAAGATTTTATCACAAATAATTACTGAATTGTATCGACATTTATTTGGCGGTTGCTTTGCGATCAACTTTCAATTGTTTATTCAACAATTAACATCACAGACACCCAAATACGGGACATATAAATTCTTTGGAGTATGACGAGTACACACATATATGATATGTTATCCTAACGCAAATACATTTTGAACTGGGATTGACTGAAGCTGGATTTATTTTTGGTGTCTTACCTGTCCTTAAGATTTGCAAATAATCTGTATTCGAAATGGTTGGGCACTTCTTGTGTACAAAATGACAGAATTGCTGCTTATCTTTACAGCGAGTTGAACAGATGAGTTGACACTGTGAACTGAAGGCCGGATTTACCCATGAACTTTGTAAAACACAGAATCCTCCGCTCTGCCGATTCCCTGACGGATGATCAGCGAGTAGCCTCGTGCCAACAAATTCGGGGGTCCGCTACCACACGGGAATTCATTATTTTCAATAATAATAACAATAAAAATGACGATCTCAACGGCGAAAACGATGATGACCACAACAATGCATAAATTGCTGCTGTAGCTCCTGATGGTGATGAAGATGTTGATGACGACGACGACAACGACAATGCTTATAAAGGTGAAATCTTACCGTTACGTAGTAGCAAAATTCTATCGTCATGCTTAACTTCAACAGGGTATTGATCATCATGATTATGCACGGTGGCCCAAGAGACACAATCCCTGACCTTTGTCATGCATGCGTCTGGCACGTCACATGGTAGCAGAGCCCAATGTCTGTGCTTCACGGTAACTTTCTCCTCCTTTTGGGTTCTACTTGGAATACCTACCAAAACAGGTCGCCTTCAGTAATATAAAGTGTGCAGCAATGATTATGATCGATTTTCTGACATGACTAATATGGTCTCATAGGATCTTTCATCTCCAGTGTTGCCCTCTGGTGTTCCAATGCGTCTGTATTTATCCAATTCATCCTTTATTGCTCATGAAGCGCATACAAGAACATTGCATTTTATAGTTATTGTCCACAATAATTAGTGGTACAATAGTCTCCTCTACTTAAATATAAGTATAGTGTTACATTACATGATTTTAGTCTGTATTGGTTGTGCTGAAACATTACAAAAGAGTCATTTTGCCCAGGACAAGACAAAATACAGTGCAATGACAAAACATTCAAAGATACATATACGTGATGACCAGGTGCAAACTCGTGTTTATCTATAGACCTATGCATGTTTACACTCCTTTTCCCGATGTTCCCAAGGTTGGGTTCGTGCTTACACATTGGCTTGTTATTTAACCATGAAAAGTTTAATTAATCCGGGTATCGCTGTAAGTCACAAAAGAGAGTCAGATATTGTTAATCATTTTCATAGGGGGCCTGTAATGTCCACAGTGTAATCTACCGATTTTTCACCGGTAGTGTAATTTCATATTGTTGCATTTCATTAGTATATTTAATTTATTTTCAGGACACAGAGTTTCTAAATTAAGGGAAAATTTTGACATATCAGCCACCAAATTGTCTTATTGATATAAAATGAATTTGCATAACAATGAATACTATGCTCCGGCAACGATACAAGAACAGCACATATGGGCATATAATCACACTGAATCTTAAGTGACAAGCATAAACCCTGACGTGTTATGATATTTACAAACGCAAATTCTTAATTCCTGCTTTGCATGTACTACCAATAGGTCAATAAAGTTTGTATCCATAAGATTAATCAAATGCTTGTTGAGACTTTCTGACCTTGCTCCCAAGTAAAAGAATTTTCATAATACCTGGAACGCAGATGAGTTCAGTTGGGCTGGAGAGAGCTATTCCGTACTTATTTGTTGCGTGACACTGATAGGTTCCTTTGCTTTTTTTCCCCAACGACAAAGACCCATTTGCGAGGCTCTTGGTAACAACTTTGTGTCCGTTCGTGTACCATGTTATACTATGGATAAAAAAGAAATACATATTTATGTGGAAACTATACCCAGTTGGTTTGTCGCAGTGCTTATTATATATATTATTATTTTATAATGTATTTATGCTGCGTTTGATTTTACATTTATGTAACTATATAAGACCTGTACGTGTGTTAGGTAAATACAAAGACTACCAAAATAACAACAATTCCCATATGTGCTACATAGCAATATTAATAACTCTCAGATGTGCTAAAGAACAATAGCAATTCAGCTGTTACACAGAAAATGGCAGTTCCCATATGTGCCACAGAACAATAGTAGTAACTTTTAGCTATACTACAGAAAAATACAATTCAATTCCGATGTGTTAAGAAATAAAGCTGATCTCATATGTACCACAGAACAATATAAGCAACTCTCAGATTTCCCACAAAACTATCACAAATCAGTTATGTTACGGAAAGTAGCAGTTCTCATACGGGTTATGGAAGACCAGTATAATAACTTCCCAATATGCCACAGAACAATAGCATCTCAACTGTCACAGAACATTCTTTTATGTTAACATTGCTGCCAGGCCTCTTAGCCAATCAGAATGCTACTTTATAGGTCATAATACATGTACCTGAGACAACCACAACCTGGGAAAAATGTACTACGACCTGGTGATACAAATCAGCTTAATCAAGATTATGTTTTGTAAGTTGTTGTTTTAGTTGCTATTTTAACAATTTGTACCCATTCATTTCCCTTGCAATTTATGATATTTAATCCCCTGCTAAACAAACAAACCTAGATTCTGGCACTTTTTTTAAAGAAACCGAAAAAGCAGTTCCCCCTATAAAAATCCGTCTGCCACAATTGATAGTATGGAGTCTACGAAATGTAGTGAAAATGCGTAAATTTGAGAGAGAATTTCACTGGGACATTAAAGAAAAAGACTTAGATACTCCCCACAATGGCTCAATGGGAAGTATTAAAGTCTGTACCAACAACTCTCAGATGTGCTACATAACAATAGTAATAACTCTCAGATATACTACAGAGCAATAACAACTCATCTGTGTTGCAGAACAATAGCCGCTTTCATAGTACATGCTACAGAACAATAACAGCTCTCACATCGGAAATATTCACTTGCTCTTTGCAAGTACATACTGAACAATAGACCCTACTCAAGCATCAATTTCATTTTCATGAAAAATGGTCCATATTTCGGTGTATCCAAACTCTTTGTGCTGATTTTAAGGATATATGACAAAGCTGCATCTTGGCAGTGACTGGGGTGTATTTTTGGACAACACTGTCAACTTACGTTTTAAAGATAATGGCGTGTACATTCATGGACAGCTTGAAAGCTTCAGACTCATTTTATTGCACACACGTCATTTTTCTCACTTTACTTACTTTGGCTTAGGAATCCCATCAGAAAGGCAATCCAGTACTATGTGCTGTAGGTGATCTACATATATACGGGCAGGTGATGTACGTATCAACCTTGGTGGCCTTCGCCCTACCAACAAATATCATTATCAGTATTAAAGATGAGAACCGTCAACAAAGGGCTGTGTCGATTCAACACATTGAACGACATGTGTTAGCTTGACCGGCTGCAACATACAGTTCATGCGGCGTATATTGTGGCATAATATGCTTGTTTAGATGGTTCTCAGCTCTGTTCAGTGATACATATTGTTTTTGGATAATGAAACACTTAAAATCAATATAACCTATGTGCTCGCACAACATGCGATCTTTGAAATTTGTGAGGGCTAGTTTCCAGAGGAAGAAAAGCAGTGATATCAGCTGGAACCAAAATGTACCAACTCTCAAAATGTAACGTTGCCCTGTTGTAAATATATTGGACGGTGGTCAAAAAATAATGATGATGGAGAAGATGCAGATGCGTCATTCCCATTGTCATCTTCAGCATCAGGGTTGAGGACCAGACATAATTACATCATTTGTCTTGTTATGTCACATTTACTATGTATGTATGTATGTATGTATGTATGTATGTATGTATATATGTACATGTATGTATGTATCCATGTGTGTATGTATGTATGTATGTATGTATGTACGTATTTATTGTGGATATAATATAGTATTAGAAATGATATATGTTTTCAGGATTAAAGTACTTAGACGGGAATTCTTCCATGAACTTCATACACTGACTATAAGCTTTAAAATGATATAGATGTAGCAAAGTAACAACAGTAAATCTTACGAATGTACCTGGTTAACATGCCTGATCTATTCTCCATAACCGTCTCTTTGCAACCTAATATAATTTTCGAGAGTGTAAATATGGGGTAAATAGAGGCTGACAAAATGTCAAAATCATGTTGTCAGTACAGTGTGTACTCTGTTGTTATATACACATCCAGAACTGAATTTGGTACTCCTCCTCACTTCTGTTGCACTGCTGATAACAGAAATTTAAGAACCACCTCAATCAATTTTATATTTTCCAGTGCGTCTTACACCACGCACATAAGAACAAAAATTTTAAAACAACCATTTTTTTTAAACAAAACCACTTTGAAAGCAATGGCCACGCACAGGGTGCAACACGGTCAGATTATTCTGCAGAAAGCTGTTAAATCATGACATATTACTCTAAGTAGTAAAAAGAAAAAGCAGAGATGTATAGCACTCAGGGATTTTTAAGAATCTTGCGTGGTTAACACGAAACTGAGTCAGCAGCTTTTCCTGGCATGCCCAACCAGCGTCAAGCAAAAGCTCTTGACGTGGAGCATGCTGTCATTATGGATATCGTCTACAATTTTCACCAAAAAAAAAAAAAAAAAAAAAATCATGTTGAGGAGAATTTGATGTAAAAAGGTAGACACAAAAGACATTTTAAACCCTGGCGCTTTCGGGCGATTTGAGCGGGAAAGAGTTAAATTAAAAAAAAAAGAAAAGAAAAAGAAAGAAAAGGAGCGTGTTGCTACATCAGCTCTAGGTCTGTCGTACCTTACGTCATTGATTTTTGTGACAACACTTACCTTCTGGCCGAACTGTAGTAAAAGTCCATGTGCTCTCGTCTGTATTCGTGAAGGCTTTCACACAAACAAGGTACGTCTTTGCCGCATCTAACCTCCAGAAGGTCCATTTCTGATTTTTTTAAAATAGTTCAGAATTGATGGGTAGGGACTTTGTTCCGACAAAATTATGTGCATGTTTTTTTTCGTTAACAACGATCTTCCCCACACATTTTCTAAATTACGCCATCGTAGATTTGCTGTAGCCGTAAGAGCAACAAATGTAGTTCCCTAAATCCGAATTGCAATTTATAACATTTACCAAGATAAAGGAGCATAAACAAAATCTTTAAAATTACATCTGTGTGCCGGGTAATATTCATATACTGATTATGCAATTAATATATCAATACAAAGTTAACAACTCACAACATTTATCATCACTTTATACCAATGAAATTTTGGGTATTTTTCCTTTGAAGCGCAAACATGTACCAAACCTTTGGAAAACTGAGATTTTGCAGAAAGTTTACAAGGAGCATGAGAAGAAAAACAACTATAATGTTGTTTGCGCCCATGCATTTAAAATAAACACTATCGTGAAGGTCACTTTGTATAAAAGTATGATTAGGCTCACAAATACTTAAAGCCTCGCAAAAACATTCACAATAAAAGCCTGTCTCAGGTGCAAGGTGCAAACAAACTTTACTCTTGTGTCCCTGTCCATGGACGCTGTGATCCCTGTTGTTTGGCACTGATCAGGAACAGCTGTGCCAACGTTTGTGTCATCTTGTGGAAAAATGCTGAGGTTAAATCCACTTAATTCTTGGTGGCGCCCCCTTGTGTTATTCCACCAGGTACCGGAGTCATTGGATGAACTTCTCACTTGCCATTTGGGGGTGTCGTCTGGCAAAATCCACTCTACTACGATTGAGTGTAGGCTGGTGTGGCGTGCCACGGTAATGTGCGGGTATTCTGTAAAGAAAAAGAGAGACAAAGAGAGAATTTTCAACGCGGGGATCCACACACAGGCCGCTGGCCCAACTTGCCGACACCAGAGTGTTGACTTCTTAGTTATTTGTATTTCCGAGAGACTCTGTATAACAAAAACTTGAAAATCACTCTGAATTTTGAAAATGTTTGGGCATTTATTAATCACTGGTCAGGGCAGATATTATGAAATATCCTATATGAAACGACAAAAAAAGAAGCACATAGAATTTTACATGGACCTGTATATATATATTGTACGAAAGAGGCACGGATCTCTATATTCGGTCGAGCTGATTGTAAAATTTCATATAATGCTTTAAAGAACAGCAGTAGGGATTCTGGGGACGGACCTTGTGAGTAAATGGCATTTGGTGCTGAATTTATGGCTCTGTATTGGTCTTTCGAAGCAGTGAAAGGTTGATTCATATGTGGGTGGTGATGATGATGATGATAACAATAATAACTGAAATTTTTTATACCAGATAGCCGGTGTGGGTGGTTGTGATGGTGGTGGTGGTGGTGGTGGTGGTTTGGTGGTGGTAGTGGTAGTGGTGCTGATGACGATCCTAATAACATTGAACTTCTCGATACTAGATGGCCAGTTCAGTCTAAGACTGAGAGGGTAGTTCGGCCCAGCGGTGGAACACTAGTTTGGCATCACTGCATACCTGTTCGATACCCCACCAACTCTCTTATTAAAGTGTGTGCGTCAACACACACTTTCCTGTTTTTCCTGAAACTCTTTCTTTCTTTCCTTCTTTCTTTTTTCTTTATTTTCTTCTTTCTTTCTTTCTTGTTTTTTCTTTCTTTCTTCTTTACCAGCGAATTTGTCCGACAATTTTCTCGGACACTATTATACATAGGAACTCCAAACTTGTCATGATCGTACCTCTATACAAGGAGATTGACCGTTTCATACTGAGGAATGAAGATGTTCAAAATTATGCGAATTAGGGGCATTTGAAATTTTAAATCTTGAATATCTTTGAAAGTATAATACATAAAGATGTCATCCCAACTTCTACTAGGGGGTTATTGACCAGTGGGCATCCAATGAATTTAAAGCAGAAGTTGTAGCAATTTAAATTATGCCAATTAGCAGCATTGGGAATTTTTAAACTTAAATATCTTCAAAACTATCATAGATAGATTAACTTCTAGGGGGGGGGGGGGGGTTATTGACCATTGCGCATGTAATGAATCTAAGCAAAATTTTTAGCCATATAAATTATGCTAATTAGCAGCATTTGAAAGTTTAAAACTTGAATATCTTCAAAACTATCATAGATAAGGATGGCATTTCAACTTCTACTGAGGGGTTGTTGACCATTGCGCATGCAATGAATCTCAAACAAACGTTGTATCAATTTAAATTATGCCAACTAGCAGTATTCAATTATTTCAATCCTGAATATCTTTGACACCATGATAGAAGGAGATATCATTCCAACTTCTACCAAGGGGTTGTTGACTATTGCGCACCTAATGAATGAAAAATAACAGTCGTAGCAATTTGAATTATGCTTAATAGCACCATTAGAAATTTTAAATCTTCAATAACTTCAAAGCTATAATAGATAGAGTTGCCATTCCAACTTCTACTCCTGTGTTATGGAATAGTTATACATTGCCATACCAATATGCCTTGAAGACACAACCACTGATTTGCTATGCAGCAAATCATCTTTGCTAGTTTGTGAATTATATTCCTGTTGTAATTGTAAAGTTCCGGATAACTGGGTTAAGATCTGCCTACTGGACTATGTGGGAGAACAGTTTTTGACAGGAAAGGTTATACTGTAATTCGCCCATATCTGAAAGAATAATTCGTACATAATGGTAGGGTGTACATATTCTCCCCTATCACAGCTCTGGGTTCTTCGTGCAAACGTGCAAACTTGAATAAATAATATAAAACAAAAGTTAACCTTTTCCTGCTCGGCTAATAGATTTTTTGTGGCCAGTAAATGGGTCCTACAGTGACGGGAGAAACTTATGGAAGTATCGTTATGGAGGCCTTACCTACTATTGTCTGTTTAAAAATATATACTTGTCAACAAGAAATTGAGGTAAAACGACTTCAGCAGACGATAGTGTGCGGGGAATACGTTTGGGCGACTGGCCTTCCAAAATGTGCTCTATTTGAAGCCAGAAGGCAGCAAACAGCAGAAATTTTGTCCTGTTGTTATTTGCCTGCCACTTTTCGTTTTGTTTCCTTCTTTCTTTTTCTATCTGTTTGTCTGTTTTTTTCTGTTTCTTTTTAAAAATATTTTCCTCCTCTCTTGTCTTTCCTCCTGTCTTATTAAGTCTGTGTGCAAATAACAGACTTCTTTTCGCTGAAATACCTTATTATTCATTTGTTAGTTTGTTTGTTTGTTTATTTATAAATCCATCTATTCATTTACGTATTCATATTTGTAATTTTTTTTCCTAAGTATTTATCGAACACTATTATTCCAAAAAGTATCAAATTTGACATAGTGATTGACCAATAAGAGAAATGAAACATCTGGTTTGGAATAGTCACAATGCTGAAAAGTGTGAAAATTAGAGCTATTTGAAATTTCAAATGTTGAATATCTTCAACACTTATAAGGGTAGAGGTACCATTCCAACTTAAGTTCACAGGATTGGACTATAGGCGCATCCAATGGACCACAAGCAAAATTTGTAATATTCTAATTTATGCTAAATAGGAGCACATGAAAAGTTTAAATTTGCGATATCTCTAACAGCTATTACAAGTAGAAGTACTAGTCCATCTTCAATGTTTAGGTTTGTATTATAGGCACTTATAATGAACCACAGGCAACAGTTGAAGAATTATAATATATGGTAAATAGGGGCGCTCGGGAAGTAAAATTGTTGAATATCGTCAAAACTATTAAAAAGGAGAGGTAATATTCACACTTTGATGATCTTCACAGGTTTGTGCTAAAACCACGCTCAATGGATCAGAACTAAAAGTCGTATCTAAACTTTAATTTTTGCAACTTGGAAGAATACACAAAATTTAAATCTAGAAAAACGTCAGAACTATTATAAATAGATGTACCATTCTGACTTCAATTTATAGGTGTGTGACAGAGCTCACTTGTTTGTGTCTCTTTTGACCAGTTCAGTAAAAATTGTTGCAGGAGTTACACATATTGAATAAGCAATCGTTACAAGTTTTCCAGGCACGCAGACTGATTTGCTGACAAGAAAATCAAATATCTATAGACTTTCCTGTTTTTCTTTCTTTGTTTACTCTCTCTCTCTCTCTCTCTCTATCTTCCTCATTTCTTCTCCTTTTTCTTCCTTTTCCTAATTCTGTACTTTCTTTGTTGCTTTTTCTCACAATTTTTTCTATCTTTCTTCATTTTTAATTAACTTTTCCGTCCTTCTATCTTACTCCATTTATTTTTTCTTTCTCCTTCTTCCTTTCGTAATTTACTCCTTTCATTCTTACTGTCTTTCATAATATCTTTCTCTTGTCTTTCTCCCTCAATTTCTTTAAATGTCTTTTTCTGTTTTTTTTTTTTTAATTTATTTACTTTTAATTTCTTCCTTTCTTTCCTTATTTCCTCTTAATATCTTTCTTGACTTTGTGAATTTCTTTTTTTTTCTCTTTGATTTCTATCTCTTTTTCTTTCTTTGTTTTTCTTTCCTTCACTCATCCTTAATTTCTTTCTGTCTCCGTCTTCCTTTTTACTTAGTGTCTCATTCTTTTTCTTTCCCCTTTTTGCTTTTTTTGTTTCTTTCATTTTTTCTTCCTTTGTTCTGTTCTTTCCCGCAGGCACTTTCTGCGTGCCATCGTCCAGTCATTGCAAAGCATCATAAGGAAGTCTTGCCCAATAAACACATGTGACAGTTTACAACGGCAGAAGTACTATCCTTATCCTTCAAAATAATCATGTGCAAAGAGTGTTTCGGACAAAAATGAAAATGAGGGATACAGCGCTCGATGATTGGATGTGAACTGTTGGCTTGTTTGGTGCGGGAGTTTCCTGCAAATACTTGTTCGCTTAAACGGAAACGAAAAACGTTGGTTGAGCTGGTTTTGGCTTGAATGTTATCAATTTGTTTTGTTATATCTCTCTTGTAAAAATATTGTGGTCATTTTTGTCCGGTCATTGTGCTTAGGAACAAAGAAAACAGTCACGACTTCCCGAGAAACTGGGTGTAAATACATTTGAACAAGAAAACGGAGAATAAACGTTACAAAAAAGTATGCGCAGAAAGAGTTTGTACGTTGTACCTGGGCAAACCACAACGGCAAACACGTACATACGCTAAAATTGGCTTGTTGCTCTTGGATGTCCGTAGAGAACGCGGTAATTATCATAATAGACGGATTTGGCTTGCTTTAAATTAAATGTGCATAAATTCCAGCAGAGGAAACAATAAATGTTTACTCACCTAGGCATGAGCCTGAACGTATACGTGACAGCAGTAAAACTACTACTGGTACCGAAGTGAAAACTAGCCTAATATCGACACCCATATTTTGAGGCGTTCCTCTCGACGAAACTGAATAAATACATGACATACAAGCCTAGCATTAAACCTCGTGTACTGCCAGTGCGTGTACTACTACGATTTACAAATTGTAAACAGACTGCTCAATCTTTTAAACACTTACTATTGCGGAAATAAAAAGATGAGTGGCAGGCCATCATTATTACCTCCAACCTGCATTATCCACCAAAGATAAACCTCATCAACGCTATTTAAAGAAACAACAATATGCAGCCCCCCAGCCTCAGGAATAATACCCGCATGAGATTAATTAGCCAATGCATAACATTATCACTGTGTTAATTCTTCAACCGCATTATTCAAAATAAAAAAACAAAAACAAAAACCTAAGCCCATACAAGTTCTTAGAAATATCTTAGATTTAAATTCTTGATAAAAAGACATTTTGTTAAAGTTGACCGGCGTCAATACCTTTTCCTGGTCCACGCTATGTGCGCTCTTGAATTTGATGCAAAAAGAATTGCAGAAAATGCATGATCACGTAGCTCACTGCGTTTTTCACAGCGCATCATGGTCAGCAGAATATGTTCAGAGAGTGGTTAATTTAGGCATAATACTTTCTTTTGAATCTTATATAGTGTTTGAGGTTACTTCTATCCATCGATTGCGCACAAATAGTGTATCTTTTTTAATATATTGTGTGCGTTTATTTACAAAAGGCCAATTTCGGTCTGTACGAAAACATCACCAGCATCGCGAGCTGGCTACCATCGACCTCCATGAGCAGTCTATGTCTGAATGCACCACATCATACCCAATATATCGTTCTTTCCGTGCTGCTTTTGACCTATCTCAACGTGCTTTTCCTGAACGTCCGGCTACAATATTCGTAAACTGACCTTTTAGTCTGGTATCTATATGCCTGCAGCTGCAGAGATCAGAAGAATAGTTTCATGGCCAATAGCTGTGTTCAGCGCGCTTTAGGCAAAATCCTTTGAAAACGAAAGTTGTTGAAAGAGTCAAATTTTGGCACGGAAAGAGTGAAATATCTGTTATACATTGTTTACGTCCTGATGTTTTTCGTACAAATAATTTGTAGTTTTTATAACTGTGATACATGCACTAAATTACTGTTATTTGCTAATGGTTGTAAAACGTCAGAACGGTCCATCCCACGCGCTTAAAATTCTGTCGGTCACATCCTTTTTCTGTCTTATAAACATTGCGCACGTCAATGTTCATCGAAGGGAGACCAGTTTCTGTTTTTAACTTGTCGGTGTTTCAATAAATATCACTTTCAAGAAGTCGAAGTTCTGTTTTGAGTGAAATGTAAGGGTATCCTACTGAAATGTGGCGGTAAGTCGTGGTACAAGTGCTATGGATTGACAGTCACTTCAGTGGTTGTCCTTCGACTGGCTTCTCATTTTGCTGTGAGAGGTATTCAAGAAACGAGATTATCATTGAATAAGAATTTTTAAGAGACCATTGGACAGAAAGATGGGAATTAGCTTAGGAATCATTCAATACAACTTATGTGTGAACCATAAAAGTAGTTAGACTGCAAAATTAAAGCATAATGGAATATTCAGAGGAAGAGATAGAAAATGCACCCACAATCGAATCCAATTGTAAAATAAATTATAGAAATAATAGTAAATCAGTGATGAGACAACATGGGATTCAGGTGCAGATCCGGGATCTTTCGAAGGAGGAGCTGAACTGAGAATTCTGACGAGAGTCGGGGAGGGGGGCGCCCAGCTCCCCGGCGGGTCCAGGGCAGAGCCCTGGGGAGGAGGGCAAGGGATCAGGGCCACCAGCCTCCGAACCCCCACGAACCTCCATTTTTAGTTTAGTTAATTTACTTTAAAATACACAACTAGCTTTTTAATGTAGTTAACAGATAAGGTGGCTTTGGTTTACTTTTATTTGAGACTCCGATATGATTGTCCTTCAATAAAACTTTGATAACCAATTTGTTGGTCTTATTGAGAGACTTCTGCTTGATTGTGAATAAGCCTGAGCATTCTTGGTTTCTCCAAAACAGAAAACCGTAAGTGGTCATATCATAAATTTAATATACCGAGTTAACGAATTTAAACACATACTATTAATTTTCTTTATCGGTGTGTGTTTGTTTTGGAATTACGAAAATTCCAACTTGACGTCCTTAAAAGTTGGGATACCTTCAGATTTGAGAAACGCTTTTTTTGAAATTATCTCTGGCGCTTTTTAATTCTGAAAGCAAATCAGAATTGTATCAGAACTGTAAAAGTCTAGGTCTGCATTTATGTAGGCATGTAAAGTTATACATCTTAGTCACAGATATATATATATATATATATATATATATATATATATATATATATATATATGTATATATATATATATATATATGTATATATATATATATATATATATATATATATATATATATATATATATATATATATATATATATATATATATATATATATATATATCTTTGTAGGGTTCAGTCTCAATACTGAAATATTGTTCAGATTTGACATGTTTCAAAATGCCCTCTATAAAAATATACCCGTTCATTTTTTTACATTAATTTTATAGTTTCTACTTTATTCCTATTCTATACCTCCATGTTTCTACTTTATGACAGAAAAACTCTTCATGTGTTTTTGGTTTTTTTGCCATGCAACCCTTTTTTCCTTTATACTAAATTTCGAAATTCTTAGGAATCAACAATACAAACAACAGTTGGATACAAGGTATAAGGTTTATCGAGACATTGATTGGAATAACCTGCTGATAAGTTCTTTTCTTCCTAACTTCGTAAATATGAAGATATAAAAAACTCGATTTGATTTTTAAATCAGGACAATTGGGTCTTTAATCAAGTTTCTAACACTGTATAAAATTCAGTCAATGAATACCTACCTAGCGAAATATATAATTAGCCAGGAAGGTGTGCATGTGCACATACCAAATCTGAACACCAATTAAAAAAAAAAAAACTTACTATACTCAATTGCCTCCGGTCCAGAGCCCCAGGCAGGCTGATGACCAGTAATTAATGTAAGTTGTGAAACAGAACACAACTTTTAGCATTGCGACATATATTTAATGTCTAAATATCGCAGATAATGCGTCACACCTAAGTTAGCACTGCATATACACATGAACAACTGCAATGTCTTCTACTGTGTGCAGCAAAAAAAAAAATTGTCAGGCATCAGATCTGTCCACATCAATATGGCAAATTAATAATTCTAAAGTGTTCTCTGTACCGCTTTGCACCCCCCCCCCCACGCTGATATGATGGTACGCACCCTGTGGATCATTGATCTGTAAAGTTTCCTTGTGTTTTGTTGTGGGATCTCTACCCAAGCCACTTGCAATGCCAGGGCTGCACACTCCTGACAGACCTGCCCAACATGCCCCACGCATGCGCAATGGTGTTACAGTCTGGACTGTCAGCAGGCCATTGTGCACACACTCCTCGTGGTTTTCATGGTAATCTGTAAAAAATCTGCCTTTGTGTGGTCGGCCATTGTCATCCTGCAGCAAGAATCCATTTTCAACTGACGCCAGGCTAAGGGCACGGCCACAGACTCCAGGACCTCATCTCTGTACTTTAACGCTTTCATGGTCCCTTCAGTAATCCCCAGGGGTGACCTATGATTCAAAGATATTGCTTCCAAGCCTATACCAGAACCAGCACAAAAACGATGTTGGTGGAAAGCATTCCTGGGATCAACCCTTGCTTTCTTCGCACGCCACTCCCGTTTTCGCCAATCGTTGAATCTCAGGCAAAAGCGTGATTCGTCAGTGAAGCACATTCTGCCACTTGTCAGTGAACCAGGATCTGTGTTGTCGACACCAGTCCACCTGTGCTTGCCTATTACGGTCTGCAAACATTGGAAATACAGCTGGGTGACATTGAAACCTTGCCTGCATAACAGCACCGCAATCACTCTCTGTCACAGCTGACATTGCGCCCTGTAGCCTGCAGTAGGTAGAGCGACCTTCTGTAGATGTGTAAAAAAATGGCTGAGTTTCCACAAAGGCCCCAAGGATTGTGTCAGCCGCCTCAATTGTTACCATAGGTCTGCCAGATCTCTTTCTGTCCTCTATGTCACTTGTTTCTTCTTGCTTCTTCAGCAGGCTGCAAACCATGGACCTGTGGACATCAAATTCATGAGTGGCGCTTAATTGTCTGTGTCCAACATGCTCGGGTGTGTAGAGCCACAATATCCCATTTATGTCCTGCAGACAAATGACTTTGATGAGGTATGCTGTGCACTGGCATTTGCGGCTTCTGACAGTTTTTTTTATCATACACCATGCCTTATAAAGCCCACTGTGGGAGACATCAAAGACAGGCCCTTGTCCAGAAATGTGGTCAATGCGCTCTAGTGACATGGAGCCAGACTTGAGACTGCTCATTACGTCATGCAGTGGGTTCATTTTTAAGGACAGCAAAGACACCAAAAATAAATCCCACTTTAAGTCGATACTAGTTCAAAATGTGTTTGTGTTAGAATAAGTGATAGTTATAACATGTCACATGACCATTATGCCACATAATCAACCAGGTCGAAGACCGAGATGATTGTGATGGCATAAACGTCACTTCGTTACATTTGCATTTTAATTGATGTTGAAGAACTGGTTCAATATATTTGATCTGAGCACTCCATCAGGTAGGCCTTGTTGGGTCTGTTGTAAGACCAAGCGCTGTAGGTATGTGTGGGGCCTATCATTTTATGATTCAATTTTGGTAGGCCTAATCATGAATGCATGTGACGTTTCATTATATTTATGTAAGCGCTGTAGGTATGTGTGGGGCCTATCATTTTATGATTCAATTTTGGTAGGCCTAATCATGAATGCATGTGACGTTACATTATATTTATGTAATCTGGGCTACATTTTAAATAGGCCTTTTAACAAAAGAGCAGCACATTCCCTTTATTCTGTAATAGAGTTCGGGATGTTTGTATTGGAAATGCAAACATGGTGCCGCCAGTTAGCACAATGACTAGTCCAGGGATTAATGGCACCAAAACAAGTCTTGCGCTGTTTCCCCGCTGATGACCCGATTTAATAAATGATAATGATGCCTAAAATTATCTTCTATGAATATCATTTTTGCCTTATATAAATTAATTTCCTATTATGATTTATCACCATGCAGTTTTTCAGTGAATGGTATAGAATAGGACTTGGCTCTTAGAATATCGGAATTGATAGTGTTCAAACAGTAGATGGGCTTACAGAATTAGGATGTTAAGTTTTTCTTTGTATGAAATAGTATTTCATTAAAAATACTTTAGACTCTAGAGGAAAATAAAGTTATGAAATGCTATTTCACATGTGTCTGTTTTTTATTAGCAACAAAATATGTGTGTGTGTGGATGTAGTCCTCCTCACTCCTCTCTCCTGGTGTCATTCCTGTACCACTCTAGTGCTGGTGTCACTCTGGTGCTGGTGTCACTCCAGTGCTGGTGTCACTCCTCCCTCCTGGTGTCACTCCAGTGTCTCTCCGGTGCTGGTGTCACTCCAGTGTCACTCCATTGCTGGTGTCACTCTGGTGCTGGTGTCACTCCGTTGCTGGTGTCACTGCAGTGCTGGTGTCACTCCAGTGTCACTCCAATGCTGGTGTCACTCTAGTGCTGGCGGTACTGTCACCTCAATTTTACCATGTAAAAGTCTATAAGAGGATGTGATAATCATTTTCAAAAGCTAAGCAGCAGTCACCATGGTAATCATTTGTTCATTGTGTGGTGAAACATTCACAAGGTTATACAGTTTGAAGAGGCATGAAACTAGAAAACATGCATACAATGCTGTTGGGAATATGACCAGGGTTTCCATTCATTACCCTGAAACACAGACACAGGTCCAGGGACACTCTTTGGGAGGCCAAGGGCCGTTCCTTCAGGGACCAGGGACCTCTTTGGAGGCAAAGGGACACTAAATAACACAGAAACACATGTCACCTTTCAACACCCTTTCACGATGATTGTGGCGGCCTCTACTGGTTTTGGCAAGACGGTATATCTAAACCAACTTTTACAAAAAGCAGACCAGACCATAGAACTTTCACCCCAGAGAATCGTCATGTGTTACTCACATTGGCAACCCTTGTATAATGAGATGCAAGCCAAGATTCCAAATATTGAATTCATGAGAGGGATACCTTTAAACTTGGTACAAGACAGGTTTTTGGACCCAGCCACAAGACACTTGATTGTATTTGACGATCTGATGGGCGCTATCAGCAAAGATGACACAACGACAGATTTATTCACCGAAGGAAGCCACCAGCGTAATTTTAGTGTAATAGTGCTCGTGCTAAATTTTTACAAGCCACGCACGGTGATCATGCGCAGAAATTGTCATTATTTGATTTTAGGCAATATGCGTATGGGTTTACCGACCGTCAAGACCATGAGTCATTGTATGTTTCCTCACCAACCAAACTATATGATGGACATGTACAAATAAGCCACTTCAAAACCATATGAATTCCTGGTGATTGACTCGAATCTGACAACCCTCGACCACGAAGGTCTGAGAACAAATACTACACCACACACAACGCCACAAAAGCCTGCAAAACTTTCGGCAGAACATTTGAAATCTCTTTTGCCCATATCTTAGCATTCAGAGAGTGATAATGAGGAGGATGACGTGAGACAACAGCCTATGACAAGGAATGACAATCTGCTGTATATGGAATGGCTATAAAGTCCTAATGACAAGACACGTCAAGATCCACCCCAATGGAAAGAATTTGTCAAAAGCATAGCTTATCACAGTGATATTGATAAATCGCTCATTCAGAATAACAAAGCATTGGCTCATTTATGTGTGCATGAATGGAATGGTGTAAGACCAAACAGACACCTTACGTGCCTCGTTTGTCAACATCCAAGGGTTATTTTTTAATTGATTGTATGTGATCATTGTGGAAAGGTAAATATCTATCTACCTGTAAACTCGATGGAATGGTAGCCAATGTGTAAAAACCGTGACAATATTTGGAAGGAAGACCGACACACGCTGATCAAAATATTATTGTTTTGTCCATCTAGTAACAAAACAATCATTGCAAAAGTAAAACCTAAGAAAACGAAAAACCAGAAGAAAGTAGATTGTAAAAAAGATGATACTATAGATATGCAAAACATAGACTGAAAAAAAAAAATTCAGGTCAACATACTATAAGAGCATGGACTTTCACATATTGCTGAGCAGCGAAGACAGTAAGCAGTTATACCATGAAAACCGTAGAAGTGATCTTTATGTGCAATTACCACAGGAATTAAGCTTGTCTGGATCTTGGGAAGTGGCTCTGGATGACATTCATATCGAGCAAGCAGAAGGGGAGACAATTGAAAGCTTGTTGGTTCAGTGTGACATTATATAATTTACTATAGTGGGAGATAGTTCAAAACAAATATTACAAAGAGTATCACCATCAGATAGGCAGTTTGTCACAGAACAGTTCACTCATGATGTGCAGAATCCCATTCAAGACATACATATTTTCGTAACAGACAATGAAGGCCAACCAGTAAATATAAGCTATTGTGACATTTCCTTACATTATCATCAACGCCCACTCCTATGAAGATCACACAGTACAAATTACTAGGGTTTGGTGCATTTAATCAACCCTGACTTTTGCATCAGCAAAGTGGCAGACAAAAAATGAAGCGACAGATGTTCCCCATGATATCAGCCACGATGGCTCATAACCTTCAGATCAAAGCAAGATTACAAAAGAAGAAAAAGAAGAGTGCTGCCAGAGGAGGAAAGAAACAGTAGAATAACATTGAATGCCACAATCGTGGTGGTGATGTTATGTAACATCATTACAAGTGTTGGCTACAAATAGTGTTTGTAGAAAAAATAAAATAAATGGTGCATTATATGATGTTTCAACCAAACAGTTGATATTTGTTGTCTGTAAGCACACTTCTGCAACTTATATCTTTTTGAGGTTTAAGTGTTGAGTCAGGGTGAAATCAGTTGAAATAACTTGACATTCAGACTGGCTGAGGGAAATACCTCGAGGGACCCCGATGGTCACTCAGAATAGCTTGAGAAAGTGCATGTCCTGACTTCTGTTACAGACAATGAACTGGGTCTGATTTTAACCCTACCTGCCCCAAACACGTTTCAGTATTAACAGTTCCCCGAAACATGTCATGTTTTAATTTCAATTTTTTTAGACACTCCTGCCCTTATACACCATTGCCTGCCTGTGACAAGGGGGAGGGGGTGATACTTATGGGTTCTTTTGCTAGAACCATAGAATGCCTTTTTTTACCATCACGTAAAGTCAATTTATTTTCACATACATGCTTTTGTATGGCGAGAATAATTGTAATATCATTTGTAAAACATTTTCCATCTATTTTATTTTTTAAAAACCACAATACAAGAATTTTTCTCTGTACTTCATACATGTGTATAATGGTTTCAAAACCCTTTTCCAACATGGCATAGAGCAAAATTTAATTTTGTGTGCGGAAATAGCTACACCATTGTTGACGCAGTTTTCAAACTTGGTATACTTTATGGTAATGTCATCAATTTAGTACTTTACATATGATGGAAGGTAAAAATATTGCAGAGGAAAGCCTACACGTCGGTCTAACAGTTCGACAAGTAATTTGTCTTTTACAATTCCGTAGATTTATTGAACACAGTATGGATATTTTTGCCACTTTCCATTATTTACTGCTGTTACTGTCTGGGGACGTGCATCCAAATTCAGGCCACATTGAAGGATTGTTCACCGATGTGAACATCTGTCATGCAAATGTACGGAGTCTTTCACAAATCAAACGTTTGTGTCTTCACTAGCGCAATCCTTTGACATTATAACCTGTCTGACACCTTTCAACTTATAAAGATAGCACTAGTCTCAAAATTCCGGGCTTCCATCCCATAATGCGACGCGACCGCATAAGTGGTCATGGCTGTGGCGTTGCGCTATCTGCAACCAATAGTCTTGTGGTGAAGAGACGCATGGACCGGAAGAGTCCAGCTCTTGAAATTATGTCGATGGAGGTTCGCCTTCACAACAACAGGCTTTTATTGCCAATAGTTGATTGCCCTCCATGTTCTAACCTATCTTTTTGGGACGATCTTCAGGCAAACCTAGACTGTCCATACAGTTCGGGTACAGGGAATATTATGATTACTTGCAATCTGAATGCAGAATGCAGCTCCTAGAACCCCCCCCCCCCCCCCCAGTGGAAAGCATCTTTTAAACCTTGGTCTTCAAAACAATATTGCGATTCATTTCACTGAAACCACAAGAATACCTAAACACTCATCTACAAGCTTGGACCAAATAATGAGTAGCATTCCCCATTATTTACGAAGTACCTCGGTCCAGTCTCCAGTGGCACAAAGTGATCACTGTACATTGTTCACAAGTTTAATTTTTCGAATTGAAACTGAGAAGTCAAACGAAATATTTATGTGGTAAAATTCAAAAGCAGATTTTGATTACTTTAGAGCTTAAGTTAATGAGTTAAATTGGGACGCCTGCTTTGATACATCCGATGTTGGCAGGGTATGTCTTACCTGACAACAAAATTTCTGGATATTGCTAGACTTTGTTTACCCAACTAAAATGTCGGTACTACACCAAGTGATTATCCTTGGTATATTTCCAAATTATGGTCGCAAAAGCGTCAAGTTCAATATACTGATGAGAAGGCCAAGGCTTCCAATGAATCTCCCCATATTTGGAGGTACTTTCGGGAATTACGTAAAAATATATTAGTGATTTAAGAATGACATTGGAGGAGTACCCCAAGAAACAGTGTGATATTTTTAACACTGGTCAATTTAAAAGTAAAAATGGAGGTGAATGGTTAAATACTTCGGTAACTCTAGTACAACAATACCTTTAATTCTATTGAGCAATTTTGTTGTATCTGACAAAGTTTCAAAAGCTGAAGCATTTAATGAATTTTTCGCAATCAGTGTCATGTAGAAGATACAGCTTTTTCTCCACTTAGCCAGGCGTCAGCCTCGCGCAATGCGATACGATTTATTTTCTTGGATGATGATACTTTATACGACGATCTGAAATGTCTGAATGTTGATAAAGCCTGTGGGCTGGAGAGTATCAGTCCTATACTGCTAAAAGAGGCAGCTTCATGTATTGCTTTTCCGTTCTCCAAACCCATGAATCTTTCCCTCTCAGAATGCAAAATTCCATCCGAATGGAAAAAGACACGTGTTACAACAATCCTAAAAGGTGGTGCACCTGAATTGTGCTGTTACTATAGGCCTATCTTACATCTTGGTTGCATTGGAAAGGACTTTGAAACTGTTGAATCTTTCGTTTTTAAGCACGTCTTCTATTGTATCCGTGATAACTGTGTACTATCTGACAAAAAATCAGGATTTATTCCGGTAGATGGAACTGTTGCCCAGTTAGTCTTCCCTTATCATGAATTTGCAAAAGCTGTTGACCCCCAGAAAGAAGTGCGGGTGGTATCTTGTGATATCACCAAAGCCGTCTATTAAGTATATCATCCAGGTTTGAATCACGAAATTAAGAATGCAGGAATAAGATGGTCTTTACTTCAGTGATGGAGGACTGTTTTCATGCACCGACCAAAACAGTGGTCGTTCAGGGCCAGGATTCGACTTTGGGTACGCTCAGAGCAGGCGTCCCGCAAAGCTCAGTTTTGGGGCCCTTGTTGTGCCTTTGTATGTAAATGATAAATTTGAAATAGTTTAATCAGATATTGATAATGCAGCCGAAACGCTTAACCACGATCTTGAGTCAATCACTCAATGGTCCAACCAGTGGCTAGTATCTTTCAATCCGAACCGGACCAAAGCACTGACTGTCAGGAAGAGAGATTATACTGGAGACCATCCAAACCTGATATTCACCCATAACAAATTAAAATACCCAGAAACATCTGGGTCTATGGCGCACCTCAGATCTTTGCTGGTCAACACACATTAATCATATGGATGAAACATCGAGAAAATTACTAGGTATTCTTAAACATTTACAGTACAAGTTAAGCAGACGAGCTTCAGAATCCTTGTACTTTTCATTTTTCTTCATTGTTTAGAGTATGGTTGTGTGTCCTGGGATGAATGAACTGACACAGAAAGTTACATGTCGAATTGTAACAGGAGCACTTGCCCACAATAATCTTAAAGACATTTATGCTGAAACAGGTTGGAAGTCTCCAGCTGAACGCAGGAGAAAATACATATTTTTGTGTTTATGTTTCAAATAGGCAAAGAACTCTCTCCTGCATAGCTTACCAATTTGTTACCTGGTGCTGTTTTATCACGTAACCATCAAAAACGAAAACCTTTCAAGTTGAGAGAGCTACTTTTTACAAATCGTTTTTTTCGTTAACAGTCCATTACCCCGATCTTCTGGGAACCTCGAATACCTAATAGATGACTTTAAAAGAGAACTTAATATAACTAAAGCCAAACGTAATGAATTGTATTATACTGGGGAAAGGGAAATTGTTGTCATTCATGCTTTTATGAGAATAGGATGAAGTCAGCTGAACAGTAACCTCTTAGAAATTGGTGTTACTGAATCGCCAGCTTGTTCGTGTGGAGCCAGCACTGAAAATAGCTACCATTTTTTCTAAGTATCAAATACACTGTGTTGAGAATCGAACTACAATATAAAATAATACCTTTGGGGAATTTCATTCTTTGTACTCTATTATTTGATACTGAAAGAAATACAGAGATTCAAGACATAGAATTTTTTGAAGCAGTTCATAATTATAGTAAGGACACTGAAAGATTTAGATTATGAGTGGCATATGGTGGCACAAAAGTGCCAACTAAAATACTTTTCTCTCGCCGTAAAAATTCGAAGGCGAAAACAAGAAAATAAGAAAACAGAACAGCGAAAACAAGAAAACACGAAGGGGAAAACACTAAAATTCAAAACGCGAAGGCGCAAATGCGAAAACACAACAGCGAAAATACGACAGAAATTATGTCGTGTTTTCGCACTCGCATTTTCGTGTTTTCGTGTTAGCGTTTTCTCGTTTTCTTGTTTTACTGTTTTCTTCCTAGGTCGAAAACAAGAAAACACGACAGCGAAAACATTAAAATTCAAAACGCGAAGGCGATAATGCGAAAACACAACCGCGAAAACACGACAGAAATTATGTCCTGTTTCCGCACTCGCATTGTCGTGTTTTCGCTTTAGCGTTTTCTTGTTTTCTTATTTTCGCAATATCGTGCTTTCGCTTGCTTCATTTCCGTTTAACACCTTCCCGTATGTTAGCTAACGGAATTAATCTACTGAATATTTTAACTTCTTTTGGTTTATACTGGTATTTTACAAATGAACTTAAAGGAAATGTGTGGACGCACCATGAAATAACCCCGCTTGATTGGTGCCCCTGTTGTAACGGGGTAGTTTTCCAAATTCATTGTTCTTGTTGTTATTATTATATCTCGTTGTTGTTGTTGTTGTTATTATTATTATTATTATTATTATTATTATTATTATTATTATTATTATTATTATTATTATTATTATTATTATTATTATTATTATTATTATTATTATTATTATATCTTACTAGTACTAAACTGAACTGCTTAGCGGACGGTCATGATACCAAGATCGAGCGAACAGGTAAAACTGGTATTCGAAAGAACATTTTAATACATGTTGCATTAATGATAATGTTTACGGTAAATTTTGGGCTTTGATCCTTGAACTAAACTCTGTATAAGCCAACAAGCATATAAGTAAACAAACAAATAAACTTAAAGCCAGTCATGTCTGAGGAAATTGATGCTGATTCATGGAAATCCTGGTGACAAAATTATCAGCGCCAAGGACCAAGAGGACAAGTCCTTCACAGGTAGTGTTCGTGTGGAAAAATAATCGTTCGGTGAAAAAATGGGTCTTGAATACAGTGTTTTGACATGAAAGTTATAATATCCCCCCCCCCCCCCAACATGTCATGTCATACGAAAAAAACAAAAAACAGAAAAACAAAAAACAAAAACAAAAAAAAAAAAACAAACAAACAAACAAAAAAGTTCCCAGATAATATTTTTATCTTTCAAAAGACCATTATTTAAAGCAGATCAAACAATTAGCTTTTAATCAACGCTGTCTACAAAATTGATTGATAAACAAAAAATTATTTCTGAGAAATTTGCGTGAAAAATTTGAGGCCCTTATCGCCCACATTGTTGGCCGGAATGACAATATCGCTCTCCAACCGTGGTCACTTTTGGTTGCAATTTTTCGAAGGCCTGTCAATGGACAAATATGATATATAGATTCCAACATACAATAGTATCTATTGGCCTAAAAAGCACTATTTACCCGAACGACATCAAGGGCAGCCATAAATGCAAGCCTGCCACTATGGTTTCAAACGCGACGGCGGCAGCTTTCAAAGGGGACTCGAAAGCGGATCAGTCACGTTACCCGAAAAGAGATACATATCTTTGTTAATGATGCTTGTGATCATACCGGCAAAAAAAAAAATAAATAAATAAAGCATGATCCGGGACGAAAACAGAAAATGAAGCAAGCGGATAGCAATGTGCATGAAAAAAAAAGGTTGACGACCAAGCATACAGTACTTGGGGGAGAGGGCGCTAGGGTTTGATTTTTCTCTTTATTCTTATAAAATTTATAATTGACATTCCAGACAAGTTGGACCTAGAGTTTGATGCGATTCTCTCCATCCCTCTCAAATCTTTCTCTGAAAATGACAAGTTAACTGCTGCTTTGCTGGAGGCTGACTGCAGTATGTCTTGCTTTTGGCATTTTTTATTTTGTGAAAATAAGTTGTAAGATTGCTGGACAGAGAGAGAACGAGAGAGACAGACAGACAGACAGACAGACAGACAGAGAGTACCATGGTCGCTATATACATGTAAATGGCAGTCCCAGCCCTGTTCCATTTGTTTAAAAATATGTATATTTCCATTTTTTTTTCATGTTATTCCACGTACAGTCAGACATGTTTGTTACTTTCTATGTAAACAAAGAGAAGAATTTGAACTAGGAAAGATGATTTGCTGCATAGCAATCAGTGTGTGTGTCTTCAAAGCATATTCGTATGGTAATGTACAACTATTCCATAACACAGGAGTAGAAGTTGGAATGGCGTCTCTATCTATTATAGCTTTGAAGATTTTCAAGATTGAAAATTTCGAATACTGCTAATTAGCATAATTTAAATTGCTACAACTTTCATTTTAAATTCATTATGTGCGCAATGGTCAACAACCCCTTAGTTTTATCCTTTGTATTGTCATGTATGTACCAGAGACCCTAATATAGGCTTATGAGGCGGTCGACAATTTTTTTCTTTTTTTTTTTTAATGGGAATAAAATATGTTCAAACCAAATATTTAAAGACAAAGAGAAGGAAACCATCTGTTGCATATGAACGTTATACGGGCGTCATCTGTCATAAGATTAATTGCTTCGAACTTACCGGCTACAATTCACTGCAATGTGTGTTATGTTTAAGGTGTGCTGGAGGGAAGGCACCACGAGAAAAAAAAGGAAAAGAAAGAAGAAAGAAAAAAAGAAAGAAAGAAAGGAAGGAAGGAAGGAAGGAAGGAGGAAGGAAGGAAGACAGACAGTCAGACAGACAGACAGACAGACAGACAGACAGACAGACAGAAAGGAAGGAAGGAATGGAAGAGAGAAAGGGAGAAACGAAAACAAACAAGCACGAAAGAAAGAAGAAACGAAAAATCATGTTTTCCCGTCATCAGCTTTTGTTTAAAACCCACAAATTCCCTGACGAAGACTTGTCGCATTCGCGCCAGTCACTTCTTCTAGCTGTTTGATAGTACATGTAGTACGTGACAAACTGCTAAGCTTATCCCAATTTTTGTTTTCTTGGAATTTGATTGCTGTTTGTTTCCTATCATATTGTGGTTTCCTTGTTTTGTGTATGCGGGTAATATGGCATACAATAATATTGTTTTGTACCATGTTGTTATATTCAAAACAAATTTGATTAATCATTCAAACAATTCGTAGCCTTGAGCAAAGTAAATCATAACTTTTGCATGTTCAAAACGACTTACTGTAAGTGTACTATTTTTACCGTAGGCCTATATACAGTTTTAAGGTTTTTGTGTTTCATGCTTTTAGCTGAAGCATTAATTCCACTGTATGGAACATGGTTTCTACAAAATCTATTGTAAAATGCAATGTATTTGAATGGGTTATATTTAAAAAAATTAGTGTCTTCGGCGACATGATTGAAAATAATGTAGGCAAAACAGAGTGAATTTATAGTATATAGGGTATGTGAGTATAACTGATCCGTCAACCACTCCTACATCAAAATCGTATTTCAATGCATTTTACGCCGCTTGCCTCTGCATCCTCTGAGAGAGATGTCTCGTCAAACGCCACGTTTGGAAAAACTGCTCAAGATACATTGCCTCTACAAAATATCCATCCACCGCTCTCTAACGCAAAAAAAAAACACGTAACAGACACATGATCAGTAGGACGATGTGAAATCAACAGAAAAATGTCATTCATTTCATCTGAATACATCAGGGCATGAAGTACATTTAACGAAAGTATGTTTAATTTGTTTTGTTTCATTCCGATTTTAGTTTAATTTATGCATAGTGATAGGTTCGTTCCTGGAACAGAAGTATAGCGAGATAAAATACGCGGAAAATCATTAACATTTGATTTCAGAAACAAACCGAACTGTCATATATATAATGTCTGTTACTTCTCTCTAAAACAAAGTTCCTCTGTTGCCCTAGCAACTGGCTGGCAGCAATCACGTTTATCCTGCGGCAAAAAGTGTCTGTGTGTAAAATGTCTGTTTCATTGTTTTCACGAACCTCTTTATAATAATAACAATAATAATAATAATAATAATAATAATAATAATAATAATAATAATAATAATAATAATAATAATAATAATAATAGTAAAAAAATAATAATATTAACAACAACACCAATAATAATAATAATATTAATAATAATAATAATAATAATAATAATAATAATAATAATAATAATAATAACAATAATAATAATAATAATAATAATAATAATAATAATAATAATAATAATAATAATAATGTTGTGCTTTTGAGTTTGTAGACGAGACCTCCCAAGACAGCAAACCTCTGATAAATAGTTTTATTGTATGTTTTGCGTGGCTACCTTCACATTAACTCTTTCACAAGTGGCAGGAATTATCATGACGTATAAAACGCAACTCAAAGCTCATGATATTGCCCTGCCTAGATGATATGAGATGAAAATATCTGTCCATTCACGGGAAATTGCCGAAATAAGAGTGCCATGCTGCTCTATCTTATGCAGAAGAGGGGCCAGTTGCAACAATGCTTACAACAATGCTATTATGCAGAAGAGGTTTGTTAATATCCGACCTCCCACAATTCCTATATGGCCTCATCTGATATGGATAATAAGCCTTTTTCTACTCAATACCCACCAATTTACCTGGGTTTGGACGGCATTTGGCCTACATGCAACCTCAAAAGATGAATATGACTATCACACAAGTGACGGCAATGATAATCCCAGTGAAAATGGTTCGTGAATAATAAACGAGCCTTGCTGTCTATCAAGGAAGGTACTTTCTCCCATGCTATTGGTTAACAGAGACAGGACCCCGTGCATATGGACCAAACGATCTTTGGGTCCTTCTTTTATCCAAGTCAAAAAGCCAAAAATGACAAATTCATTTTTGTGGAAATTGTTGAAGAATAAACTTTTTATCGACGATAGTGGTATGGTTCAACAACCTTGGACTGGGCATATCTGTATGTTGTTGACACCATACAGTGGTGGATTTGTACCCCCCCCCCAAAAAAAATCCAGTTTCGAAAGATGCGATAGTAGATCCATACTCTCAGAACCATAATAGTACCTTGGCTTTGTGCTTTTATGAGTTGAACTGTATAATATAGAATTAACCATTGACTTCACTGCTGTATTTCGCGCGACCATTGTATGGATACATTCTGGGTTGGTCCAAAAAGTGAACTTGTATGACATGAACAAGTTTCAGACATGTTGTTGCTCTATAAAGAAAATCCGCAATATCCTTGAGAATTTACCAGATGCTTCTTCCCTGGTCATTTGATTGACAATTTAGGGAGTGACACTTTGCAATCACCTTAATATTCAAAGACAGCACCGAGCCTGTTGTTCAGTTTGGTCAGTCGTTAGTCTATTGTGGTGATGGACGTGCATGGACTTTGCATTTATGAAAATTTAAATCCATGGGGAATTTGTAACTCTTAATGTGGATTGTGTGAAAATGGGGAAGATTAAGCTCATTTTATACTGTTATGCCCAAGTCTTTACTCCATACGAATACCAAGTTATAGAGAATTAGAAAGTTAATCAAGAAACTAGGAAAGATGATTTGCTGCATAGCAAATCATTGTGTGTGTCTTCAAAGCATATTGGTATGGCAAAGTACAACTATTCCATAAAACAGGAGTAGAAGTTGGAATGGCATCTCTATCTATTATAGATGTTTTATTCTATTATGATTGTCAGAAATTTTAAATCAGAACCCCCTCATTTAAAAGATAAGAATACTCAGTATATCCATTTGATACAAATTTTACCGAAAGTAAATGAAGACTTCTGTCCTGAATGAGTCCAGGGATGCCGTATTTTCAAAGGGTCATTTTGACGTCACATCTTGTAAAATATATACCAGGATTGTTTGCAGTTTAATTGAGATGTGACACCCCTGTAAAATGTCCCACAGGTCTTACGATGTTGATAAAGGCTCTGGATTATGAGTGCAATCTATTGGGGGTAATAAAATACGCATAAACTTAAGGAGGAAAGGGTTGGGTTTATTTTGATGTGATAACACTTGCCAGGACTTTGGAATAAGCGGGCCATCTCGTACCAATCATTCACTGTCACTGGTCATGTGTGTTTGGTGGGGTGGCAGACACATAGCAGGGCCAGCTCCACAGTAAAATGGTGTCCCTGCAGCCGGATTAGTTTGTAAAAATTCCAATTATTTGAGGCTACAAAAGTGAAAATAAAGCTATTAATGTCTACAGCAGCACCCATGTGGACCTGTTTACAAACACCGCTAATTATAGCAGCGGGGTTGAGTGGCAGGGCAAAGAGGTCAGTGATAGGCTTTTTGGCCCACCAGCACGGTGGTCACAACTAATGAGACGGCCCCTAGAGCTGAAGTTAGGTGGCATGGACTGTATATAAGATACTGAAGATTTAAAACTTTAATTAGCCCTCATTTGCCTAATTTTGAAAAGCGTGACTTCTCATTATAAAAAGGCCAGACTTCATCTATAGAAGTATAATTGTGCCAAGTTTGGAGTTTCTACGTGTTATACTTTTCAAATGAAATGTCGGACAAATTTGCCTCTAAAGAAAGAAGGAAAGAAAGAAAGAAAGAAGGAAAGAAAGAAAGAAAGAAGAAAGAAAGAAAAAGAAAGAAAGAAATAAAGAATTCCTAGAAAAACAGAAAAGTGTGTGCTGACACACACACTTTAAATATGGAGCGGTAATTGTATGGGCTCTTTTTATTGTGTCTCCCCTATTTTTGGTAAACTCTGTAATTTTTAGGAGACAAGGGGTGCTCTTTTGGTGACAACATTGGGGATTTATTTGACAAAGGAAACAAACAGTTTCTGGCTGAGCCATGGCGTTTTAGGAAAGTCTCTTTAGCCGACCTAAAACTTCTTTTTCTGCTCTGCCCTCTCACGGGACAGTGCACGTCTTCCTGGGGGTCTATGCCAATCTGACTACTGACCAGTGTCGTTTTTCGGCAGTCACGATCATAATATACGCAAGTACCTCTTCAGTCTATTTTAATTAGCAAATATGTGAAGAATATGTCTTACTATTTCATTTACATATTTTTACATTCAATCTAACTTTTAACATTGCAAGTGTAGTAGAGAGCCTGGTGTGTTATGATCCATCACACACGAGCCTGGTGTGTTGTGGACCATAACAAATGTGTCCCGCCACAATTCAATAAGCCACGCCCACCTGGGTTTCCGGAACTCAACACTTGACCATGCTGGGTAAATCAGTGTCTTTTCGTTTTTCTTAATTTTATGCACTGAATGTCGTGTAATCGAGCAGAAAAATTAAGGTGAAAATGTAAATATAAGCAACGAGGGTCGCTTTTGTGTGTGGTATGGCATAATGACGCCTGTGATTGAACCTGGCATCGGGCGTGTGCCACGCCCACGATGCCAGCTACAATTACTAGCGTCATTATGCAATAACCCACACAAAACCGACCTACATTTCTTAAACGTTTGATGCAACATGCGTTCTACCCTGTAAATGGTGCCCCCTTTTTAAAGGCGTAGTTCGCAGAAATAATTTATTATTATTTTTATTATTATTATCATTATTATTGTTATAATTATTATTATTATTATAATTATCATTAACACTATGGATAACATAATTTAAGAACCAGTCGTAACCAATAAGCGAAAAGCCAAAGTTTGAATACTTTGGCTTATGAAATTTGAAAATGGCTAAAATAATTCACATGAACTTATGATTATTACTGATCTGGCTTCCATGTCTACAATTTGTTAGAAATTCCTTAACACAGGATCTGTCCTTAAGTATCCTAAAGTTCAATTCCCAAACAGTTAGCTGAAAACAAATGAGATAATTTGCCAGATTTGGTATATACCATGACACGTTGTTTATTAAACTCGGGACCTCACCGCTGCAAATGGCGGTACTGTGCAAATTTGCACTTTCACCTTTATTGAGAAACCACTTTAGTTGAGGTTTACCTGCTTGACCCTGCTTTTAGGATAGTCACAACACCTTTGAAATTCTCACAACAGCAGGTTAAGAAAAATTTGGAAGGGCGTCGGAAAGTCAATTACAGATGTGCACATATTAATAAAAAGGAAATTGCACCTGTCAGTTAATATAATTGTCGGAAAGTTAAACACGCTAATTGATGATATCTTCCTAGAAATCTGTGTTTGGCTTTTTCAGTCTTCATTGTATAATAGGGTTACAGGATTGGCAACTGCCCGATAGTCGATTTGACAGGGCCTATCTCATGGTCACTTTAGTATATATAATTCGAATGACGTGAAACAAAACATCTTATTTATGTATACCAGCCCTTTAATGTACCACAGTGTCTCGTCAGGGTCTGCGAATTTCCATATTAAAGTTGTCTTACTTGGGTCAAAGAGAATGAATGTGCTCCAAGTTTCATTTGCTATAAACAGTGGCTCCAGTGTTTCAGCTTTATTGCCAGTATTTTAAGCTCGTACGTGCGAATTGCTTTCAGATAAATGTTGCATGTCTCTATTATATGAACGTTCCAGCTTTACTTCCAGGTAAACGATGAACATATTTCCAATATTTTAAGGTCACACGTTTATTGCTTTCAGAGAAATGTTTCATGTCAAAATGATAATAACAGCAGGATTTCGTTTGAAATGCTTCGATCGCAAACTGCACAAAAACCTTAACTATTATTTGACTTGCCAAACGTGGCCTGAGGACTGAACTGCAAAGTGACTGAGATAATACCCGTAGTAACGTTAATAAGTTACTCTCCACATACTTTCATGTATGATGCTTATTCGGCCGGACTTTAGAGATCTTTGGTATGAATAGTATGTATTTCGCGGTGCTTGCAAGAATCAAACCCTCTGCCAACCTTTCCAGTCACGGCAGGTGAGAAAAATGATTTGCTGGGCTGGGTCTCCGAAAGGAAAGATTTTCACTCTTTCGGTACACTGAATCAAGAGGTTTCCTCGACTGGCTTTGGTTAGATTGTACTCCAAATTAATAACTGACCTGCACCAACTCTAAAACTTCTCGATTTGCCTCTTTGAGGAACAATGGCAACCGAAGTCAAACTGCCCTGAATTACAATAAGGGCGCTAGGCTCATTTTTTCTTGTAAAAGACCGTTCAGTAGAGTACCAGCGTGCTTGTTGTTCCATAAAATATGATAATCTTGCAGACAACTCTCCTCTGTGCGATTTGGGTGCAATGAAATCAGCAAAGCTGTTGACTGAGCTCAAAATGTGGTACTGAAAGAGCCAGTATGTAACAAACTGATCCTTTTTTTTATTTCATTATTCCCAGGTCAATACAATATACAGAGATCACGTGGTACAGTTTCCAAGCGGGATGCAAAAGTTGTTGTTACTTCTGACAATAAATGATGCGTCGTTCATCTTCTAATTTGTACATAAAATATTGATGAAGGATCTTAATGATAGCCAATCTTTTCTACACAGTGAACAATAAGTAAAGTATTTTAACATCTTGGACTTATACTGCGATCACATCTTATATCGTCCAATCACATAAACGAAATTACCAATAAACGCTTGAAAATAGTGAATATTTTGAAACATTTACAAGTGCATCTCAAAAGAAAATCCCCAGAATATGGCTCTGCTGTCTGGGATGGATGTTCATCATCGGAATCTGGATGATGGGAGAATGGGCACCTAGCAGCAGCACGAGTTATAACCGGTACAACTAGAGGTACCAAGCATCAACTAATTTATGAAGAGGCAGGTGTGGAAAAATTATCGGAACATCGAACTAAAGGTAAATTGATTTTATTTTACAACATAGTCCATAGATTGGTTCCCTCTTATATACAAAATATACTGTCCAGCTGTGTTTATGACAGAAATTCTTATGAAGTACGATCAAACCGATTTTTTTTTCAGTGCGCACTCAAGCCAATCTCTCTGATTTATCCTTCTTCTCCTCCACAGTCAAACTTTGGAACAGCCTTCTTTCTCATGTATGAAATTCTGAAAATGTTAGGGAGTTCAAATCCAGGCTCAACAAGAACACAAGAAGAGGAGAGTGGCAGCCTTTGTTCAATAACGGTGTTGTGGACTCGCCGGGGTGTGTATGTGGCATGGCGAACGACCACAAGTTTCATTATTTTTGTGAATGTATGAAATATAAAGTTCATTGTTACGAGCTTTAAACTTCTCTCTTGCCTTTTCACATCTT
The DNA here is from genome assembly GCA_964020975.1 of Hermodice carunculata. Classification (NCBI taxonomy): domain Eukaryota; kingdom Metazoa; phylum Annelida; class Polychaeta; order Eunicida; family Amphinomidae; genus Hermodice; species Hermodice carunculata. Next base: position 45,389,491 of record OZ026623.1, on the reverse strand, counting down.
TTACTGTCAGAACACTTTTATTTGGGTCTGAAAACTGTACTTTCAAAGAAAAAGAAGATATTTTAAAGCTTTTCATAGACATTGAAACAGCTAGATTGGACATCTGAGTATATGTGAAATTTAATGTTGTATGCAAGTGCATGGTTATATAATTACAGGGCCAACTGGAACTACCCTCTCTTTATCAGTGAACACATACTGTGATCTGTTATTCTTCCAGTTGGGTTGCTTGCCACTCTATCTGTCATTCTTGTTGTAGCGTTTTTCTTTGCATCAGTCCTAAGTGTTGTCAATCGTTATCAATTTCTCTCTTATGTGTGCAAGAAGGATTAATACAGGGCATTGTCTTGTTTCCTAATTGTTTCATTAAAATATGTCAAAACAAATAAAGTATTTGGCCTGTAAAAGGCAATTGTTTAAAGCATAAGTTTTCTCATCCCTACAACAAATAATATATATATATATATATATATATATATCAGTCACGTATATCTAACTTTTTGGATTGCACGAATTCCGGAAACTCTGAAGAGATACCCCAAAATTGCGTACATCATTACATCTCCAAAACCAATGTGCAAAAGTATCTTTTTTCCCACAGACGTGACAGCTACCTGATTCGTAGAGCTTAAACTTGTGCAGTTGTGCATTGTGAGCTACAAATTGGTGCGAGAAAGAAAATTGGAAACTCGGTAATCTTGTTTCAAAAATGTACTTGAAGGGTATGATAAAAATTAATGACCAAATTTTGTCAAATATGTCGAAAGTCTGAGTTCAGCGTAGCCCAGTGGTACATGTGGGTTTAACATTATTTCCAGTATGCTGGCATACTAGTTCAAGCACCCAATAAAACTTTCTACCAAACATAACATATTCTCTCACCTTCCCCTTTATACTAATTACAAGTATTGTAATGATATCTCTCTGATGCCTTACATGTAATAATTGCTTCCATCTAGCAAGAAGATCAAACTGAATGGATAAATATTCCCTGAAGTTTCCGAACCATATTTTAAAGTCCCCATTTATATTTCGTATATCATCAGTAAGTTTAATTCCAGCCCTATACAAACTTTTCCAGAACGATTTTTTTTGTCTCTCAGGGCAAAGTCATTTTACAATAAACTTTGCATATTTGTTTTTCACAACTGGTTGCAGGCATTCGAAATGTTTTGTTAAATAAAGGTACCGGCCATGAACCATGAATTCAATATCTGGTCAACAATAAATCCTTAAAGGGCAGGTCTCAAAATAAGTTTAAAGTTTCAGGTTTGTCAATCCTCATACTCTGATACCACGCATATATTTTTTCGCGCTAAATGGCACTGGGTGATGGTTCTCTATTGGGGGGAAAGAGGCAGGTTCACGGAAACGGCCGATGATTGGGTTGCACACTCGTGACGTTACGGGTGTGACACTTTTGGAAGACGGAAAGCGTGATAACATGTCTGACAGTGGCAGTAATTCCGAGTTCTCAGACTCCCTTGTGTCTGGAGAAGATCTGGGCCTGTATGCTGGTGCGAGGGAAACAGATTCTGAGGAATTTGTCAACCTGACACTAGTTGAGTGGCGGTATGAGCCAGTGGCGAGGGCTGCCGATCCAGAAGCTATGGAGGTTGGGGGGCAACATTAGGGTGAAGCACCGCCGGGACGCGTGGAGAACACAGATTGGTAAACAAAACAGTTTCATATCAACCGACTATAAATGTACAAGTCAATGTCATTGTTTGAAAAGTGATTATATGAATTATATTTATGGCTAACGTAGACCAGCAATTAAAATTGAGACTTTTGTGCGATTGTTGCTATTTAAATAAGAAACCCCGAACAGAATGAGTGAGACTGAGAGTAACACGTGCTGCATTGCAATGCTCGTCTTGGTCGTGGGCGTCGTGGATAACCTGACCCCAGGAACCTGACCGCTCAATTGAGCTTGGAAAGGATCCATGCTTAATAAGTCCACGAAGTAAAAGAGTAGATGAATGAGACGATCGGAGAGGATTTGGGCAGTCAGACTCAATGAAGAATTACAATAGTCCAAGATGTCCATTTTGCAGCAGTCGACAGTTGTAGGCTGAGTACTCAGAGTAGGCCTAGGCCCTGTAACGTTAAGCCGGTTCAATTGTTGGCTATTGTCCCTGGCTCAGAATAATAATATCTTACCAATTCAATTTTATTGTTTACATTTCTCGACAGGTTTTGCATTTCCAATGACCTGATGATAGAATGTTAATGCCTATTTCTGAACTAGTGTGAGTACAATTACAACCTACTGCATGTATGGAGTGGTGGTAGTAGTGAGCTGTAGTAGCATTCAGATATATTCTTTACCTAAACATTTTACAGCATTTTAGGCTTCCTAGTAATATCTCAGATTCACTGTGCATCAAAAACACTGACCTGCACTACTAATCTGTGCTTGGTGAATATGTATGTGTGCAGCTCAAACTTTGATGGATTCACCATTGCAATTTCAAATAAGACATGTGTTCTGAGTTTTAAATCAACTACTTTAAAACAACTATACCCTCTAAACCAACAAGGAGCCTAGACTCCTTTCATACCATTTCAATTTTGAATTATATATATGGTATTACAACAAGTCTGTGGTAACTGGTATCACTTTTTAAAAATGAACATTTTTGGGGGATTCAGACATTATTGATAAAATCACATTTTGTCATCTTCATTCTTGTGAGATAGTAATGCTGTCATTTATTTTTTTGTATATTTGAAATACAAACTATTTACAAAAAAGTCAATGCCACTATTTTGTTTAACAACCCGTCAATTCTTTGATAAACTTATTCTGAAAAAAAAATTCATTCAGGCCCACCCTGAGTATAAACACCAGATACGTGATGTTGTATCATAATAACAGGAAATTATAAGTAATTAACTGGTACATCACACACTTTTTTCACATGTATGCATATCTATATAATACAACAGGAGTAAAAAATAATGATTATGGCAGGCCTTCAGCCTAGAATGGCAAGATTGTTCATATGATCTGCCAGTCCTGTGGACTAATGAAACTTACTGAGAAACATTTTATATTTGCGAAAGGTTGAATCTGACGATGGGCTTAAATAGTAAAGCTTTCGTCAGGATTTATATAGCTTAGAGCTTAGTGAATGGGCACATGAGAAAAGTGCAGGCAACATCTTCCGCTTTTAATTAGCAATAGGGTGCATGTGTAATAAGGAATAAAACCGCAAGCAACATGGGTAATTTACCATGATGTCCATGGGTGGTACTGCAATGCCAGTTAACAGAAACATGCACTGGTGGTGGTATTTTGAGGCTGAAAGAAATACGGATGCCATCCATCTGTACCAAAGGCAGAGTTACTGAAAACATATACATGCACTAATACACTCTATATATATATTTTTTTTAAATTATGCTTCTGACTTGAGCTCTTTTTCATTATTACAGTTTTCAGATAAACTCATTTTCATTATTACAGTTTTCAGATAAACTCGGTCCTGGCTTGGGTTACAATACGTAGCACAACACAATCTTGGGTGTGTGTGTGTGTGTGTGTGTGTGTGTGTGTGTGTGTGTGTGTGTACAAGAGTTATAAGCCTAGTGGTCAAGATATTTACCTCTCTCAGACATGTTAATAGAAAACATATGGGTTGTTCAATATTTGTAAATGCATGCATGTGCATATATATATATATATATATATATATATATATATATATATATATATATATATATATATATATATATATATATAATCAGCTGCCAGATGTGACCATTTCAAGGCAGGAGGGCTGGTTATAGTCAAGAGTTTGCAACTGCTGTAAGCCGACTGCAGATACAAGTCTGACAGTTGTAACTTTGGGTGATTAGTACTTCTCTTCCTTGATGGCACCCCAATATTTTCTCCCTACATTTGCCCTTTTTGTAAATAATGTGCCATCTGGTCATATGGCATGTTTACTGCACTAAGAAAGCAAATTTAATGGGTACAGTGCATAATATGTTTATAACTATTTATTGTATAGAATTCTGGCCCTGGGTTAATTTTGGTTTTCACAGGCAACCAGACATGCAGTTTGTGGGAAATGTAGCCAGAACACACTATACATGTATGTGTATTATCCTGATTTTGATAATTGCATTATCCCGTCAGCATTTTACATGTATGCAGATCAGTTATGCTTGCAGGAAAGCAAACATGCAAGTTTATGGCATGTGCACACATGATTTCTTTCATGTGTGTTGTATCTGTGAGGAAAAAAACACATTCACGCCCTTTCTGTCCTGTAGCACATGTATCCATTTTATGAAATGAACTTCCATGCATATACATGTACTGCAGACCAGGTAACATGAATCAGTTTCTTTCTTATATCTCTTATCTCTGAGAAAAAACAAAGAGACCATTTGTATCGCATGGTACATGTAGGAGTTGGATGACTAAAACTTTAATACATGTATATATGCATGCAGATGCCTGTGTGAGGTTTGTCAACCAATGCCCACTGAGGACGAATCCTCTTGTTGCCATGAGAGGACGAATTGGAGCAGATAATGAGGGAGCCAGTATATCAGGAGGTATACGATGGGTTGAACATCAGGTGCATCACTCAACACCCTGCGTTTGCACAAGTATGCCTAGCTAGGATAATATAATACAGGAATATGGAGTTCGGGCTGGTCCGTCTCACAGGTATCATTTTGGGGGGGGGGGTCTTTTGTCTTCTTAGGCTTGTTATAAATTCCACGCAGTTTCCAGACAAGAGTGTAATGTCTATTTCACCATTGACTTATTAAATTTCAGAGCAGAATGTTGGACTGTTACATGTACCCGAAGCAGACACTTGTAATAATCAGCTGGGACTTAGCTTATGACAGAAACCAAACGTTTTTGGTTTGTGATATTTCCAAGCTGTTAGGCCCAAAAGAGCAAAAGGTGTGCTCTTTGTCTGCTGTACCCTTCTTGCCTTACCATTGTATTTTCTCCAATATACAGGCACACAATCATCATGATAAAATGTTTTAGATAATACTTGTGGTTAGAAGGCTTCTTCCTAAGAACCTGACTATGGATGTTCATATTTTGGAAGGGAAATTATTACCATTCTTATTTAACTTTCTAGAAACAAGACAACTTAAACTATAATGTCATCTTGTTACTTATACATGTGTATGTCTTTGCACATAATATTTATGAAGAATGTAGCATTCACCAAGACACTTCAGGCTTGACATTGCGACAATTCCTACATTCAGCACAGAGAATGCACAGATTATTTGTAAGAAATGTAATACAATACAACCGACGGTAGTGGGGTTGAAAGATATCAACTCCCTGTACATATGAGCGTAAGACATAGTTATGCTGAACTTTTGGTCATTTATAACCCTGATATGCATTAACCTCTGATGAGTTCAGTGAATGATCAAAGGAGTCAGGCACATTTGGTACACAGTGTATCTGCTCTTATCAACACTTGCCTAGTCTTTCTAATGTCATATTTTACAAATACTAAACCTCTAAATCAGTTAATGTCAAGCACTTGTGCATCTGGTTTTGTCATAGAAGCTTTCATTATCAGAATGCATGTATTTAATCAAATGGTCAATTTTTTTTTTTTTTGGGGGGGGGGGGGGTTGCAGACACTTCATATACATTGCCTGTAGGCAGTTCGTTTGGTGGTGTTGGGGATTCCTGGGAAAGAACACCCAAGTGCCCTTGCCATTGTGTGTGGTTAAAAAAAAAATGCAACATTCTTAGATACAAATTGTATATCCAAGCTGTGCTTTGCTTCAAGGATGGAATTCTGGTACACTGGTGAAAGCTTGCCAGTGTCCTTCAACAGTTTGTGCTTCAGCAAAGCCTCTTCCAGGAGCACAGCTCCTTTAGATCCTGATATAAGATATATTTTGATTGAAACAAAAAATTGTGTTGTATATTAGTATTTCTCTGTCAATATAGCTTTGGACAGAGACATCCTTACCAGGTTTCAAAATTGATTAAATCCAAGTCATGCTCCTGGCACGATCAGTATGAGTGAGTGTAAGCACATGAGCACTGATACAGCCATGAGCAAGCATGTTTCTCTCAGTAGCCTTTATGTGGTTGTTTTCTTTTTACAGCTCAAGCGACCTTGAAATATTAGGTCAAAATCAGTCACTGTTATGGGGAAAAATGGTTTGTTTCCCCTAACTGGAACCACCTTTCTCTAAAAATAAATTACAAGCATCTACCTACCCAAAATTGTGGCACATTTAACAAAAAAACATACCGACCCACCCAAATTATCTGCCTACCTGCCCCCCCCCCCCAAAAAAAATAGGTCCATGAGGGGAAGCACACTTATTTTTTCTTTCAAGCCTCAACAAGATTTTATACTCCGGGATGGTTTTCATTCTATATGAATTTGGCAAGCTTAGGTCTATTATATCTGGTTTTCAAAATTTGGGTGCTTGATTTATTCTGTATGTGGTGTAGTGTGGCTTTCCTTTTGCTTGAATAACTTCTGCTTGTCCTTATATATTAGCATCTGTAGATGCTGCACACCAGTATAGGTGTAGTGAAATGGCCTTTTTCCAGTGGCCAACATCACCACACTCTGATTGCTTGCTAATATTGACAACCCTTTTTGATACACCTGCACAGCATGGGAAACAAAGGATAATTTTCCATTCTTTCAGCTCTGCTAACCAAAGGTTGCTGAGCGTATATGATCACTCGTGTTTGTCAGTGCATCGCCATACAGTCTACAGTTTTCCAGTAAACTCCATATAACTTTGAGGACTTAAAAAGGGTATAAAAATCAAGGTCAAGTAGGTGACACCTGTCGAAATTTGGTGGTGCCACCTACAGTATAATTGAAGATATAGACCAAAACATGTTGAAAACACATTAAATTCAAAATTTCTAAAAACAGATGGAGGTCTCCTATTGCATGATATAGATGATCTTGACCCACTTTCTCAAGGTTATGTAGGGCATGCATTTCAGGAAATTAGAAATCAAGATGCAATATTTAGCATCGGTGACAGCAAAGCATGAGGCCCATGGACCTCTTGTTGCTATTCTTACCCTCACTGTTCTTTAGAATAAACATGATTAAGTAAGGGATGAGAAATATTATAAACTCTTGCATATATATATATATATATATATATATATATATATATATATATATATATATATATATATATATATATATATATATATATATATATATATAATGTGCAGTTTCTTCCCTTTTTTCAATGCCCCCAGCAAGGGGTGATATAGATTTGTTCTCATCGATTTGTATGTCTCACTTGTAACATGGAACTTTTATTGTGCGTACATCCAAAATTATTGGACCCACAGTCATGTAACTTCACAAGATTATTAATTAGTATGTATGTGCACATGTGGTTTGTTTGGATGTTTAATTGTACATATATATCAGTGTAACATTACAGGTGTAATACCGAGATGAAAGGTGATAAGGATGTGAAATACTAATGGCACCACCTATGGTATGCGATGGATAATTAATTGAAGAGGAAGAAAATATATTCAGTATCTTCACAATAAATTATATTTACAGCACCAACAAATGTCAAATGTTCAAATTTTTTCCTGAGAGGTTGTATTCTAGTATTTGACTTGGGGGGTGTGTGGGGAGGGAGGATGCATGTAATATATATGTTGAAAATTCAGCAAGTAAAACTGAGAAAATGCTGATTTGGGTTTATTTAAAAAAAAATTGCCCTCGAAAAAATGAATGATTATTCAGTTGATTGAATTTCAAATTTGCCCCAAAACTGTGATCAATTCAAAAACTTGTGTACATTTATAAGAAATAAATTCTTGAGAAGAGTAACAATTCAATTTACATTGGTTTTTCCGCTTCTAAGGCCACTGCAGCTCAGAAGTGCTCCCCACCTTACAAGAAGGATGCACTTTTCACATACAGACAATGTAATTGTAATGCAACACTTTTTTCACAAGAATGGCCTTTTAAGAGGGATGGACACATTATTGACCGAGGCCCTACAAGTGGAGGACCACTGTGCTTGTTCTCAATTCTATGATTTCTTGACTTCAATAAATCTGTTCTCCAGGTTTTGCTGCTGCTTCTGTTGTTGTTGTTGTTTTTTTTTTTATTTTAAGGGTCCGTCCCATGGGAGGACCCCTTCTGTTTTCGGGTTGTACATCTGTCCGGCTGTGCACATTCTTGACCTTGATTTTAGGACAGTTCCCAATGGGTTTGTTTTTTTACGAACACATCAATAGTGGTGACATTCCATCAAATCCATGACCAGGTTTGTGCAATACACAAGTTAGCTTTTTTGAAATGCCTTATGAGAATTTTTTAACGAGATAATTTTATTCTGAAGGAGATTTTCAATACCATTACGTATACTGCATAAAACTGACAACTTCGGAAGCCCTGGTCAAACTGATAAGCCAAAAAAAAAAAAAATAATAATGAAAAAAATAAAATAGAGAAAATAATAACAATCAGTCAAAGCTAAATCTATAGAACCAATAGAAATATTCAATCAGGTGGGTTTTTTTCATATGGATGTAGTATTGATTTGCCATATTGATCGTGTTCAAACGGTACATGGGCTAACAGAATTAATTAAGTTTCTCTTTGTATTAAATATCACATTCACTTCAAATATCAACAGCCTTGATATTGACAATGGAAGAAAAAAATAATGCTGAAAAATTAAATATGGGTTAATTTATTACTACTAGACTTATACCAACAGGATTTTTTGTGTGCATTTTCAGGCAAATTCTGCATGGTTTTTGGAGTTACTTTGACACATATAACTGCAACGCTTCAGGCGTGCCGCCATTTTGCATTGGACAACTCTAGGTCACATGCTCTATTTTTGATGAATATTCATTACGCTTTTCGGAAAAGCACGATCTCCGCGTTTTGTTCACAAGGATGCAAGGAGCAGTTGAAAATCGCAATAAGTTTGAATACAGAGCCGAAAATCGTCGTAATTTTCATGCTATCGTATAGAGGGGAGTCAAATTAGGCGAAATATGTCTGGTTTTCCCTTTTTGAGACCTGATCGTTAATATCAAGCAAAGGGCAGAATGCCTGATTTACATGTTTTTACTTTGCGATACAGTGGTTGGGATGCTGCTAAACTTTCCAGATCTACATTTCTCCCAATAAATGATGATTTCCAACTTTCCATGTCTTCAGTACATCCTTGAAGGACTGTGACTTGGAAATAAAATTGACGGAGCTCATCGACAGGTCATTGTCACTAAAGTACTACCGAGTATAGAAAATGATTCTATACACCATCTAGCACGCAAATTTCAATCAGCATAATGTTTGGCTCCACCAATCAATGCTAGAATTATTTATTTCCTAATTAACATTCTAAACCCAAACACAACGCAAAGTTTTTTAACTGTTGCAACAGAACTTGAACTGATGGTAGGTCCGCCAAAAAGAAAACAGTATCATCAGCTAACTGCCTAATTTAATTACAGTGCCCCGAATATGAACACCTTTTATGCCTTCGTTTGATCTGATGGCAACAGCAAAACTTTGGGAAGCTAAACAAACAAAAAGAGGCAAGGAGGCACCCTTGTCTGACTCTGTAACTTAGTGAAAAGAACTACAAAACATACCCATTCTTTGCCACACGACTGCGTACGTCAGTATATGTCAAAGACACCCATTTACAAAAGGACCAAAATTGAACACCCGATCGAGAAATAACCATTCAACCATGTCAAACGTTTTCTCAAAATCCAACCTATAACATGAGGCAAGGCAGTTTTAAAGATTACTATATTGTATAACATGTGACATTAATCGAATGTTTTTGCCAATGTATCTACTTGAAATGTAAACAGGTTAGTCATTTTCTTTTAAAGTAAGGATGATTTTTTTCATACATATTGCTAATTCTTTAGCAATAACTTTATTATCAATGTTTAACAAGGTAATAGGCCTCTAATTCTTTAATAAAGTAGGTGATTAATTCTTCTTTGGAACTAAAAAGATGATTCCTCAACAGACATTCCACCCAATCCAAATGCATGGTTACCTTGCAAGTCAGACTGTTACGCTGTCGTTACTGTGTGGGCTCTCTACCGTGGAGCGCAGTCAGACACGCAGAACAATAGTCGGTTTAGCAGGCAAAAAGCATGGTTAATGCTAATACATAGTCCCTAATATCACTCAAACACATTATACCATTTGCTTACGATCCGTTCAGTACCGCGGCTTTTTCCATTTTTAAAACAAGTTCAATGCTTCAAAGCATGCAGTTTCTGTGGTCGTGCCCTCACATTATTGCTTCTGGTGATCATCAAGTTTTGGAATATTTTCATTTTCAAAGAAATATCTACCATGAGTTTCTTCTCAGTTTCCGTTTGTGAAGTATATAATTTTGAATAAAATTTATGCTGTGGTTCTACAATTTTATCTGGTTGTGTGAGAAGCACATTCTCTGCTGTCTGTAATTTTTAATGCACTTATTCTTTTATTTATTTTTTCCAAAAATAGTTTGTTTTTATCTTCCCTGATTTTATCCATCTTGCATGTGATCCTATCATTATGTCCGTTAAAACTTTGATGGTAATTAATTTGAGTTATCTCTAACCTGATATTTTCTATTTTCACTTCTGCAATATTATTTGCATCCAAAGTAATACTTCAGTAGTGTATAACTCCTCTTTTTATTGTTTTTCCTTTTCCTTAATCTCTTTAACCTTGTTCTTGGTGTGTTTAATAGTCATGTCACGTAACTCACATTTAACTGCGTCCCAGAAACTGGTACTTGAATGAAAGGGTTTTCTGACTTTTCTCATGAACAATGTGATTTTTTTTTTCTTGACAGGGGAGCATAAGGTTAATACACTTGCTAAATTATTCTGTTATTGTAAACTATCGTAATCCTGGAAGTGTTTTTGGATGTGTACTCACTTGTGGATACGGGTCTTAATTGGTAATAAGGAAACCCTTACAACACAACAGACCCATAGCGTTGAATTAAAACAAAATCATCTCCTTAGCATTCGGCTATTTGCCACGTGTCATGACAGTTCCTGGTTGGGAAACATGAGCAGTCATACAGCGTGGTCTTGATAGGATCCGCTATTAAATGCTTTCAACTGGAGAGCTGTGTGGACAGCCCGTGATCAGCTGACCTTTTTCCGTAGCAAAAGTCCTCACTGACCTGAACATTGATAAGGTTAAATTGGCATTTCAGCGATAATTTCTCCTCTTTTTTATCTTTTTTGGTAAATACACATGTACTTATGTTGTAATCATTTCGCGCATGTGTGATTGGTAACAAGATAGAGTCAGTGAAATTTTGAAATTATTAGTTCTTGTTTCCGACCAATATTTTCACTTTACACCAATACACTTCGAAGTTTCAAATGGTATCGCACAAAGCAATATTAAAGATTTGTAAATATGTGGCATAGGGACATTAATATACCTTCATCAATCTGAACACATCAAAGGCTGGGACTAGTATTAGTGAAGGAGCAGTTTACAGCACACTTCTGTTGATTAAGGCCCTTAAAGAAGAAAACATGAAAGTAATTTACAGTATAAGAAGGGTTAAAATATTGTGTTTGGGACTCACTCCTATGAAACTATGAGGTTCTTGGTGGGAGGTTCACTTCAAAACAGGATCCATTATATTAGATGAAGCCAGTTAATCGATGCAAACATGCCTGTCAAAGACGTGTCAAACATATGTATTTCTGTAATCAACTACTAGCAACATTCATGTGTACCTCTATATGTGTGGGGGAGGGGGGAGGTACATTCTTCTCGAACTACAAACAAGTGTTAGTAGAGGTCCATCTAAGGTACAACCCCCACCAAGTTTAACGTACACATGGATAATAAATCGAGAATATGAATACCCAATGTAATTCCCATTGATTTACACAGTAATGGAAATGAATGTATGTGAATTTGAGAACCAGTTTAACCAATAAAACCAGACTTGAAACAAGAAAGTAAAAAAAATTGAAATACAGAGCAACACTGCTTAGTGAACAACTTTATTTGACTTGTTCGCACGGCAGTACCTTGTCTAATAGTAGTTTATTGAGAGAATTGGTCCAACATAACACAAAAGTCTTAGGTATATCACAAGTACAATGTGTATGAAAAAAGTCATTGTCATCATGCATGTATTGCCATTTCTAAAAAAAAATATGCAAGTATTTCATGACGGACATTAAAGTCAGATATATCATTTGCCTCAATTATGCAATCATGGAAGTATAAGTTCCTTGCCATACTTTTCCCTCGTGTCATAGAACAGAGGACGAACCCCCCGCCTCTATCTTTAATTTATGCCAGAAAAGACGAAGGCATGTTACAGATATCCTCACAGTTTCTGGCAAAAAGTGTTTCAAGTCTTTCATGTATGTCGACTTTTCTGACTAACGACTTTACTTTTAGCTCAGAAAGCACCATGTTCTGCACGTATATCATTAGTCTGTAACCCCAATTAATTTGGAAGTTAAGGTGTTAGCCCTTTGCTCTAGACTGAATGCAAGCATGAAAGGAGCATCAGTCATTCCACCTCCTTGTTAAAGCATCCTTTAAAATAGTTCCGTCTGTTCGTCCTGCACTATGTATAGCACAGGTGCAAGTCTAGGTTCAATCTTACACAAATGATTTGGTGTCGTTATCCGGACAGACAACAGCGTCTTAATAGCTGAACAGTACAATATCCCAACATACTTAATGTTGGTATGTATGCAGCTCTCGCAACTATAAAAGGTGGCTGCTCTGAACGCAGGATCCATTACTTTTTTCCCTGACCATGAACGGCATATCTTTATATGTTGGAAAAGAAGTTTGAAAAAAAATTCTTCATAGTGTTATATGCAAGCTTAAAGTTTATATTTTTGCAAAGAATAAGTTTGTCACATCTGAATACTGCACTTTCCGGTGTTTTTGATTTGTTGATAGTAAGACTCTTTGGAGTAAGGAAACATGTAATATGATTAATTTACTCCCATAATGTTGGAATTTGTCCACAAAACTGTACAGAAACTAAGAAATAGCAGGGTCGTGATTTGGCTGTTTTTGGGGTGAGTAAGTCTCTTTGGTAATTAACTATTGTGGAAGTGGCTTGGCTTTGCTCGTCGGAAGCTGTGTCTGTGTCTATATTTGGGCGACTCACTAGGGAGTGTTCTATGATTGGGTATAAAACCTTTGGTGCTGCATGCCAGTCTTCAGGCAGCACAGGGTCTGAGGCCGGGTAATTGTTGAATTGCTTTAGAACAGTAGAGTAATTAAATTGAGAATCAGAAATTGTGTTGTTTCATTTTTAACACTTTTGTGGTTTTGCCAGGTGAGAAGAAGTCGATTTTGTGAATGTTTGTATGTATTCTATTTTGCACGTTTTCTATCTGTCTGCTTATTAGGTGGAGTGCTCCTTGTGTTGGCCTCGGATGTAAGCTTTTGAAGTAGGTAAACTTGTCAGACATGTACATGTAACGACGCAGTGTTCATATTTATGTGGTGAACGTTTCAGTAGTATAGCCTTGTATATATGATTTTGGTCATTTAGGCATGACGCCCATCGTCATTTTTTGTCTTGGAAAATAAATAAGATGCAGAATACCAACACAGCACATCACAAAACGATGTTATACCATTAGTTGCTGAAAATACTTTGAAAAAGAGTTAGCAAAATCGCATGAAAATAATTATATCTGAACTTTAGCATTGTTTCAAGTTTGTGATATAGTGTGATGACAGGATACTTGCAATTCGCTTCTGCTTTCAGTGGGCACGCAGTGTACTGATGTGGAACTGCAGGGTACATGGACCTTCCCCTGTCCCCACAAGCAAAAGTGAGATATCCGCGCGTATTTACAAACAGGACGGCATATTGGGAATGATCATTTTCGGTCTGGACACCATGCAAGTTTATGTGAAAAAGTCCATCAACATCAGCAAAGATAACACCAGCAACCCCAGTAACCACAATGATGAGAAGAAGAAGAAGAAGAAGAAGAAGAAGAAGAAGAAGAAGAAGAAGAAGAAGAAGAAGAAGAAGAACAACAACAACAACAACAACAACAACAACAATAACAGCAACAACAAAAACAACAACAAGAACAACAACAACAATTTGCTCATTAGGTTATGATGCTCTGGTTCCCATAGTTTTAGCTTTTTTTTTCAATTCGAGCATTTCTGTGTTATTGCATGCATTTTTATTTATTACTATGCAAATCAAACTGTATTGCAAAGAAAATTTACATTTTTGACTTCTCGTGCAAAATTGTCCATCAGATTCACTTGAAACATGATCGAGATGTACCGTTGATGGGCTTCTACTGAGTTTGTTCAAATTATCACGCTCCTGTGATTTTAAGATTTTTTTCACTAGTTTCAATGTTCATTTTTAGGACAATCTTTTATAATCTCCTACGAATCCGCTTCGCCATTTGCATTGCAATTGCATAGGCAAATGCTCAGCACATATGCAAACATTGTCCGCAATAAAAAACCGATGGGCCAGTGCAATTAAATGACTGCCTTTAAACATGGTTTTGTGCCGAAGGAGGAAATGTACCTTTCTGTATACAGACCTACAAAGTATGCAAGCGCACAGCTTTCCAAGCGTTGGATTTGTCCAAGGGAAGTCGTCTTTTGAAAGGCATTATTAGCAATACTACACATGCTCTCTCATAACCTTGCAGTCCTTTGGATGTACGTATGTCTGATTCCCACATCGCTGGTTGTGTCCGCATGCTTCATTACAACTTCGCAAAAAATGTTCCGGCTCCCACTGGTCAAGTTTTTCTAATGATACTGCTTCAGCGTGAAAAATTACAGTGTCAGGACGGCGGATTACCCGTATGAATACATGTCTACATGGCATGTGCATTTAATGCTCGGTTCATATCTCGGAGATATTTATAGTGAGACAGATTTACATGATGACCGAAACAGAGAGGAAAAAAGAACAAAATGTGCATTCGAGCACAGTTTTAATTATTTGACTGCTACAAGTATGCTACAGCGCATACAGTCATATCAATCACGAACATGTATGTTTGAACCGTTAAAATGTAGTTGATGGGAGGTAATGCTCTTTTCTGGGTATGGTCTGAATTTGAGGTCCGCATGCTCTCAAAAAAACGATGTGAAGACGTTCCAAAACTAAACACTTTCTGTAAACACCAGGTCCGGCACTTTCAATGGTAACTAAGCTAACAATGGGAGATTTGTAAATCCATCAGACTGGAAAAACTGAGATATATGTGTTACAAAAATGTTATTCAGCTGAGCTTTTAGGAGGGTGAGGCATCCATCGTCCGTCTGTCGTCCGTCGTTGTCTGTTCACAACTCACATTTTCGACTTCGGCTCCAAAACCGCTGGCCAGATGCACTTCAAACTTGGTGGCAATGTACCTTGTTCATTTTGGGGGGGAAATCTTAAAAAACCTTCTCTGAAATCACTGGGCCAATTGCTTTGACATTGCACATGGACACATCTCGGGACCCCTAGACCTTTATTTGTTCAAGAGGTGGTGTTGCAATTTTTATCTATTTTTTCATGACTTTTTTGTGTCTTCGGAATTTTTGACTTCTTCTCCAGAACCGTTGCTCACATGAAGCTGAAACTTGGTGGATATGTTCCATGTGAAAGTGTCAAACAAAATTGTTCATAAGGTGGCACTGCTGTTGATTTGTAATTTCAAATGATTTTTTCAATTCGGGTACATCTCGGTAAAATCACCTTTCCTATTGATTACTATGCAAGCCAATGGGCATTTTAATGCCTTTTCACATTTTTGACTTCTTCTCCGAAACCGCTGGCCAGATTCACTTCAAACATGGTGGCAATGTACTTTGGGTGGGTCTCTACCAAGTTAAGTCAAATGGTCATGTTCCAGTGAATTTGGGTTTTTTATGAATTTTTTTGTTCGTTTTTGGCCAAATTTTAAAAAAATCTTCTTCGCCGAAACTGCTTGCCCAATTGCTTTGATATCGCACAGAAATACTCCTATGGACGCCTAGTTCTGAATTTGTTCAACAGGTGGCGCTGCAATATTTTTCCATTTTTGCATGATTGTTAGTGTGTTTTCAATATTTTTGACTTTCTTCTCCAGAACCGTGACTTAGATTGAGCTGAATCTTGGTGGATATGTTCCTTGTGAAAGGTTCAAACAAAGTTCCTCCTTGTGGCAGGGTTAAACAAAGTTTTTCACTAGGTGTCACTGCTGTGAGTTCTTGATTTGTAACACTTTTTTTCAATTTGGGTACTTATTGCTTAATGCACCTTTCCTAGTCAATGCAGATGCGAAAGACAAAAGAGTTGATGCACGTATACATGTAGCTGCAAAGATATGGAAGCTGAGCGTTACCAGATGTTTCAGGCAGTTACACTGGTAAGTGTGTATGTGATAATATTTAATTCATTCAATACAAAATTCATATAGCTATCAACACTCTATCACCGAGAGTGCCCTCATTTGGACAATTTCATGTAATTATCAGAAAAAAATAATAACACAATGAATCTGCATTCCTCTTTAATTCTGGGAACGTAGAAACATAAGAGATCGAATAATTAATTGTAGTCCATGTCAAGTTTTGTTCTGGGGCATGTTTATGACAATGCATGTGCTTGCCAAGAAGTGTTAAATCTAAATAAAATGTACGGCCTTTATGGCTTTTATTTGATTATTGAGTTTATTCAGGTTCATACATACATATAAAACATAGAATGTAAAATATAAAAAAGGCACCTACGGCCAAGATAGCACCAGAAACTCATCGGACGTCTTTGCATGGTGGTCCAGGATACATATACATATATGAGGGCACCAAGGGGTATTTCCGTGTTACGTTCGCGTCAATATTTTTTCCTGTGACTCTGACTTGTGAAAATAATGAACATTTGTAGTGATTCATGATTCTCATTTTTGCAATTTACTGTGCTCTTTGATTATAATTTTAACAAAAACCTTAGCCGTGAAAAAGCATTTTTTTCCAGATGTGAACTGTGATTGTTACCCCCCCCCGCCCTCATTTATTAAATATAAATTATAAACATAGACAATTCATACAAACATAGGTCAATTCATAAAAAGTTTTTTAAACTAGTACCATACATCTAAATAGGAATGATAAAACTTTTTACACGGTACTGAATAAACTAATCTCTCTGGCCATACTTTATAGAGGGGGTGTAGGACGGGTCCCCGCCGATGCTTTATGGGAAATTAATTTACAATTTTACGTTTTACTGTAATTTTTTTCCATTTACAATTATACAAACCAGACAAAGCCAGCTCACCAGTTTACACATTGTGAAAAATCGAATCAATGTTTTATAATTTTCTGAAAATTCTGAGACATTATTACATTTTAGATGGAATATTTTTCACCCATTTACACTAACGAAAAATACTGGATTTACGTTTTTACACCAAATTGTAGTGGTTATTTACATTTCTCGCTGAATGGAGTTGAACATTTACGGCCTTACGAAAATACCCCTGCTTCGCCTATCTATTATTATGATCATGCATACACTTTGATACAGGTCCAGCCGAGGCGTATATCATTTACAATAATACAAATTGTCAATAATCTTTTGGCTTTATGACCTTACAACCTTGAAAAAAAAAAAACTTCAAAAATATCATAAAAATAATTTCCGTATCTTATTGGTGGGTTTCTTTGGAACCTACCAACCAATGTGTTCCGGTTTATTTTTGTGTTTTAATGATACCGCTCACTGCTTCTTTGATTGGTTGAACTAAAAAAGGATGTTTTCTTTGGAGACAATATTGCAACTAAAATCCTATTCATGTTCGCAACAAATGTATGTGAACTGGTAAATTTCTACAGGTTACTGAGGTAAGGGGCGCTCATATTCCCTGGGATAAATTTTCGTTCTCTTCGTTTGGTTATTATGGTTGTCGGTACTGAGAATGCGTACATGTGTGTCCTTCCGGTACTGCAGCTCAAGGTTTGTTGAACCGATGTTGGACTTCCTGCCAATTAATACGTAGAAATATTCTATATTTGATGTACTGTAACAATAATGTGCACGTGTTTTGAGAAAATATGCCGTTTGCTATCAAATTGTGAAACAGCTAATGATCCAGGGACATATCTGTTCAGATGGGATCATGTGTGTGCAACTCTTCCAATACAGTCACACCTATTTGTTTCAAACTTGGTGCACTAAATGGACATGATGTGTAGATGTGCATAAAGACAGGAATATCAGATATGTTAGATATATCTTAGACTTTTCTAAGTCTGATTCTTGGTTAGTTATAAGATGGAAAAACATAAATATTTATTAAAATAAAAAAAACGGGTGTTGGGCGATCAAGCGTTGAGCTGGAGCGAGCATGCGAGTTTCTGAGTTTGGTTTGGACATAGAATCAGACTTTAAACGACTATGGTTTTCATAATGTAGCCGACATGTGGGGCGATGACCTTCCAGTTTTTCTGAAGGCTATTACTTATTCGTGAGATCTGGCAACACTGCTCGCTGCTTGTTTGTACAGGGCTCGATCCAGGGAACATTGCTTGTCGCCATCACCAGCTGTCTTCTGCAGGCCAGTATCATATTTGATGACCGCGCGAAAAATTGGCCAATTCTAAGTTTTAGACAAACCGAACACAAGTTAATACATGTAACAAGGCACATATTATATCACTGGATGAGAAAGAGTTAAACTGCCCGACTACTGCGGGCTGCCTTGGCCAATTGCAATTCACTGAAAATGAAATGTTCAATTCAGATTGGCATAATGATTTGAAGTTTTAACCCAAGTATGTACCATATAGGCCTAGGTATGGAGAGTTTAATCAAATGGGGACAAATTCTACAACTATTGCTTATCATTTTTCAAAACTGTGTGTCAGTATTCAGTCATGTAATCCTGATGTCAACCGCGATCACAAATCGAATCTGGGACTGGGCTCCAGCTGCATTTAGATGGGTGCCACACCCCCGATATATATTGGTGTGAAGTCTGTGTATTTCGTTCCCTTGCCCTGGCTTAATGATCGACTGTTGACTTGGGCTTTATTCAGTTGATCTGATGTGGAGTTCGGTTGTACTATAACATGAAAGGGCTAGTCTGTTGATTGCATGCACATGGATCACCATGATTCATAGTAGCTGGTGCACTAGCCAATGGTGCACGCACTTAAATGCTGGTCGCTGTGTCAATTAATTTACGGTCTGCAAGTATTCATTTTTTTTCCTGCTGTGAATTTTGACTTAACTTCATTCTGTTGCAAAGATCCGTTTTTTCATTACTTATTAAACAGTTTCTGGTGCGTAATGGGTTAACTGCCCTTAACTGCTCTGAAAAAGCCGCGGAAGCTAAGTACACTTTTGTGTCGCATGCTCAGGGCAGATCGTGCATAGACTACATACTTGCGTCCTGCCTCTTGTATGATAAGCTAAATGTGTGCTATGTTGAAGATGATGATATGTTAAATCTCTCAGACCATATGCCTGTTACTGCTGAGTTTGATAATATGAACATAATAAGAAGTAAGATAAATGATAGTTCTAAATACTTAAAATGGTCTAAGTTTGATGTTAGTAGAATTTTAGAAACGTACACACGTCTTGTAGACCAAAGACTACTACAGAGTGGGATGTCTTACAGTAATATATCGACCGAAAATGACGTTGACACTATGATAGAAGAACTAGTTGGTATTCTCACAAGTTCTGCTGTACACACTATTCCCAAATCCGCATATAAGCATTACCAAAAGCCATATTGGAACCAATGTGTTAATGAATTTAAAATGAAAAGAAATGACGCATGGCGTGATTTTCGTGAAGCTGGTAAACCTAGGGACCCTGAAAATGAAATATACCAAAGATATAAAAATGCTAAGAAAGAATTCAGAAGAGAACTGAGAAGGGCAAAACACAATGACGATAGGAAATTTCAGAATGAAATTGATTCTATGGCTGAAATTGACCAAAAAACATTTTGGAGAATGGTAAGAGCAAGTAGAAAAACACATGGCCCTCCGACTACATCATTATAGATAAATGATGTTATTATACATGAAGAAAAAGATGTGTGTGACGCGTGGGCAGATCATTTTCAGGCTCTTGGGGATCCCTCAGGCGACGATCATAAGTATGACCGCACCAATAAATATCGGGTTGAAAATGATATCAAAACGATTGTAAATAACATCCATACCAGGGGTGCAGATATAGACTCAAATGACCCTATATTCTTTTCACTGATATCCCATGAAGAGGTAGAGTGTATATGTAGGCAACTGAAACTTAGGAAAGCTGGAGGGTATGATGGTATAACGGGTGAACACATAAGATATGGAGGAAAACGAGTGATAGACATTTTGGTAAAAATCTTCAGGGCTATGGTCAGGCTGGAGTATATACCTATAAACTTCAAGCGTTCGGTTGTTGTGCCTGTATTCAAAGGTGGAAACAAAGATCCCCTGTCTAAAGATGACTACCGTGGCAGCTCTCTTACAACGTTTCTCTCTAGAATATGGGACACGGTTATCCTTAACAGATTAAAAACTTGGCTGAAGCATATCGACTACCCTCATCCTCTTCAGTGTGCAAATAGAAAAGGTGTCTCATGCTTAAATGCTTCCTTTATTATTCAAGAAACTGCTGGTTACCTCAGGGAAAATGGTGAAAAATTGTTTGTAGCTTTCTTGGACACGAGGAAAGCCTTTGATACCGTGCGGATTGACGGCATGATGTATAAAATGTATTGCCTTGGTATCCAAGGAAAGTCATGGACCCTCATGAGAGAGAACTATAAACATCTTGAAAGTTGTGTGCGAGTCAACAAAACCACTTCCAGGTGGTTTCCTGTACTTAGAGGAATCAGACAAGGAGGGGTTCTCTCAATGTTCCAATATACAGTATTACTGCATGATTTGCTTTGTGACCTTGAAAAGGGTATGTATGGAATTTCTGTTCACGATATAGATGTTACATCGCCTACTGTTGCGGATGACATGACGCTTTTAGCGTTGACAGAAAAGTCTCTTAGTTATTGTTTACAAACAGTCTTCTCTTACAGTATGTTATGGCATTTTGAGCACAATCCTAGAAAGGCTGGAATTTTAGTATTTAATGAGACCAAATTTGAAAGAGAACGTAACAGACAAAACCCAAACCGTAGATTCAAACTTGGAAACAATTATATTCCTGAAAAAGAAAGCTATACTCATGTAGGAGTAGAGATACATATTGATGGTGTTATGAAGGACGGTATACAAGATCGTATTTGTAAAGCCAGACGGGCTCTTAATGCCATGATGGGACTCGGTATCCGGGAGGGGGGTATAAACCCTTTGACTGCAGCTAAAATGTACAAGGCAATATGTTTACCCCTCATGTTATTTGGCAGTGAGGTCTGGATTCTCCGAAAAAAAGAAATGGACTCTCTTGGTGTAGCTCACAGGCAAGCTGCAAGGCGCATACAAAGCCTGCCTACCAAAGCGGCTAACGCGGGTGTTCTGGCAACCCTAGGCTGGCTCACCATTGAAAGTGAAATCGCTATTAAGAAATTATGCTACTGTGGTAGCCTGCTCCGCCTCCGAACTACATCCAGGGAGAGACAGTTGTTTGTCAGCCATCTATACTTATATCGATGTGGTGCCAATCGGCTATGTCATACAATTACGGGTACCATTATCAAATACCTGTGTACGTACCAACTTATGGATACTGTTATGGAAATTTTGGATTTAGGGCGGGTATTCCCCAATAAATTGATTTGGAAGTCAGAAATTAAACGGAAAGTTGCACAAGTAGAAAACCAAGAATGGAAGTCTGCAGTTGTAAATAGTACAAAACTAACAATTTTTCGAGAAGTAGTCTATGAGGTGAAATAGCATTCCTGGTGGCTTTTTGCTAGACAATACCCTATGTTTCTTAAATGTGTTAATACCATGATGAAATTGATATTTGGAGAACATTGTCTGAATGTTAACTCTGGTAGAATGGCAGGTATACCTAGAAACATGCGTCTTTGTAATACATGTCAAGATAGGCAAGTTGAAGATTTGGAGCACTTTATACTGTGGTGTGATCAGTATACCCATATTAGACAAAATTTGATCTCGGAAATTAATGAAATTTTACCTTCTTTTTCAGGCTTAAACACCAAAAAACAATTATATATCATTTGCGGAGGGTTCGTAGAAAATTTAGAATACTCGAAGTGCCAAAAAATCATGGAAATTAGTTGTGTGAAGGTTAATTACATGTACAAAGTTAGGCTTTCCTGTGAAATGTGTCCGTGAGTAATGTATTGGAAAAAGGAGTTTTTTTTTTTTTAAAGGGGTCGAACATAAATGAGAGGCCGGTGTAGGCGCATTCTCTTGTACATATACCAGTTTTGCTGAACATGTGTCAGTTATTTGATGTCTGTATATGTTTCCTTTATTACCATGTATTGTATCGTTCCTTTTTGACAAACTGTCATTGATTTTGTAATTTCATACATGTATTGTATCTCTCCAGAAAATGGAGGAAATAAAGAATATACATACATACATTAAAACAACCATGTTAAATGCTGAAGCGATCAAGTCCTGAACAACCAAGCGGTGAGCAATGTTGCCAGATCTCATGAATTAGTAATAGCCTTCACTTTTTGTGGAAGTACACCGCCCCACCTGTCGGCTGAAATATGAAAACCGCAGTCGTCGAAAGTCTGATTCTATGCCCTGATGCAACACCTCTATTCATATGGAATCTTGTGTGTGCAACTGCTCCATTAACATGGAAGCAATTTGTTTAAAACATGTGCATATAGACAGGGATTTCATATATGTTGGATAACTCTGAGTGCAAGGTGATTTATGTTTCCCGGTGGAAGCCGGGAGGCATATTTGTTTACTGTCGGTTGTTTCCGCTTCTTCTGCTTGTTCTTGTTGTTGTTGTAGTTGTTGTTGTTGTTGTTGTTATTGTTGCTGCTGTTGTTCAGGTTCTTCAACACTTGGTTTCCGTGCGATAACCCTTGAAGGACTTGACAGAATTTGCTGAAACTTGGTATGATTGTGTATCTAGGCAAGACCTAGGTTGGGATTGTATTTGGGTCAGCTGAGCAGGGCCTGTTAACATAGGCCTATTGTTTCAATTTGGGTACTTATCGGTAAATGCACCATTCTTATTGATTACCATGTAAGTCAGTGGGTATTCTAATGCTAAGGCACATTATTAACTTCTGCAAAATTGTTGGCCATCTTCACTTTAAAGTTGGTGGCAGTGTACCTTAGATGTGTCCCTACCATGTCCATTCAATTTGTCATTCTCCAGTGATTTGGTATGAAAGTGAGTCATTAAAGTCAAATTTACGTGCTATACAATATGTCAAGATCTTTTTGAGTTGGAGCATTCATATTACACATGATTATAGTCCTCTATAAAGCAACGTTATGTATGGGGATGGGTGACCTTAAGGTATTTCCCAAGATCACAATGCTTGTTGAATTAGCTTCCCACATGATATATCAAGAAGTTATAGAGCTATGACTTTGATATTATACAGGAAAAAAGTCTATTACAAGGGCAAGTTTACATTCGAAGATGGGTGACCTTGACCTAATTTCCAAGGTCACAGAGCTCTTATAATTAATTTTGTTTTTGGCACGATACATCAAGAAGTTTAGAGCTAGGACTTCATATATAACATAGGGTTATAGTGCTTGGGAAATTGAATGAATCATGAATATCACCTCCACTGAACTTAAGTTTAGCATAGCTCCGCTCAGATGGAACTTGTTTGGCAACAAAGTATTGGTCAGCTGACCATGGGCTGTTCATACGGCCCTCTTTTTTTCGGGTTATTTTTCGGTTTTTTGTTTTGGTTATATATTGTAATTTACATATGATATATAAAGGCCAAAGGTGAAGGTCATTTGGCCTTTCTGAAGTTTCCATGCAGGGATAACATAGTCAAGGCGTCCCTGCTCATCTCACATGGTAAAGCGACAAAGTGTCCATAGGATTGATTGATTTATTTATTAATCATTCCATTGGTCGATTTCTATCTATCTATCTATCTATCTATCTGTCTGTCTGTCTGTCTGTCTGTCTGTCTGTCTGTCTATCTATCTATCTATCTATCTATCTATCTATCTATCTGATTAAAATAAATATAATTTTTCTTCACACATCCAGCCTTGTGTCCGTGTTTGCTGAGTATTTGATATATAACTCCACAACAAACACAGACACAATCATCAAGGCCATTTCATGACTCATTTCAGGGATGTCGATTTTAACCTTTTCCTTTGCCAAAGATACGTATGAGTTCATTTCCCTTCTTTGTTGGGGGCGGGGCGATTGCAATCAACCCGATCCAAGGAAATCTATTGACCCTCATTTTAACATCCCATCACGACAGGTCGTATCTGCAACTCTTAGCGAAGAAGTTTCATATTATCTTGCAATTTATGGAAAACACTGCATCAGGCAATTCAAACCCAAACGTCTTGGACGACTTGAGCGGAAGTGAGTTCATATGTGTAATACATACATTTCACAGATACATACACTCTTACTTTATGTGTGTGTGTGTGCAGGGTATGTGTCTAAACATGAAATGCACGAGTTGTTAAAGGGGCAGTAAGCTCATATATTGACCAGGTGCATTTTTGTACGGTAGAGTCAGGAAGGCCTGTTCAATGAAATATGACGTCATTGGTTATCAAATGACGAACAATTGCTTTATATATTAGGATTATATGCCACTTGCTATCTCAAGGATAAGTGAACTAACGGAGACAAGATCCACATACTGAACAAGTTTTTATGGGCTACACCGTGAATACGTTTACACGGGAAGCAAAACAATGTTTGCCTGCTGAACAAATTACAAGAAGAAAAGGCAAAAACAAAAAGTTTCTTCGGCTTAGGTTGAAACTCCATAAGTTGGTAAAGGGACACAGCTACAAAGATAAACTCCTTAATTTTTTGCTTCAATATTTTCAAAAATGTTGTGTTCTAATTAAGGAGACAAAACTGCATCATTCTTCACCTCGCACACTGAGGAGTGAGCTGGTGGACCCTCGTCTGTAAACAGCAACTAGAAATACTGTACAGTTTTCAAAACCACGTCATCAGACGGACCATTTGCATTATTAGAACAGCCAATTAGTCCTTTTGTTTATCCTTATTAAGACCAGCGTCCTTTTCAGAGAATACTTTCAGTCACTTTGTTGGCCCAAAAACAGGGAGATTACACTCTGTTACTCGGGGCTGTCCAAATGGAGCATTGTAGCAAAATTTTGCTACAAAGCCCTTCAACATTACTACTGATTTTCTGAAAAATAAGTGTTTCTTATGTAAAGAAGTGGCAAAGTGCTACAAGGAAAGAAAATTTGGCAACATGTATGTTCAGCTGGACAGCACTGTTACTTAATCCGAACAAAATGCCAACGACATGTAATATCACATGTATTTAATACCCGCATAATTGCTTCCATTGAAGAGAAATAATTTTTGTTTTTAAATACAAGTAAGATAATTTAGAAAGACAGTCGTGTCTGTCCTCTGAGGGCTCCCTGATGACTTCATCTTTTCGCAGAGGCCACTTCTTTAAAACGCCAGTGCGGTATTTCCATTTTACCCCTTCCCCCACGACACGGGGCACTGCTTGTATAACTCCACATTTCTGGTCACTTTGGTCGACCCTATTTGGGAGGTACAAAAACACATACAAAAATGAAACAAGTCCATGTGCTTTATTAACGTAGCGAGATATACATGTGGTGCAAATCAACATAAACAGTTTTCGTTTAGTTTAAATATATTCATTTCAAATGGATTGCCCAATAGTACAAATATTGTTACTAATAGAGGGGTTCTTCAGACAAGAGTGCCTCTAACTCTGAAAGAACCTACCCCTCCACCCCCACCCCACACACACAATATGAACGTCCTAATACCAAGCCTGGTATCATATCTCGTATGTATATGAAAACTGATACATGTATAACCTCACAGATTTCCTGTAGTTATTTAAAAATACATAAACTTGTCTTCAGACTTGTATAATATCCATATATGTCTGTTTACATAAGCATTATTGGTAAGATATTAAAAAAGGACAAAATACAACATGATAGATAGGTGTCACTCAACTAAATCAGTTTCTCACCAAAAAATATTAGAATCCTGAAAATACCAGACCCAATGTTTAATTGCTATAGACAAAAAAGTTACCATGCAACTGTTGCAACAGGAAAGACTTGATAATGGAAAAAGCACACAACATAATAATATTCGTATAGATTATTTCCCTTTTTCCTTTGGTCCTTTTTCCTTTTCCTCTATGTTCTGTTTAATGTCAGTTTAACTGACATGATTGAGGAGGGAGTCAAAGCTTTGTCCGCATCTGACCCTGTAAACTCGATTATTTTGATCCTTGAATAAAATTATAGAGTCCCAGATCCAATGATCTTTCACTCTGGGATGGTTTGTACACCATATCCATGTGCTTGCTTAGGTCATCAGCTACAACTATGCCCCTCTTTTTTAATGCTCTTCTGCTTATCATCACTGACATCTTCACATCCTGGTATCGAAATCTCACGATAACTGGCTTTGGATCTGTGTTATTAGTCTTTCTATGCAACCTGTGTGCCACCTCTATATCTTTGGGCCAGTGATACGTTTTGCTTGCTCTTTATATGATCTGCCACTTTTTGCACACAGTTTTCATCTGGTTCCTGAGATAGACCAAAGTGACGGACACCTCAGTTTCTTGGATATTTTGCCAGAGGTGATACGTTTCACTCAGTTTCAGTAGTTGGCAGCGTTTGGAAGTTTCAATCCCCCGTAGTTTTGTGATGCAGTTCATGAATCCGGGTAAAGAATCTGGTGTGGAATTTGAAGGCTTGTAACTTATATAAAGGCAAATGGAAAATAGAAAAGATTTTTCAATATCACAAATCTCGTGCCTTCAAAATGAGAACAGCTTGAAATGCTACACTTTGCCATTGATCAACACAATCGAAATTTTGTGTATTAGCTTAATTAGAATCAATTAAAATGTTACAACTTTGCTTCTTGTTTCATTGGATGTGGCCATTTCACAAACTTTTAAACTAAAATTTGAACGACACCACTATCCATCATAGGTTTGAAGATATTCAAGATCTTAATTTTGTATATTTGCCTAATTTGCATAAATTTAGAGCCTACATCTGTGGTTCTCGGTTCATTGGATGCTGTTTTGTCACAAACATACAAATTAAAGTTGGAATGGTACCTCTATATATAATAGTTTTGAAGTTGTTCAAGATTTATTTCCTGTTTGCCTTATTTCCATTTACTAAAATCCTACAAATTTGGTCCATGGTTCATTGGATGCACCTATGTCACAAACCTATAAAGTAGTGTTAATATGACACCTCTATCTGCAATAGTTTTGACGATATTCAAGATTTAAATTGTATGTGTTCACCTGATTTGCATAAACTAGATTTTACAACTTTGGCTCACAGTCATTGAAAGCGGCTGTACCACAACCCTACAAATTGAAACGGTAATGGCACCTCTATGTATGATAGTTTTTAAGTTATTCAAGATTTAAGTTCTTTGAATAATAGTTTTGTATCTATTTAAGATTTAAATATTGCATGTACATTGAATTTGCATAAATTAAAATTCTACAAATCTGGCTCATGGGTTATTGGATGTGGCTATGTCACAAATCCATAAATTGAAAATGGGATGACACCTCTATCTACAAAACTTTTGCAGCTATTCAAGATTTAAATTATGCATATCGATGATATGAATGAATTGAAATCCTACAACTTTAATTAATAGTTCAATGGATGCAGCCGAACTACAAACCTCTAAATTGAAGTTGGAATGGCATATCGATGTATTATAGTTTTGGAGATATTCAGCTTTTAAATTTTCTTATGCTCCTTATTATCGTAATTTAAAATTCTATAACTTGTATTTACTGTCCATAATATTGTCAGTGCCATGCACCCATACTTTGACATGAAAAATTAGTGTATGTCTGCAATAGGTTGAAGGATGTAGAGTTTTTTAATTTTAATTACCCCTACTTTCCATAATTTTAAAAACCATGACTAATCCAAGCGGTGTGCACAATTTCATCCGCAGGTCAATCATCAAGTTTGGTGCTTTCAGGATGCTAGTGTTCCAGAAAAACTCAAAACACATTTGGTCGGAAAGAAAGAAAGAAAGAAAGAAAGAAAGAAAGAAAGAAAGAGAGAGAGAGAGAAAGAGAGAGAGAGAAAGAGAGAAAGAAAGAAAGAAAGAAAGAAAGAGAGAGAGAGAGAGAAAGAGAAAGAGAGAAAGAAAGAAAGAAAGAAAGAAAGAAAGAAAGAAAGAAAGAAAGAAAGAAAGAAAGAAAGAAAGAAAGAAAGAAAGAAAGAAAGAAAGAAAGAAAGAAAGAAAGAAAGAAAGAAAGAAAGAAAGGTTTGGGTTTGCACCCAGACATAAATAGCTGTAATAGTTTATTTCAGCGATGATAACATTACATATGGAAACAACCACCCAAGGTCTTCATTTTTAGTACACACATACATTTATTAGAAACAGATAGAAAAGCAAAAGATTCATTTACATGCACAACTTAACGGAAACAGTCATTGTCTGTGCATGGAAGAGACAAGAAAGACAATGCAACACAGCTATTGATTTATAGACAAAAACTATATTGTCTTATGACCACGCTAAACAATACATATGTAATCAGTCCTCAGTCCCTGCGCTCTCTGTAGATTTCCCAGACAGTGAAAGGTTTTTGTCCAAGATGGAGGCAGTATATTAGGTCCGTAACATCCAAATATCGAACGATATATACAAGCTTTCTGTGTGCCGAATCTTACATTACCACTACTAATTTATAATCAAATACATTGGATTCATAAATGAACGTAGCATATGAGATTTAGTTTTTTTTTCCAAAGAGCTGACATTTTGTACTTTTTTAAAAGAGTATAAGGATTCATCCTTGATTGGTACGTGCCACCTCTGGCTTTGGCGCTATGACGAATTGTATGCTCAAAGAAAATTCAATGCGTTTTGTTCCCGATAAAGTCTAGGAGTTAAAACTTTAAAATCCTGTTGTAATGATTTATTTCCTAGAGTCCGTTCTCTAATATTCCGTTATAATCAGTGCCGTTGTAACGAGAGCCAAATTTACTTCATTTTCCTTTGATTAGATCATGACCATCAAATTAAAATCCCGATCAAGCCTGTTTCTTGCATGAGGAATAAACAGGCACAGAGCTATTGGAAAGAACGAAGTAAGCTGCTATGAGTAAAAGCTGATAGGCATTTAAGTCCACATACTCATTTGAGGATCATGAAAAAAATAATACAAAATCAAGATTGAGACATTTTAACTAGCCGTATATTTGCAAAGATTGGAAATTTTTTGCCATGGCATGGCGAGACATTCATTGTATTAATCAATATGTCACAAAAATTCTTTTTTTTTTTTTTTAAGAGTGACCACTGGAAATACCCTAGCTATGTACCAGACTAGGTCAATTCGCTACATGCTATACAAGGTTGTGAATTACCCGCTTTACCACACGTTTTTAAAGGTATACGTACAAAACATATGGAAAACTTTGAAAAAACATGATTATGTACAGCAAGCACATGTCAGTTGAAATATGGTATGCCGTCATTTGAAACTTGGTGATTTTTTCCACAAATCTCAAAGGAGTGTGTGGACTTTAGGATAAACACGTGGGAGTTTCATGCCTATAATTTCGCCAAGCAATATATAACAAGTCAACAACATTACCTTCATTCATTAATGTAGAAAGCTTTATACTGGGCTTCTGGTGGCTAAAATTGGTTTGGCCTTAGAGCGCCTACGCCATGCAGTAACGCCTATTATAACCGAGGAAAGCAGCATGGCAGCTCCTATCACAGGAACCGATTGCTTAATTGTTCTGGTGAATCCTGCAAGATAATTTGTTTCTTCACATTGGTATTGGAAAAGAAATGTTGATGCTTTGGCAAGTCTGAAATCTCTTTGCCGTCATTGTTGGGTTGCGAATTAATGGATATGGATCATGTGTTTCTGTACAATTTGAAAATTACCTCATTGGCTATGTTGTGCTGTGGGCTTTGTTCTATAGTGGAGGTAGGGTGTGTTTATAATGTTCCAGATTCATAAATATCACAAAAACGATGTAGGCCTACTTTACTCTTTTACTTTAAACTTAGCTGACTGACAAGTCGGGAGAACTAAAAGGTGATAGGCCTAAGATGTCTCTTTTTATTTTTGGCAGAAGAAATGAAATTTGTGTTTTGGATGGTTAGGCCTATACATTTTGGAAAAAAAACTATATTTCTAAGGTTGAGAGGACCGGTTTAAAACCACCAGTTGCCTTTTAGGTGACTGCCTGTCTCAAGTCAGGAGTGAAATTTGTATCTTCACATTGGTATTGGAAAAGAAATGTTGATGCTTTGGCAAGTCTGAAAACTCTTTGCCGTCATTGTTGGGTTGCGAACACGCTATGACGAACTCGTCTTTACGACTGGCTCGTGGACGGTAATGAATGTGCGCCGAATATGTGGGCGATATAAAAACAATGTCAGGTATACAAAACGAAAATTTTAAACGATTTACGTCCTTATATTCATCATTCGTATTCCTACTTATCTGGAGCAGTTTGGTAAGTTTTAGGGGATAGGATATTTCTTCGCTTTTGCTCCAGTTCAGTACTAATGTTAAGTAAATATATAATAAACATAAACATCGTAAAAGCATGTTATTGTGTGTATGTCACTTTTCAAAATGTATGAAGTATTGCCATTTTGTGATCAATGTCGTTTGTTGAAAATATACACGTTCGTCACTGGCTCGTGCAAACATGCAAGTTTGAAAAATGAGTGAATCAGTGCCTACCCCAGTTTTGCTGCTTTTCACACTCGACAAATGCGTTCTCTACTGGGGGGTTCTGAAACTCTATCCTTGCATGCTTTTGATCACTGCTTAAGCCATTTGAAGCAACACAGGTGTATAGGCCAGTGAACACCTTTGCTGCGTGTGATCGATTTTTTGTCACCAGTATCAAGCAGTTGTTCAATGTCTTTTTAATCCCCATATGAAATTGGACAGCTTTGCTGTTATGTAACCAGTGCACGTTCAACGTTGTGCCTGGGTCTGTTTCGGCAATACACTTCAAGATGACGTCATCAGAATTACGTACATAGTTGTCTCTTGGTGGCTCAACAATTTTGGTTCGAACTTTCTAAAGTATATAATGAATAAATTATGTCAGCAATGCTAGCTACTAATGTGGCAGAATTGTCATATTCCCAGAAATACAGAACACAATTTTATTATTGCTGTTAATGGAGCTGATGGAATGTTGTGTGCTATTTTATTTCAGTGATTCGTTCCGTTGTAATCAAGCAGACCGAGCTTTGTGGTATCCCCACTACAATTGATTTGCCTGAGAACTAAAGCAACAACATATATTTATACATATATACAAACAATAAAAGTGTACTGTCGAATTTGTCGTGGAAGGTTAAATCGATCACGTGCGTCACGATCACCGTTGCTGTTGGAAATATGTGTCTTGTTGCACTGTAGTCAGTTGCGATAGTACCTAAAGTGGACCAATCAGAATTTGAGCCTCTATGTCAACGCTGAAAGAGCGATCACGTCATAATCGAGTGCACTAGAGAAAAACACGCATATACATATATGTTTAGCAGAAAGTTCATGCGAAAATCCATTCATTACTGCACCCTATTTTGGCCTTTCTAATCAGGCTGATACAGATAGGAAATAACGGAAAATATATAACTGAAGTAATGCTATGACCTTGAAAAATTAGACCTTTTACACAAGATCGTACAAAACCATGTTCCCTGAAAAGAACAAGGATACTTAACTCTATGGTAACATCAGAGCTAGTCATAATGTTTCCAGCCACAATATGCTTGCTGTTGCCTACGAAATGAGCCTATTTGTTTAATACTCACGTAGGACTTTGATATAGACTGACGTAAAGAGGAAGCCATGGACGTTGGATACATTGCACTGTACACACATGGTATCGTATGCATACGAGAGATTTGTTATCTTTAGTTTCCAGATGCAATCTCTGAATAGATCAGATTTAAGTCAACACAACCAGCTCTACTTCCTCTCTTCTCTGAGTATCCTTAGATGAGTTTTAAGCGATGCTTCTCTCTGAAGAGGCTAGGAGAGATTAGGAAACAAATTCCACAGAAGAAATAGTGCATACAACACTACAGCTGTCCTGTTGACCAGACGCTCACAGAGCTTCCTAATTCTTAGACCAAGCAAGAAATGGTATCCAAGGAGGAAGAAAGAACACAGGAGCATTGCACCAGGACTTGCCACTAAGCCAGAAATGGTATCCGAGCAAGAAGAAAGAACACAGGAGCACTGCTCTAGGTTTTACGACTGCATCCAAAGGAACAGAGAGATATGGAGCAATTGGGACCATCAGATTTTTAGAACAATTCATTGAGTAAGTAACTCAATTGTGTTGGTTGATATGCCCAGACAAGGAGATCTTGCAATGGTGGTCAAAATGTAATGTTATGCAACTAATACGTTAGTAACAAATAGAACAATGTTACGTAAACAATATCAAAATATCAAACGACCCACGTTTGTACCTTCAACATATATTCACACTCCTACTTGTCTGACTTAGCTTGTTGAGTATTAGGAAAAATTTTATTCTTCTTTTTTTAATTACAATACTATTATTTGATAAACGTAGAATAGATATAAATATCGTAAAATGTTTGTGGCCTGACACAGTGTCACATGTTTCAAAATATATGAATTATTGCCATGTTATGATCGATGTCTCATGATGGAAAAACACAGATTCGTCACTGAAACACCCAGCTGTGCAGTTTGTTCTTTAGATGTCATAAATATAAATAATTTGGATTGAACACAGTTTGAAAAACGTGTGTATCAGTGCGTACTCCAACTTTGCATGGTAGTAAAAGGCCTGACTACGTTCTCCACCACAGGACTGTGAGGCAATACACTAGCACTCTTTCAATCAATGCTCACACCGTTCGAGGATACACATGTGTATTGTCTAGTGAAGGTCTTTGCTGCACGTGAAAGATTGTTTGTGACCAGCATCAAGGAATTGTCAAATCTCTTTTCAATCAACCCCATTTGATATTGGGTAGTTTTGTTGTTATGTAACCAGTTTACGTTCAATGCTGTACCTGGGTCTATTTCTGCATTACATTGCCAGTTTATCTCATCAGAAAAACGTACAAGGTTGTTCCTTGGTTGCTCAACAATCTTAGTTGGAACTTTTCAAAATACATAATGAATAAATGCTGTTAGCAATGAATGATAGTAATGTGGCTGAATGGTCTAACTCATAGATATACAAAACACCATTTTAATTTTGTTGATGAAGCTTATGAAATAGTGTACTTTAGTTTTTTTCAGTGGTTCGTTCATTATAAATTAAGTACCAATGAAGCCGACCAAGCTGTATAGTGTCTCCACTATACTCAATTTACTTCAGGATTACAGCAAAATTTATGTGTATATATATATTCAGTCATTACCACCATTGCTTTTAGCAGTATGTGTATTCAGTTACAATGCAGTCAGTTATCACAGTACCTCAAGTAAACCGATTAGAGTTTGAAAAACTTTTTCAATGCTTAAACAAGGCTTATGTAGCCAAGAGTGCAGGGCCAAAATACACGTATAGCGACTCGGACCTGTTTAGCAGGCAAGTCCATGCAATAATCCATTCACTATTGCACTCCATTTATCATCTTTTTTGAATCAGTCCAATACAGGTAGAAAACAATGAAAACCATGGACTCAAGTTAGGCCACGGTCTTGAAAAATATGACGTATTACACATGATCGTGTGGAATCCTGTTCCCTAAAGTGAACAATAAAACCAATTTTCATAGTGTCTATAAGAGCCAGTCACAATGTTTCCAGCTGTAATATGTTTGCTTTTGCCTGTAAAAAAGAGTCTATATATTCAAAACTCACGTAGGACATTGAGATACACTGACGTAAAGAGGAAGCCATGGATGTTGGATACATTGCACTGTACACACATGATATCGTTTGTGCGAGAGAGATTCATTATCTTTAGTTTGTGGTCCTTGGCGTGGATTTTCCCGTTCCGGTCGTCTGAATATAAATAGTCAAATTAAGAATGCATTACTGACAGAGTATGTTTACAATCATAACACCGCCCTTTTCAAATTACAAAATGTAACAATAGTGCATCTATTCCAAAAGGTCTTGTCTGCTTTTTTTCATATTCTAGTCCAATACAAAATACATGTTAATTATATATGATGCTTAAAGCAGAATACAAATCCAACGGGTTTTTACTGATTTTGCTAGGCAAATGTCTCTCAGTGGAGTGATTGCATGTAAAGTAGAAAACAAGTCATCACCTTTGACTAGAGTGACAATATGACCTTCACAATTGGGTCTGTGGAACCAGACATATTACCAACTAAAATTTAAACCTTTATACATTGTCTTACTGAGCTTGAAGTTTTAAAAGTTCTGATGCAAGCGGCCGAATATTACTGGCTGTCCACTAGACACAGGTTTTGCATTTAACTTTAGAAAAATGGTGCTTTGTGGTGCAATATATTCAATACAATTTACAATAAAACCTTTATTCGAAGATGATCACTTGCGCTGGTGACAAAATGCCTTATTGTCTATGTGCTAATGAGAAATTACTGGTTTTGGTTCTGGCTTGAAATTTTGATTCAAAGATGTTATGAAGAAAACACGACTGCCATAAAAGGGCATCAAGAACTGCATCTTGCAATAATAACAAAAAAAGCAAACCAAGATTCAGTGTAGCAGCTTTTTGAAACATATATGCACAATCAACAAAGGGCATCTACTTGTCCCCATGCCAAAGTATACACCTGGTCTTGATTCAGAGACCTGGTGCGATATTACGAGGCAAAAAAGCCATTATGTACAATCTTTTGCGTAAAGAAATGGATTGCCTGCAGATCAGGTCTCTGTATTAGTCTATTGGGAGGAAACCAGGCACCGCTTGGCTCTGAGGTCTACATTGGGTCTATATTCAAGGTTCTGGTTTCTAGGAACAGAGTATTTGGCAGATGAACTGCGAGTATTGTTGTTCCAGTGTTATGCATATTTTTGTTATTCTGACATAAACACAAATGTCTTTGATTCTTTCTTTTTGGTGTCATTTTGGGCTACTTTTTGACACAAGTTTCGGTTACTGCCCATGTGTTGTTGGGCCATTCAATAGCTCAGCTTAGGGGATATTTCCAATAATTTACCAGCTTGGGAAATGAAATGTATTTAAGCAAGAAACCCTTGACATTTTGTTTAAATCTATGCACTCATTGATCATTACAATCATATCATAGCTCATCCCCATTGTTATTCTTATAGAGGAAAAGCGTGATGCTATTTGCTAAGGCTTAAGCAGCCGTACCCTCTGACAAGACAATTTTTGATGAGTAAGCAAGTTTCACCTTTCAGTTTTTTGCCATTGATATACCACGACGTCTGTGGCTCTGGGGTACCCCTAGCAGCACAAGTGAAAACAGCAGCACCACCTTCAGTTACATTAATGTCTCTCTGTTTTTCGAGCCAGGTTGGACCAGCTGAAAAATGGATATATAAAGTTTTCTTTTTTTTTTATGCCTTCTTTTAGTGTGGGTGTAAATACGGTTTGAATGTTATAAAGATTTTGTAAACCCATGACATTTTAGTAATTTCAGTATTTCTGGACAGGGTGCTAAAGAAATAAGGCACCTTTTTATGCTCTGTGAAAGATGAGGTCAGACAGCTTCTGACCCTAGAGGTAGGCCTCCCTGTGTAACAAATGCAGTTCAACTCAAGTGTTCAGGCAGTTCTAACCTGGTGATCAATTAGTACAGAAAAACATGATCCATATTCATTAATTTCAAACCCAAAAATGACAGCAAAGAGATTCCAGACTTGCCAAAGCATCAACATTTGTCTTCCAATACCAATGTGAAGAAACAAATTTCACTCCTGACTTGAGACAGACAGTCACCCATAAAAGGCAACTGGTGGTTTTAAACCGGTCCTCATAACCTTCAAAATATCCATCATTAACTGCAGACACTAGTTATTTTCCAACATGTATAGGTCTACCCACCCAAAACACAAATTTCATTACTTCTGCCAAAAATGAAAAGAGACCTGATATGCCCAACTCCTTTTAGTTCTCCTGACTTGTCAGTCAGCTAAGTTTACAGCAAAAAAGGAAAATCACTGTTGACAAGGACATTATGAGCAAAGTCAGCTGGTCAAGACAATCCCAGACTCCCTTGGTAACCTGAGCAGTGCACTGTAGGTCCTCCAAGAAACACCTAAAGGATGCCTAGGAGACGTCAGAATAGGACGCCATAAAGACAGAGCCCCGGCATCCTCGTCCAGTCTACAATAGGCATTGGCAGATGGGGAGACAGGTTTCTGCTGCCAAGTATCAAATTCCTCCAAATCAATATCCACTGGAAGATGTGAGGTAAAAATCTGCTCAGGCACAGAGTACCACTTCCCCATAACGTCTCACTTAGGAAGAGTCACCCTTGTCACACATAGCCAAAAGTCGGCTGCTCAACAAATGATAGAACTCATCTACAAAGTGTGAGAGAGTGCTAAAGGGTGTTATGCTGCACATCTTCATGCAAAAACCCCGACAGGACACATCAAGGTCCCCTCACCAATCCCCTACTAGGGGACCATGGCTTGCCCACCAGGCTTTGAATAAGGGATTGACATGGTCAAAGCCATGGAAAGTAGCTGGAGTGGTACCCATGGGCGTGAAACAGTCTCCACCCATGCAAGGTGTGCCACAGAGCTTGCCGCTCCAAAAGACTATAGAGGCATGAAAGTTGGCTAGATGCTGATGGCTGGGACCCACTGATGGACGAATATGAAAGTAGGAGTTCAACCTCCTCTGTGTTGATGTCACAAGTCTTGTGACACACAGCACATCTGTCATCACACCTTGAAATTGGGTAGTGAAGTCTTTCTGAGAAGTCATCACAGCCTCCATCATGGCTTACAACTGCTCCTTCCATGTGGGTCAAGCTGGTTATCTAGTGTAGGAGCCACAACTGCAGCTGACTTGGAAGTCTGCTGGCCAGAGGGCACCTGCTTGAGATCTGAGAACTCCTGAGTCTCTGGGATGCTCAGTGCAGGGGCTACAGCTGCCGCCAACCCAGACGTCTGCTGGCTGGAGGGAATCTCTGGAGCTGCAGGAGCTTTTAAGCCTGCAAGCCAAGCAAGAGACGTCTATTGGAGATGGTCTGCTCAGGAATAGCAAAGGTTCGGATTGGAGCACATGACCACAAAGTCCCTCTCCATAACTCCTGCTCCTCGCAGAGCTTCAGTACCACTTACATCTTGAAGGAAGGAGGCAGGGTACCCAGCATGGAGACGGGAGTCAGCATGATTGCATGCTGGTCTTGCCAGGGAGGGAATGCAGGAGGGGGAGCGGACATTCAGTTGGAGGCACCAGAGAAGGCACTTAGGCAGTTGAGGTAGCTGCTATTGCAGGAACCAAAGGCTCACTCCCAGTATAAGATACCACCCGAAACCTTGGTACCCTCTTCTGTATTCAGACATGCCCAGACATTCAACCTAGGCTCACGGGCCTAGGAGCTTGGGAAGTAGTCTGGGCCTTCCATGTTCAGGGATATCCAGGCTTACATTCAGAGTGCTCAAAATATGGGGTTACAGAATGCCGAGATGAGATCCCACTTTCCATCCTGGCTTCAAGTACATGGTCTGGACTCTCAGCACTTCAACCTGGAAGTCTGAGATCTCTACCGATCTAACCAGTGCTTTGCTTGCCTCTTTGGAGAGGACTCTAAAGTGGTGGGCTGGGGGGGGGGGGGTCAGGGCAATGAACAAATCAACTTGCATCTGTACAGTCCTAACCACAAACTGACTAGTGAGATCCTTGGGTCATTGGCCAATGGGGGAACCGTTAATCACCTTAGGTTGAGCTGGGCACTCACAGACACCATCAAATGATCTTTTACTGCCTTGCTTGCAACTGTATTGTCTCCTCTCCTAACTCCCCCCCCCCTCCCCGGTGCAGGTGTAGAGACAGCAGCTATCTGAGCCTGTGAGCATTTCACGTAGGATCATCTATGGTTATCTACTGGAGCTCTAGGAGAAGACTGGATGGAGTCAAAGTCCAAGGGCCAGCATTTAGCTGCCACAGCTTGCCACCTATGCCCAGCTCTGCACTCTTTCTCTGGGCCTGCTGGTAGAGCAGCCACTTGTCATCTCTGCAGCCGACACAAAACTGACATGTCCGCTCATGAAAGCTCAAAGGTTGCTGGCACCAACCCAAACAATGGTCATGGTTGTCCCATGCTGCCAAAAAGCGGCTCACTGCCAAGCAGCAATTGCCTGGTGGGCACTGTCCTCCCTCTGTCTGTGATCTGATTGGCCACATTCCATCTTCAAAAACTCAGTTTCAAATCAACACGACCAGCTCTACTGCAATGTTTCCACAGGTATCTATAGATCAAATATAAGCTTTCCTTGTCTCCAAAGAGTCCAAGATGGCACTAGAACAATGATAGTGAATAAAAGTTCACATAGCTTCCCAACTCTTTAGACCACGCCAAAAATGGCACTCGAGAAGGAAGGGAAACAAGAGAGCCTCTGCATTAGGAATCCCTACCACATTCATAGAAAGCGAGAGATGGCGCCACCAGGACTGTCAGGGTTTTTAGAAACAATGGAGTGAGTAACCCAACTCAATGTGTCAGGCCATTTCGGCAGGGCACGGCGGTCTTTTATTCAAAAGTTGAAAATTGAAATTATTTCAATTTTCATTTGAAATAATTTACAAAAAATAGTTCAATCTGACCCATTTTTTCAGTGCTTCAGGTGAGTGTTTTACATTTAACCTTTTTCGAAGATATGCAAATGACTTATATTAAACAGGCCACTGCTGACTCACATTCGACCTTGACCTCTACTTTCTGCATGAACTTGTATCCCACGCCATTTCCCCCTGTACATAAGTATGTCCCGGCATCTGCGGATATTACATTTGACATGCTCAATACTGGTCCTCGAAAATAAAGTTCAGTCTCTCCTCTTTCCCACGTGACATCCGGGGTTGGCCTGCGAATAAGTTTGACAAATTTTGCTACGTGAATAGTTGTTAATGGCACAGTGAAGTACCTTCGTTATTACCGTTTGCGTTTGGAGTCATTATCCATCAACAAACCACATTTTCGACCTTTATCAAAAAATGATAAGGAACTACATTTGGTGAGTCCTCATCAAGTGTAACCAATAAATAATGCCTTAATATCGGTTTCGAATCCAGCCTCAAGCTCTTAAAGTACTTTGCCAATTCTGTGGTGATGAATGATAAACGTTTATTAGTGCCACCATATCGCAATTTGTTCAACAAATGACCCTCATATTTGTTTATAAACATATAAATAGTTTAGACATATATATATATATATATATATATATATATATATATATATATATATATATATATATATATATATATATATATATATATTTCCGACTTTTTCCTGTGACCTCTTGATGGATTCTCTTCGTACTTGATGGGAGAGTACCATAACTTCAGGTTTATTAAAATTGTTCACCAGGTTTTTGTTCCATCACTTAGTGATTTTTAATGAACTTTGTTAACCTAACTTCAACTAATTTATGTCAGCATGGTTAGCGAAGGATTATCTCGTAAATGCATGTATGCATGTATTCATGTATATATAAGTCCACCAAAAGCACTGAATCGATCCACTGCAAATTATGCATAGTTGTGTCTTGCATCACCCTCCGTCCAACCTCTTAAAAAAGGCAAGCTTGACTTTTTCATGAATTTTTTTTTCTTTTTTTTTTTTTTTTCTTTTCTTTGTTTTGTTTTTTTAGAAGGGCGGGGGCGGGCCTCTTTAAACCTCTTGGCTGAAACATCTTGACCTTTTAAAATAATTAGGATTTGGCATGAGAACGCGAGAGATATTTTGATCTAGGCTTTCAATATTTAGCACCATGACTGTCCCGCACAAGGACTGGTTCAGTGTTACTTCGGTGGCTTTGACCCCATTTTTAAGATCAAGTTACTGATTCAGTAAACAACGTCTGCGGAAAATAATTCCAGACCTACGTAAGGTAGGACTTTGATATCACAAATGATGACAGCTTTCTATAAGGGTCTGGTTCAGTGTTCCCGTGGGTAGTGTTCACCACCTATCAAGGTCACTGGACCACTACACAGAATCTTGCTGTTCCTTTGATCATGAATTCTGATCATTAATGATTTGTCTGAGCTGGAAAATGACGGCACGCGAGAAAGGCTAGGTTAAGACTGTAAATGAGTGATCTTGGCCTCATCCAAATGTCAAAGGGCTGTTTCAATGAATTCTTGTTGTTAATGGGAAACTCAAGAGCTCTTGGATCTAATACTTGTACAATGTACTACATATTAAGTTGTGAGAGCTTTTGAATCATTTTGATTAAATTTGTATGGCCATTGGCCAACTGTTATATTTATCATCTGGATTCTACTTGAGAACAGGCCGATCTAGGACTTGGACGTTGTTCTTGACAATGATTAGCAATAACCATCAATTGTATTCAAGAGAACAGGACCTGTATATATGGCAATGGTATGTCCTCTGTACTGGATTTTAGCTGCGCCCCGTTACATATCTTGAAGGGCAATGGGCGTACTTGTTACATTCATTTAAATCCTGTCTAAGCTCCAAATGATCTAGATCTAGATTTTTCATTTAATATGCAGGGAATTCATGACTCTATGAATTCAAGGTCACCTCAACATATAATTCCCACAGCCCACTTTTTCAGGCCTTTCCCCTGCATCGCATCCATAATTTTTCAAAATATTTCATTCCTTATGACTGAACATTCTGGATCTGTAAATGTATCCAAAAACTGGTATTGTATGCTTAGACGGTTCTTTCAGCTGCATGCATCATCTAACAGATAGAACCACTTTATTGAAGGGGTTTTTTTTTTTTTGAGGGGGGTGATTTGTTTTTCTTTTTTTTTTTTTTTTTTTTTTTTTTTTTTGTTTTTTTGTTTTTTTTTTTTTTTTTTGTTTTTTGTTGTTGTTGTTTTTCTTTTTTGTTGTTTTTTTGTTTTGTTTTTTCGTTTTTCCTTTTTTGTCTTTGTTTTTCATAATGAAAATCTGGAAACTCTAAACATAAGTGTTAATATTATTTTAGCCATTTTGCCTAAAATACAAAAATTTAAAAAAAATCAAAATATCAGAGATTTTAATCTCCTTTTCGTAATGATCACCATTTAAACGCATTTGACCACAACGCACCCAATATTTCTCATAAGTGGATGCAGCGAATATCAACCTAATTTCAATTATTTTCTGGCTGCAAATGGCTGATGTATTTTTATAAAATGAAATAACGTTGTTTCACATGTATGGGTTTTTAAATGATTTCTTTGAGTCCGTTCTAATAAAACCCTGG
Organism: Hermodice carunculata; assembly: GCA_964020975.1. Lineage (NCBI taxonomy): Eukaryota > Metazoa > Annelida > Polychaeta > Eunicida > Amphinomidae > Hermodice > Hermodice carunculata. Next base: position 45,347,932 of record OZ026623.1, on the reverse strand, counting down.
TTTAATGACCAGGCAACTGGTCACAATTTTAATTTGGTGTTTGATTAATTAATCCTTTCATATCTCAATGACAACAAAAGGCCGAAACCCAATGTATCGTCTGCATTCTGATTGACAACGAGAAGATATCCACTCACCACCCTGCAAAGATACAATATATGTCAAGCCTTTTTCCCTCTATAGCCAAGACATCTGTTGATTTGAGTAACAATATACGGTGAATGCCATCTGTAACATCATCTGAGTTCACAAATAAAGACACATCAGGATTCTTAACTGCACAAGAGTATTTAAAAGCCATAAACAAAGGTGGTCTGACATTACTTTGATAATAAAATGTTAGCTCCATGAGGTAATTAATGTGTTGTTATAGGACGTAATTGTTAAATAATACAAACAGGTTAAATATATTTATATCGGCGTAAAAGACATTTCAAAATACTGCTCTTGATTACTTTCTTAGTTGCTCAAATCAGGCAGCAAAACAAAAAACTTTTAACTCTGTCAGTGTCCCAGACACAATTATGGTATTGTGACTCCAGATCCTACTTCCCCATACAAATACCTTTTATTCCAGTGCAAACATGCCTATATTTCTAGAATAAAAAAAAAAGAGGGAAGTCCTGGTTAAAAATATTTTGATGCCCTCTGAGCAGCATCCAAAGTGTGCCAAGGAAAGATTTGAACCTGATCTCCAACTAAGGGCAGGAAGGATTAACCTTATATTGGAACAAAGAGTGTGACAAGTATATCTATCAAACAAGTGACAATATCACAACAGACCACAGTTTCCATTAGAATAGAAAACCATATATATATATATATATATATATATATATATATACCTCCAGTCAGCTGTAACCGCCTGAACTGCCCTCCAAAATATCCATTAGCTCCGTGCAAACGACACTCATACAGTCCTTCGTCCCCTCTCTTGACGTTAACAAACAGCAAAGAACCTGCAAACCCAGGAATTTCATATGATTTCAGTAAATACAGAAGACAAACGTACTTATCGGCGAAGTCTACGGTACAATTTAAAAGAATTGCAGGCATTAAAATAAAAGCCATAATTATGGTGAAGAGCTGTATTACAAATGTAAATTAATGCAACATGTGTAACACTAAGAGAACAAACATGGATGATAGAAAGAACAGAAAATCATTTCAAACTCCTCATGCGCAAAGTTGACGTGTATATGAATATATATGTATATATATATATATATATATATATATATATATATATATATATATATATATATATATATATGTGCATGTATATGTATGTATGAATGCATGCTTGCGTGCATGCACACGCGTGTGTGTGTGATTGCGCGTGTGTGTGTGCGTGTGTGTGAAAATGTTAATAACTGAATAAATGCCGGATATCGAAAGTCCGTAATTCCCGGTTTGAGAATGTCTTCATAGCCTCTCAACCCGATGTAGAAAATAATATTTCAGTCTACTTTTTCTGTACGGTCTCTCAGTAATTTTAAAATGTCTAAAATTACTTCCAGCATTGCTGTAGGCAAGGACTATGCCGCACCACTTGATTCACGACATGAAATTTTAGCACCCTAGGAAGCAATACTTTCTAACAGAATAAACATGTAAAAAAAAATTTATGGTTCACATTTTTTAGAAGATAAGATCTGGTAATAATCATTTCTTATAGTGGGATACGCAAAATAAGTACATTTAGGGTATTTTGTCCATTGATCTTCAACCTACTGGCATATTACTGTCAGGAGCTGTAAGATATGGCAATAACTTACTTACTAAGTAAAAAGGGCCAATTATTATTATCTTTATTATTTTATCATCATCATCATCATCATCATCATCATCATCATCATCATCATCATCATCATCATCATCATTATTATTGTTTTTGGTTCCTAGTATATGTACCTGTCTTTACCAAACAGCATTTCTCTTTATTTCCATTCAATGATGATGATGATGATGATGATGATGGTGATGGTGGTGATGATGATGATGATGATGATGATGATGATGATGATGATGATGATGGTGGTGGTGGTGGTGGTGGTGGTGGTGGTGATGGTGGTGGTGATGACGATAATGATGATGGTGATTATAAATGCAATAAAATGTAATCGGAAATTTAAGGCAGCAAATCGGCCTTAAGGACAGTTAAGACACCAAAAACCTTTGCCAGGCCGATTTTGAGATTTTAACGGTTTTTACAAGATGGATGTCCTTTGTGTTAGTTGTCAAAATTTCTAGCTTTCAACCAAAGTAGAAATGTGAGAAAAACGCCAAAAACCGCACCGGCATGTGGATATCTGAACGTCCATGTGTCATTCTTTTGGTTTTCAGCCGCCAAACGGAACAATGCCACCCGTCAGTCATACCTAACAGCCGGTCACGTGGCTGCAGGTAGCAACGGCCCATGGCGAAAGGAGAGTGGTATGAGGGCGGCAATGCGAAATAAGGCGGAATGCCGAAAGTATATTTGTGGGCAGGGAAAAGATGCAAACACGCTAACATATCATAGCCTTAGTGGTTTACTTTATAGTTATCTTGCTTGTTTTGCGTTCTGATGAATGGAGACTCTAAATGTTCAAGAGGAGCGGGAATCGCCAGACGATGCCCCTTCAAACTTCAAAGGCCGCGCCGCGATGGATTACCCAAGTGTTCCTTCACACCAAAGACAGTCGGGAAAAAAAACTAGCACCTCAATCAACAATTACTACGTACGTAATGATATTTAATCGAAACCCAGGGATGAGGAAATAAAAGTACAAATAAACACATCTAAATAAGCATAAACGTGACCAGCAGAGAAAACACACAAAATAGCGCTACAAAACTCAGGTTGCAAAGATAAATGAAATCCATTGAGAAAATAACTACAAAATAATGACAAGCTAACTAAGTAAAGTGTACAGACAAGACTAACAAGCTCACTACATAAAGTATACAGATAGGAGTAAATGCAATAAAATATTATCCCTAAAAAATGGGATGAAGAGGTAGGAGGCGGAAGACCAAACCCGCCATCCGTACACTGACTTGGAGCGGCCGTAGGTTGTTCCCACCGAAGCAAGGCAACACAACTTTCGTTGTCAGGCTTGAGGTCACGAGGCCAGCAAGGCCGCCTCCATGACGTCACACTTTGAAACCAGACTGTTGCTGTCGAAGTTTGACAGATCGCTGAATAATGTTTTCCGTACATTAAAGGCTCTTTTATTCGTGTGATTGGCCAAGGATTGATTGACAACCTTCCCAAATGTTAAGGGACGATGTTTACTACGTTTTGTACAAACATCAGCTCAACTTGAGCAAATAGTGTTGTTTCAGAGGCAAATGATGAACATGAAAGGCCTTTGAAGCTTGTTTTCTCAGAAAGGATAATAGAACGAGAACCCCACCTAAGAATGGGTTATCAAAGAAAACGGCTGGGGGAAATTTAATCTGGTTAAAGGCTTTTGATTCTGTAATGTCTGAACTGCAAAAAAGATTAAGCGATTTCCTACATTTTGTTTCGTTCTTTTTCTATAGAATAAAGAAAATGAACATCCTCTATTTCAAAGGGAAAATTGAAACGTTAAACTTTGAGGATGGATAACAGAAAAGCGAAACCAAACATAAAAAATCGCAGGATCGTTTTTTGTTGCCAATATGTCAGGATTAAGATGCAAGTGTAAGTATGATTTTATCACAAATAATTACTGAATTGTATCGACATTTATGGGGTGGTTGCTTTGCGATCAACTCTCAATTGTTTATTCAACAATTAACATCACAGACACTCAAATACGGGACATATAAATTCTTTGGAGTATGACGAGTACACACATATATGATATGTTATCGTAACGCAAATACATTTTGAACTGGGATTGACTAAAGCGGGATTTATTTTTGGTGTCTTACCTGTCCTTAAGATTTGCAAATAATCTGTATTCGAAATGGTTGGGCACTTCTTGTGTAAAACATGACAGAATTGCTGCTTATCTTTACAGCGAGTTGAACAGATGAGTTGACACTGTGAAGTGAAGGCCGGATTTACCCATGAACTTTTTAAAACACAGAATCCTCCGCTCTGCCGATTCCGTGACGGATGATCAGCGAGTAGCCACGTGCCGACAAATTCGGGGGTCCGCTACCACACGGGAATTCATTATTTTCAATAATAATAACAATAAAAATGACAATCTCAACGGCGAAGACGATGATGACCACAACAATAATAAATTGCTGCTGTAGCTCCTGATGGTGATGAAGATGTTGATGACGACGACGACGACGACGACAACGACAATGCTTATAAAGGTGAAATCTTACCGTTACGTAGTAGCAAAATTCTATCGTCATACTTGACTTCAACAGGGTATTGATCATCATGCTTATGCACGGTGGCCCAAGAGACACAATCCCTGACCTTTGTCATGCATGCGTCTGGCACGTCACAAGGTAGCAGAGCCCAATGTCTGTGTTTCACGGTAACTTTCTCCTGCTTTTGGGTGCTACTTGGAATACCTACCAAAACAGGTCGCCTTCAGTAATATAAAGTGTGCAGCAATGGTTATAATCGATTTTCTGACATGACATAATATGGTCTCATATGATCTTTCATCGCCAGTGTTGCCCTCTGGTGTTCCAATGCGTCTGTATTTATCCCATTCATCATTAATTGTTCAAGAAGCGCATACAAGAACATTGCATTTTATAGTTATTGTCCACAATAATTAGTGGTACAATAGTCTCCTCTACTTAAATATAAGTATAGTGTTACATTACATGATTTTCGTCTGTATTGGTTGTGCTGAAACATAACAAAAGAGTCATTTTGCCCAAGACAAGACAAAATACAGTACAATGACAAAACATTCAAAGATACACATACGTGATAACCAGGTGCAAACTCGTGTTTATCTATAGACCTATGCATGTTTACACTCCTTTTCCCGATGTTCCCAAGGTTGGGTTCGTGCTTACACATTGGTTCGTCATTTAACCATGAAAAGTTTAATTAATCCGGGTATCACTGTAAGTCACAAAAGAGAGTCAGATATTGTTAATCATTTTCATAGGGTGCCTGTAATGTCCACAGTGTAATCTACCGATTTTTCACCGGTAGTGTAATTTTATATTTTTGCATTTCATTAATATATTTAATTTATTTTCAGGACACAGAGTTTCTAAATTAAGGGAAAATTTTGACATATCAGCCATCAAAGTGTCTTATTGATATAAAATGAATTTGCATAACAATGAATTCTATGCTCCGGCAACGATACAAGAACAGCACATATGGGCATATAATCACACTGAATCTTAAGTGACAAGCATAAACCCTGTCGTGTTATGATATTTACAAACGCAAATTCTTAATTCCTGCTTTGCATGTACTACCAATAGGTCAATAAAGTTGGTATCCATAAGATTAATCAAATGCTTGTTGAGACTTTCTGACCTTGCTCCCAAGTAAAAGAATTTTCATAATACCTGGAACGCAGATGAGTTCAGTTGGGCTGGAGAGAGCTATTCTGTACTTATTTGTTGCGTGACACTGATAGGTTCCTTTGCTTTTTTTCCCCAACGACAAAGACCCATTTGCGAGGCTCTTGGTAACTACTTTGTGTCCGTTCGTGTACCATGTTATACTATGGATAAAAAAGAAATACATATTAATGTGGAAACTATACCCAGTTGGTTTGTCGCAGTGCTTATTGTATATATTATTATTTTATAATGTATTTATGCTGCGTTTGATTTTACATTTATGTAACAATATAAGACCTGTACGTGTGTTAGGTAAATACAAAGACTACCAAAATAACAACAATTCCCATATGTGCTACAGAGCAATATTAGTAACTCTCAGATGTGCCAAAGAACAATAGCAATTCAGCTGTTATACAGAAAATAGCAGTTCTGATATGTGCCACAGAACAATAGTAGTACCTTTTAGCTATACTACAGAAAAATACAATTCAATTCCGATGTGTTAAGAAATAAAGCTGATCTCATATGTACCACAGAACAATATAAGCAACTCTCAGATTTCCCACAAAACTATCACAAATCAGTTATGTTACGGAAAGTAGCAGTTCTCATAGGGGTTATAGAAGACCAGTATAGTAACTTTCCGATATGCCACAGAACAATAGCATCTCAACTGTCACAGAACATTCTTTTATGTTAACATTGCTGCCAGGCCTCTTAGCCAATCAGAATGCTACTTTATAGGTCATAATACATGTACCTGAGACAACCACAACCTGGGAAAAATGTACTACGACATGGTGATACAAATCAGTTTAATCAAGATTTTGTTTTGTAAGTTGTTGTTTTAGTTGCTATTTTAACAATTTGTACCCATTCATTTCCCTTGCAATTTATGATATTTAATCCCCTGCTAAACAAACAAACCTAGATTCTGGCACTTTTTTTAAAGAAACCGAAAAAGCAGTTCCCCCTATAAAAATCCGTCTGCCACAATTGATAGTATGGAGTCTACGAAATGTAGTGAAAATGCGTAAATTTGAGAGAGAATTTCACTGGGACATTAAAGAAAAAGACTTAGATACTCCCCACAATGGCTCAATGGGAAGTATTAATGTCTGTACCAACAACTCTCAGATGTGCTACATAACAATAGTAATAATTCTCAGATATACTACAGAGCAATAACAACTCATCTGAATTGCAGAACAATAGCCGCTTTCATAGTACATGCTACAGAACAATAATAGCTCTCACATCGGAAATATTCACTTGCTCTTTGCAAGTACATACTGAACAATAGACCCTACTCAAGCATCAATTTCATTTTCATGAAAAATGGTCCATATTTCGGTGTATCCAAACTCTTTGTGCTGATTTTAAGGATATATGGCAAAGCTGCATCTTGGCAGTGACTGGGGTGTATTTTTGGACAACACTGTCAACTTACGTTTTAAAGATAATGGCGTGTACATTCATGGACAGCTTGAAAGCTTCAGACTCATTTTATTGCACACACGTCATTTTTCTCACTTTACTTACTTTGGCTTAGGAATCCCATCAGAAAGGCAATCCAGTACTATGTGCTGTAGGTGATCTACATATATACGGGCAGGTGATGTACGTATCAACCTTGGTGGCCTTCGCCCTACCAACAAATATCATTATCAGTATTAAAGATGAGAACCGTCAACAAAGGGCTGTGTCGATTCAACACATTGAACGACATGTGTTAGCTTGACCGGCTGCAACATACAGTTCATGCGGCGTATATTGTGACATAATATGCTTGTTTAGATGGTTCTCAGCTCTGATCAGTGATACATATTGTTTTTGGATAATGAAACACTTAAAATCAATATAACCTATGTGCTCGCACAACATGCGATCTTTGAAATTTGTGAGGGCTAGTTTCCAGAGGAAGAAAAGCAGTGATATCAGCTGGAACCAAAATGTACCAACTCTCAAAATGTAACGTTGCCCTGTTGTAAATATATTGGACGGTGGTCAAAAAATAATGATGATGGAGAAGATGCAGATGGGTCATTCCCATTCTCATCTTCAGCATCACGGTTGAGGACCAGACATAATTACATCATTTGTCTTGTTATGTCACATTTACTATGTATGTATGTATGTATGTATGTATGTATGTATGTATGTATATATGTACATGTATGTATGTATCCATGTGTGTATGTATGTATGTATGTATGTATGTATGTATGTACGTATGTATTGTGGATATAATATAGTATTAGAAATGATATATGTTTTCAGGATTAAAGTACTTAGACATGAATTCTTCCATGAACTTCATACACTGACTATAAGCTTTAAAATGATATAGATGTAGCATAGTAACAACAGTAAATCTTACGAATGTACCTGGTTAACATGCCTGATCTATTCTCCATAACCGTCTCTTTGCAACCTAATATAATTTTCGAGAGTGTAAATATGGGGTAAATAGAGGCTGACAAAATGTCAAAATCATGTTGTCAGTACAGTGTGTACTCTGTTGTTATATACACATCCAGAACTGAATTTGGTACTCCTCCTCACTTCTGTTGCACTGCTGATAACAGAAATTTAAGAACCACCTCAATCAATTTTATATTTTCCAGTGCGTCTTACACCACGCACATAAGAACAAAAATTTTAAAACAACCATTTTTTTAAACAAAACCACTTTGAAAGCAATGGCCACGCACAGGGTGCAACACGGTCAGATTATTCTGCAGAAAGCTGTTAAATCATGACATATTACTCTAAGTAGTAAAAAGAAAAAGCAGAGCTGTATAGCACTCAGGGATTTTTAAGAATCTTGCGTGGTTAACACGAAACTGAGTCAGCAGCTTTTCCTGGCATGCCCAACCAGCGTCAAGCAAAAGCTCTTGACGTGGAGCATGCTGTCATTATGGATATTGTCTACAATTTTCACCAAAAAAAAAAAAAAAAAAAATCATGTTGAGGAGAATTTGATGTAAAAAGGTAGACACAAAAGACATTTTAAACCCTGGCGCTTTCGGGCGATTTGAGCGGGAAAGAGTTAAATTAAAAAAAAAAAAAAGAAAAAGAAAGAAAAGGAGCGTGTTGCTACATCAGCTCTAGGTCTGTCGTAGCTTACGTCACTGATTTTTGTGACAACACTTACCTTCTGGCCGAACTGTAGTAAAAGTCCATGTGCTCTCGTCTGTATTCGTGAAGGCTTTCACACAAACAAGGTACGTCTTTGCCGCATCTAACCTCCAGAAGGTCCATTTCTGATTTTTTAAAAATAGTTCAGAACTGATGGGTAGGGACTTTGTTCCGACAAAATTATGTGCATGTTTTTTTTCGTTAACAACGATCTTCCCCACACATTTTCTAAATTACGCCATCGTAGATTTGCTGTAGCCGTAAGAGCAACAAATGTAGTTCCCTAAATCCGAATTGCAATTTATAACATTTACCAAGATAAAGGAGCATAAACAAAATCTTTAAAATTACGTCTGTGTGCCGGGTAATATTCATATACTGATTATGCAATTAATATATCAATACAAAGTTAACAACTCACAACATTTATCATCACTTTATACCAATGAAATTTTGGGTATTTTTCCTTTGAAGCGCAAACATGTACCAAACCTTTGGAAAACTGAGATTTTGCAGAAAGTTTACAAGGAGCATGAGAAGAAATACAACTATAATGTTGTTTGCGCCCATGCATTTAAAATAAACACTATCGTGAAGGTCACTTTGTATAAAAGTATAATTAGGCTCACAAATACTTAAAGCCTCGCAAAAACATTCACAATAAAAGCCTGTCTCAGGTGCAAAGTGCAAACAAACTTTACTCTTGTGTCCCTGTCCATGGACGCTGTGATCCCTGTTGTTTGGCAGTGATCAGGAACAGCTGTGCCAACGTTTGTGTCATCTTGTGGAAAAATGCTGAGGTTAAATCCACTTAATTCTTGGTGGCGCCCCCTTGTGTTATTCCACCAGGTACCGGAGTCATTGGATGAACTTCTCACTTGCCATTTGGGGGTGTCGTCTGGCAAAATCCACTCTACTACGATTGAGTGTAGGCTAGTGTGGCGTGCCACGGTAATGTGCGGGGATTCTGTAAAGAAAAAGAGAGACAAAGAGAGAATTTTCAACGCGGGGATCCACACACAGGCCGCTGGCCCAACTTGCCGACACCAGAGTGTTGACTTCTTAGTTATTTGTATTTCCGAGAGACTCTGTATAACAAAAACTTGAAAATCACTCTGAATTTTGAAAATGTTTGGGCATTTATTAATCACTGGTCAGGGCAGATATTATGAAATATCCTATATGAAACGACAAAAAAAGAAGCACATAGAATTTTACATGGACCTGTATATATATATTGTACGAAAGAGGCACGGATCTCTATATTCGGTCGAGCTGATTGTAAAATTTCATATAATGCTTTAAAGAACAGCAGTAGGGATTTTGGGGACGGACCTTGTGAGTAAATGGCATTTGGTGCTGAATTTATGGCTCTGTATTGGTCTTTCGAAGCAGTGAAAGGTTGATTCATATGTGGGTGGTGATGATGATGATAACAATAATAACTGAAATTCTTTATACCAGATAGCCGGTGTGGGTGGTTGTGATGGTGGTGGTGGTGGTGGTGGTGGTGGTGGTTTGGTGGTGGTAGTGGTAGTGGTGCTGATGACGATCCTAATAACATTGAACTTCTCGATACTAGATGGCCAGTTCAGTCTAAGACTGAGAGGGTAGTTCGGCCCAGCGGTGGAACACTAGTTTGGCATCACTGCATACCTGTGCGATACCCCACCAACTCTCTTATTAAAGTGTGTGTGCCAACACACACTTTCCTGTTTTTCCTGAAACTCTTTCTTTCTTTCCTTCTTTCTTTTTTCTTTATTTTCTTCTTTCTTTCTTTCTTTCTTTCTTTCTTTCTTTCTTTCTTGTTTTTTCTTTCTTTCTTCTTTACCAGCGAATTTGTCCGACAATTTTCTCGGACACTATTATACATAGGAACTCCAAACTTGTCATGATCGTACCTCTATACAAGGAGATTGACCGTTTCATACTGAGGAATGAAGATGTTCAAAATTATGCGAATTAGGGGCATTTGAAAGTTTAAATCTTGAATATCTTTGAAAGTATAATACATAGAGATGTCATCCCAACTTCTACTAGGGGGTTATTGACCAGTGGGCATCCAATGAATTTAAAGCAGAAGTTGTAGCAATTTAAATTATGCCAATTAGCAGCATTGGGAATTTTTAAACTTAAATATCTTCAAAACTATCATAGATAGATTAACTTCTAGGGGGGGGGGGTTATTGACCATTGCGCATGTAATGAATCTAAGCAAAATTTTTAGCCATATAAATTATGCTAATTAGCAGCATTTGAAAGTTTAAAACTTGAATATCTTCAAAACTATCATAGATAAGGATGTCATTTCAACTTCTACTGAGGGGTTGTTGACCATTGCGCATGCAATGAATCTAAAACAAACGTTGTATCAATTTAAATTATGCCAACTAGCAGTATTCAATTATTTCAATCTTGAATATCTTCGACACCATGATAGAAGGAGATATCATTCCAACTTCTACCAAGGGGTTGTTGACTATTGCGCACCTAATGAATTAAAAATAACAGTTGTAGCAATTTGAATTATGCTTAATAGCACCATTAGAAATTTTAAATCTTCAATAACTTCAAAGCTATAATAGATAGAGTTGCCATTCCAACTTCTACTCCTGTGTTATGGAATAGTTATACATTGCCATACCAATATGCCTTGAAGACACAACCACTGATTTGCTATGCAGCAAATCATCTTTGCTAGTTTGTGAATTAAATTCCTGTTGTAATTGTAAAGTTCCGGATAACTGGGTTAAGATCTGCCTACTGGACTATGTGGGAGAACAGTTTTTGACAGGAAAGGTTATACTATAATTCGCCCATATCTGAAAGAATAATTCGTACATAATGGTAGGGTGTACATATTCTCCCCTATCACAGCTCTGGGTTCTTCGTGCAAACGTGCAAACTTGAATTAATAATATAAAACAAAAGTTAACCTTTTCCTGCTCGGCTAATAGATTTTCTGTGGCCAGTAAATGGGTCCTACAGTGACGGGAGAAACTTATGGAAGTATCGTTATGGAGGCCTTACCTACTACTCTCTGTTTAAAAATATATACTTGTCAACAAGAAATTGAGGTAAAACGACTTCAGCAGACGATAGTGTGCGGGGAATACGTTTGGGCGACTGGCCTTCCAAAATGTGCTCTATTTGAAGCCAGAAGGCAGCAAACAGCAGAGATTTTGTCCTGTTGTTATTTGCCTGCCACTTTTCGTTTTGTTTCCTTCTTTCTTTTTCTATCTGTTTGTCTGTTTTTTTTCTGTATCTTTTTAAAATTATTTTCCTCCTCTCTTTTCTTTCCTCCTGTCTTATTAAGTCTGTGTGCAAATAACAGACTTCTTTTCGCTGAAATACCTTATTATTTATTTGTTAGTTTGTTTGTTTGTTTATTTATAAATCCATCTATTCATTTACGTATTCATATTTGTAATTTTTTTTCCTAAGTATTTATCTAACACTATTATTCCAAAAAGTATCAAATTTGACATAGTGATTGACCAATAAGGGAAATGAAACATCTGGTTTGGAATAGTCACAATGCTTAAAAGTGTGAAAATTAGAGCTATTGTTGAATGTTTGATTTCTATCTCTTTTTCTTTCTTTGTTTTTCTTTCCTTCACTCATCCTTAATTTCTTTCTGTCTCCGTCTTCCTTTTTACTTAGTGTCTCATTCTTTTTCTTTCCCCTTTTTGCTTTTTTTGTTTCTTTCATTTTTTCTTCCTTTGTTCTTTTCTTTCCCGCAGGCACTTTCTGCGTGCCATCGTCCAGTCATTGCAAAGCATCATAAGGAAGTCTTGCCCAATAAACACATGTGACAGTTTACAACGGCAGAAGTACTATCCTTATCCCTCAAAATAAAAAATGAAAATGAGGGATACAGCGCTCGATGATTGGATGTGAACTGTTGGCTTGTTGGGTGCGGGAGTTTCCTGCAAATACTTGTTCGCTTAAACGGAAACGAAAAACGTTGGTTGAGCTGGTTTTGGCTTGAATGTTATCAATTTGTTTTGTTATATCTCTCTTGTAAAAATATTGTGGTCATTTTTGTCCGGTCATTGTGCTTAGGAACAAAGAAAACAGTCACGACTTCCCGAGAAACTGGGTGTAAATACATTTGAACAAGAAAACGGAGAATAAGCGTTACAAAAAAGTATGCGCACAAAGAGTTTGTACGTTGTACCTGGGCAAACCACAACGGCAAACACGTACATACGCTAAAATTGGCTTGTTGCTCTTGGATGTCCGTAGAGAACGCGGTAATTATCATAATAGACGGATTTGGCTTGCTTTAAATTAAATGTGCACAAATTCCAGCAGAGGGAACAATAAATGTTTACTCACCTAGGCATGAGCCTGAACGTATACGTGACAGCAGTAAAACTACTACTGGTACCGAAGTGAAAACTAGCCTAATATCGACACCCATATTTTGAGGCGTTCCTCTCGACGAAACTGAATAAACACATGACATACAAGCCTAGCATTAAACCTCGTGTACTGCCAGTGCGTGTACTACTACGATTTACAATTTGTAAACAGACTGCTCAGTCTTTTAAACACTTACTATTGCGGAAATAAAAGGATGAGTGGCAGGCCATCATTATTACCTCCAACCTGCATTATCCACCAAAGATAAACCTCATCAACGCTATTTAAAGAAACAACAATACGCAGCCCCCCAGCCTCAGGAATAATACCCGCATGAGATTAATTAGCCAATGCATAACATTATCACTGTGTTAATTCTTCAACCGCATTATTCAAAATAAAAAAACAAAAACAAAAACCTAAACCCATACAAGTTCTTAGAAATATCTTAGATTTAAATTCTTGATAAAAAGACATTTTGTTAAAGTTGACCGGCGTCAATACCTTTTCCTGGTCCACGCTATGTGCGCTCTTGAATTTGATGCAAAAAGAATTGCAGAAAATGCATGATCACGTAGCTCACTGCGTTTTTCACAGCGCATCATGGTCAGCAGAATATGTTCAGAGAGTGGTTAATTTAGGCATAATACTTTCTTTTGAATCTTATATAGTGTTTGAGGTTACTTCTATCCATTGATTGCGCACAAATAGTGTATCTTTTTTAATATATTGTGTGTGTTTATTTACAAAAGGCCAATTTCGGTCTGTACGAAAACATCACCAGCATCGCGAGCTGGCCACCATCGACCTCCATGAGCAGTCTATGCCTGAATGCACCACATCATACCCAATATATCGTTCTTTCCGTCCTGCTTTTGACCTATCTCAACGTGCTCTTCCTGAACGTCCGGCTACAATATTCGTAAACTGACCTTTTAGTCGGGTATCTATATGCCTGCAGCTGCAGAGATCAGAAGAACAGTTTCATGGCCAATAGCTGTGTTCAGCTATTGGCAATCCTTTGAAAACGAAAGTTGTTGAAAGAGTCAAATTTTGGCACGGAAAGAGTGAAATATCTGTTATACATTGTTTACGTCCTGATGTTTTTCGTACAAATAATTTGTAGTTTTTATAACTGTAATACATGCACTAAATTACTGTTATTTGCTAATGGTTGTAAAACGTCAGAACAGTCCATCCCACGCGCTTAAAATTCTGTCGGTCACATCCTTTTTCTGTCTTATAAACATTGCGCACGTCAATGTTCATCGAAGGGAGACCAGTTTCTGTTTTTAACTTGTCGGTGTTTCAATAAATATCACTTTCAAGAAGTCGAAGTTCTGTTTTGAGTGAAATGTAAGGGTATCCTACTGAAATGTGGCGGTAAGTCGTGGTACAAGTGCTATGGATTGACAGTCACTTCAGTGGTTGTCCTTCGACTGGCTTCTCATTTTGCTGTGAGAGGTATTCAAGAAACGAGATTATCATTGAATAAGAATTTTTAAGAGACCATTGGACAGAAAGATGGGAATTAGCTTAGGAATCATTCAATACAACTTATGTGTGAACCATAAAAGTAGTTAGACTGCAAAATTAAAGCATAATGGAATATTCAGAGGAAGAGATAGAAAATGCACCCACAATCGAATCCAATTGTAAAATAAATTATAGAAATAATAGCAAATCAGTGATGAGACAACATGGGATTCAGGTGCAGATCCGGGATCTTTCGAAGGAGGAGCTGAACTGAGAATTCTGACGAGAGTCGGGGAGGGGGCGCGCCCAGCTCCCCGGCGGGTCCAGGGCAGAGCCCTGGGGAGGAGGGCAAGGGATCAGGGCCACCAGCCTCCGAACCCCCACGAAGCTCCATTTTTAGTTTAGTTAATTTACTTTAAAATACACAACTAGCTTTTTAATGTAGTTAACAGATAAGGTGGCTTTGGTTTACTTTTATTTGAGACTCCGATATGATTGTCCTTCAATAAAACTTTGATAACCAATTTGTTGGTCTTATTGAGAGACTTCTGCTTGATTGTGAATAAGCCTGAGCATTCTTGGTTTCTCCAAAACAGAAAACCGTAAGTGGTCATATCATAAATTTAATATACCGAGTTAACGAATTTAAACACATACTATTAATTTTCTTTATCGGTGTTTGTTTTGGAATTACGAAAATTCCAACTTGACGTCCTTAAAAGTTGGGATACCTTCAGATTTGAGAAACGCTTTTTTTGAAATTATCTCTGGCGCTTTTTAATTCTGAAAGCAAATCAGAATTGTATCAGAACTGTAAAAGTCTAGGTCTGCATTTATGTAGGCATGTAAAGTTATACATTTTAGTCACAGATATATATATATATATATATATATATATATATATATATATATATATATATATATATATATATATATATATATAAATCTTTGTAGGGTTCAGTCACAATACTGAAATATTGTTCAGATTTGACATGTTTCAAAATGCCCTCTATAAAAATATACCCGTTCATTTTTTTACATTAATTTTATAGTTTCTACTTTATTCCTATTCTATACCTCCATGTTTCTACTTTATGACAGAAAAACTCTTCATGTGTTTTTGGTTTTTTTGCCATGCAACCCTTTTTTCCTTTATACTAAATTTCGAAATTCTTAGGAATCAACAATACAAACAACAGTTGGATACAAGGTATAAGGTTTATCGAGACATTGATTGGAATAACCTGCTGATAAGTTCTTTTTTTCCTAACTTCGTAAATATGAAGATATAAAAAACTCGATTTGATTTTTAAATCAGGACAATTGAGTCTTTAATCAAGTTTCTAACACTGTATAAAATTCAGTCAATGAATACCTACCTAGCGAAATATATAATTAGCCAGGAAGGTGTGCATGTGCACATACCAAATCTGAACACCAATTGAAAAAAAAAAAACTTACTATACTCAATTTACTCCGGTCCAGAGCCCCAGGCAGGCTGATGACCAGTAATTAATGTAAGTTGTGAAACCGAACACAACTTTTAGCATTGCGACATAGATTTAATGTCTAAATATCGCAGATAATGCGTCACACCTAAGTTAGCACTGCATATACACATGAACAACTTCAATGTCTTCTACTGTGTGCAGCAAAAAAAAAACATTGTCAGGCATCAGATCTGTCCACATCAATATGGCAAATTAATAATTCTAAAGTGTTCTCTGTACCGCTTTGCATCCCCCCCCCCACGCTGATATGATGGTACGCACCCTGTGGATCATTGATCTGTAGAGTTTCCTTGTGTTTTTTGTGGGATCTCTACCCAAGCCACTTGCAATGCCAGGGCTGCACACTCCTGACAGACCTGCCCAACATGCCCCACGCATGCGCAATGGTGTTACAGTCTGGACTGTCAGCAGGCCATTGTGCACACACTCCTCGTGGTTTTCATGGTAATCTGTAACAAATCTGCCTTTGTGTGGTCGGCCATTGTCATCCTGCAGCAAGAATCCATTTTCAACTGACGCCAGGCTAAATGGCACGGCCACAGACTCCAGGACCTCATCTCTGTACTTTAACGCTTTCATGGTCCCTTCAGTAATCTCCAGGGGTGACCTATGATTCAAAGATATTGCTTCCAAGCCTATGACAGAACCAGCACAAAAACGATGTTGGTGGAAAGCATTCCTGGGATCAACCCTTGCTTTCTTCGCACGCCACTCCCGTTTTCGCCAATCGTTGAATCTCAGGCAAAAGCGTGATTCGTCAGTGAAGCACATTCTGCCACTTGTCAGTGAACCAGGATCTGTGTTGTCGACACCAGTCCACATGTGCTTGCCTATTACGGTCTGCAAACATTGGAAATACAGCTGGGTGACATTGAAACCTTGCCTGCATAACGGCACCGCAATCACTCTCTGTCACAGCTGACATTGCGCCCTGTAGCCTGCAGTAGGTAGAGCGACCTTCTGTAGATGTGTAAAAAAATGGCTGAGTTTCCACAAAGGCCCCAAGGGTTGTGTCAGCCGCCTCAATTGTTACCATAGGTCTGCCAGATCTATTTCTGTCCTCTATGTCACTTGTTTCTTCTTGCTTCTTCACCAGGCTGCAAACCATGGACCTGTGGACATCAAATTCATGAGTGGCGCTTAATTGTCTGTGTCCAACATGCTCGGGTGTGTAGAGCCACAATATCCCATTTATGTCCTGCAGACAAATGACTTTGATGAGGTATGCTGTGCACTGGCATTTGCGGCTTCTGACAATTTTTTTTTCATACACCATGCCTTATAAAGCCCACTGTGGGAGACATCAAAGACAGGCCCTTGTCCAGAAATGTGGTCAATGCACTCTAGTGACATGGGGGGCAGACTTGAGACTGCTCATTACGTCATGCAGTGGGTTCATTTTTAAGGACAGCAAAGACACCAAAAATAAATCCCACTTTAAGTCGATACTAGTTCAAAATGTGTTTGCGTTAGAATAAGTGATAGTTATAACATGTCACATGACCATTATGCCACATAATCAACCAGGTCGAAGACCGAGATGATTGTGATGGCATAAGCGTCACTTCGTTATATTTGCATTTTAATTGAAGTTGAAGAACTGGTTTAATATATTTGATCTGATCATTCCCCTTCAGGTAGGCCTAGTCGGGTCTGTTGTAAGACCAAGCGCTGTAGGTATGTGTGGGGCTTATCATTTTATGATTCAATTTTGGTAGGCCTAATCATGAATGTGATGTGACGTTTCATTATATTTATGTAATGTGGGCTACATTTTAAGTAGGCCTATTAACAACAGAGCGCCACATTCCCTTTATTCTGTTATAGAGTTCGGGATGTTTGTATTGGAAATGCAAACATGGTGCCGCCAGTTAGCACAATGACTAGTCCGGGGATTAATGGCACCAAAACAAGTCTTGCGCTGGTTCCCCGCTGATGACCCAATTTTATAAATGATAATGATGCCTAAAAATTTCTTCTATGAATATTATATTTTCCTTTTATAAATTAACTTCCTATTATGATTTTTCACCATGCAGTGTTTCAGTGAATGGTACAGAATAGGACTTGGCTCTTAGAATATCGGAATTGATAGTGTTCAAACGGTATATGGGCTTACAGAATTAGGATGTTAAGTTTCTCTTTGTATAAAATAGTATTTCATTAAAAATACTTTAGACTCTAGAGGAAAATAAAGTTATGAAATGCTATTTCACATGTGTCTGTTTTTTATTAGCAATAAAATATGTGTGTGTGTGGATGTAGTCCTCCTCATTCCTCTCCCCTGGTGTCATTCCTGTACCCCTCTAGTGCTGGTGTCACTCCAGTGCTGGTGTCACTCCTCCCTCCTGGTGTCACTCCAGTGTCTCTCCGGTGCTGGTGTCACTCCAGTGTCACTCCAGTGTCACTCCATTGCTGGTGTCACTCTGGTGCTGGTGTCACTCCAGTGTCACTCCAATGCTGGTGTCACTCTGATACTGATGTCACTCCGATGCTGATGTCACTCTAGTGCTGGTGGTACTGTCACCTCAATTTCACCATGTAAAAATCTATAAGAGGATGTGATGATCATTTTCAAAAGCTAAGCAGCAGTCACCATGGTAATCATCTGTTCATTGTGTGGTGAAACATTGACAAGGTTATACAGTTTGAAGAGGCATGAAACTAGAAAACATGCATACAATGCTGTTGGGAATATGACCAGGGGGTCCATTCGTTACCCTGAAACACAGACACAGGTCCAGGGACACTCTTTGGGAGGCCAAGGGCCGTTCCTTCAGAGACCAGGGACCTCTTTGGAGGCGAAGGGACACTAAATAACACAGAAACACGTGTCACCTTTCAACACCCTTTCACGATGATTGTGGCGGCCTCTACTGGTTTTGGCAAGACGGTATATCTAAACCAACTTTTACAAAAAGCAGACCAGACCATAGAACTTTCACCCCAGAGAATCGTCATGTGTTACTCACATTGGCAACCCTTGTATAATGAGATGCAAGACAAGATTCCAAATATTGAATTCATGAGAGGGATACCTTTAAACTTGGTACAAGACAGGTTTTTGGACCCAGCCACAAGACACTTGATTGTATTTGACGATCTGATGGGCGCTATCAGCAAAGATGACACAACGACAAATTTATTCACCAAAGGAAGCCACCAGCGTAATTTGAGTGTAATAGTGCTCGTGCTAAATTTTTACAAGCCACGCACGGTGATCATGCGCAGAAATTGTCATTATTTGATTTTAGGCAATATGCGTATGGGTTTACCGACTGTCAAGACCATGAGTCATTGTATGTTTCCTCACCAACCAAACTATATGATGGACATGTACAAATAAGCCACCTCAAAACCATATGAATTCCTGGTGATTGACTCGAATCTGACAACCCTCGACCACGAAGGTCTGAGAACAAATACTACACCACACACAACGCCACAAAAGCCTGCAAAACTTTCGGCAGAACATTTGAAATCTCTTTTGCCCATATCTTAGCATTCAGAGAGTGATAATGAGGAGGATGACGTGAGACAACAGCCTATGACAAGGAATGACAATCTGCTGTATATGGAATGGCTATAAAGTCCTAATGACAAGACACGTCAAGATCCACCCCAATGGAAAGAATTTGTCAAAAGCATAGCTTATCACAGTGATATTGATAAATCGCTCATTCAGAATAACAAAGCATTGGCTCATTTATGTGTGCATGAATAGAATGGTGTAAGACCAAACAGACAGCTTACGTGCCTCGTTTGTCAACATCCAAGGGTTATTTTCTAATTGATTGTATGTGATCATTGTGGAAAGGTAGATATCTATCTACCTGTAAACTCGATGGAATGGTAGCCAATGTGTAAAAACCGTGACAATATTTGGAAGGAAGACCGACACACGCTGATTAAAATATTATTGTTTTGTCCATCTAGTAACAAAACAATCATTGCAAAAGTAAAACCTAAGAAAACGAAAAACCAGAAGAAAGTAGATTGTAAAAAAGATGATACTATAGATATGCAAAACATAGACTGAAAAAAAAAATTCAGGTCAACATACTATAAGAGCATGGACTTTCACATATTGCTGAGCAGCGAAGACAGTAAGCAGTTATACCATGAAAACCGTAGAAGTGATCTGTATGTGCAATTACCACAGGAATTAAACTTGTCTGGATCTTGGGAAGTGGCTCTGGATGACATTCATATCAAGCAAGCAGAAGGGGAGACAATTGAAAGCTTGTTGGCTCAGTGTGACATTATATAATTTACTATAGTGGGAGATAGTTCAAAACAAATATTACAAAGAGTATCACCATCAGATAGGCAGTTTGTCACAGAACAGTTCACTCATGATGTGCAGAATCCCATTCAAGACATACATATTTTCGTAACAGACAATGAAGGCCAACCAGTAAATATAAGCTATTGTGA
This sequence comes from Hermodice carunculata, assembly GCA_964020975.1. Lineage (NCBI taxonomy): Eukaryota > Metazoa > Annelida > Polychaeta > Eunicida > Amphinomidae > Hermodice > Hermodice carunculata. Next base: position 45,327,518 of record OZ026623.1, on the reverse strand, counting down.
CATCTCCTTACATTATCATCAACGCCCACTCCTATGAAGATCACACAGTACAAATTACCAGGGTTTGGTGCATTTAATCAACCCTGACTTTTGCATCAGCAAACTGGCAGACAAAAAATGAAGCGACAGATGTTCCCCATGATATCAGCCACGATGGCTCATAACCTTCAGATCAAAGCAAGATTACAAAAGAAGAAAAAGAAGAGTGCTGCCAGAGGAGGAAAGAAACAGTAGAATAACATTGAATGCCACAATCGTGGTGGTGATGTTATGTAACATCATTACAAGTGTTGGCTACAAATAGTGTTTGTAGAAAAAATAAAATAAATGGTGCATTATATGATGTTTCAACCAAACAGTTGATATTTGTTGTCTGTAAGCACACTTCTGCAACTTATATCTTTTTGAGGTTTAAGTGTTGAGTCAGGGTGAAATCAGTTGAAATAACTTGACATTCAGACTGGCTGAGGGAAATACCTCGAGGGACCCCGATGGTCACTCAGAATAGCTTGAGAAAGTGCATGTCCTGACTTCTGTTACAGACAATGATCTGGGTCTGATTTTAACCCTACCTGCCCCAAACACGTTTCAGTATTAACAGTTCCCCGAAACATGTCATGTTTTAATTTCAATTTTTTTTAGACACTCCTGCCCTTATACACCATTGCCTGCCTGTGACAAGGGGGAGGGGGTGATACTTATGGGTTCTTTTGCTAGAACCATAGAATGCCTTTTTTTACCATCACGTAAAGTCAATTTATTTTCACATACATGCTTTTGTATGGCGAGAATAATTGTAATATCATTTGTAAAACATTTTCCATCTATTTTATTTTTTAAAAACCACAATGCAAGAATTTTTCTCTGTACTTCATACATGTGTATAATGGTCTCAAAACCCTTTTCCAACATGGCATGGAGCAAAATTTAATTTTGTGTGCGGACATAGCTACACCATTGTTGACGCAGTTTTCAAACTTGGTATACTTTATGGTAATGTCATCAATTTAGTACTTTACATATGATGGAAGGTAAAAATATTGCAGAGGAAAGCCTACACGTCGGTCTAACAGTTCGACAAGTAATTTGTCTTTTACAATTCCGTAGATTTATTGAACACAGTATGGATATTTTTGCCACTTTCCATTATTTACTGCTGTTACTGTCTGGGAACGTGCATCCAAATTCAGGCCACATTGAAGGATTGTTCACCGATGTGAACATCTGTCATGCAAATGTACGGAGTCTTTCACAAATCAAACGTTTGTGTATTAGGTCTTCACTAGCGCAATCCTTTGACATTATAACCTGTCTGACACCTTTCAACTTATAAAGATAGCACTAGTCTCAAAATTCCGGGCTTCCATCCCATAATGCGACGCGACCGCATAAGTGGTCATGGCTGTGGCGTTGCGCTATCTGCAACCAATAGTCTTGTGGTGAAGAGACGCATGGACCTGAAGAGTCCAGCTCTTGAAATTATGTCGATGGAGGTTCGCCTTCACAACAACAGGCTTTTATTGCCAATAGTTTATTGCCCTCCATGTTCTAACCTATCTTTTTGGGACGATTTTCAGGCAAACCAAGACTGTGCATACAGTTCGGGTACAGGGAATATTATGATTACTTGCAATCTGAATGCAGAATGCAGCTCCTAGAACCCCCCCCCCCCCTGGAAAGCATCTTTTAAACCTTGGTCTTCAAAACAATATTGCGATTCATTTCACTGAAACCACACGAATAACTGAACACTCATCTACAAGCTTGGACCAAATAATGAGTAGCATTCCCCATTATTTACGAAGTCTCCAGTGGCACAAAGTGATCTCTGTACAGTGTTCACAAGTTTAATTTTTCGAATTGAAACTGAGAAGTCAAACGAAATATTTATGTGGCAAAATTCAAAAGCAGATTTTGATTACTTTAGAGCTTAAGTTAATGATTTAAATTGGGACGCCTGCTTTGATACATCCGATGTTGGCAGGGTATGTCTTACCTGACAACAAAATTTCTGGATATTGCTAGACTTTGTTTACCCAACTAAAATGTCGGTACTACACCAAGTGATTATCCTTGGTATATTTCCAAATTATGGTCGCAAAACCGTCAAGTTCAATATATTGATGAGAAGGCCAAGGCTTCCAATGAATCTCCCAATATTTGGAGGTACTTTCGGGAATTACGTAAAAATACATTAGTGATTTAAGAATGACATAGGAGGAGTACCCCAAGAAACAGTGTGATATTTTTAACACTGGTCAATTTAAAAGTAAAAATGGAGGTGAATGTTTAAATACTTCGGTAACTCTAGTACAACAATACCTTTAATTCTATTGAGCAATTTTGTTGTATCTGACAACGTTTCAAAAGCCGAAGCATTTAATGAATTTTTCGCAATCAGTGTCATGTAGAAGATACAGCTTTTTCTCCACTTAGCCAGGCGTCAGCCTCGCGCAATTGGGATACGATTTATTTTCTTGGATGATGATACTTTATACGACGATCTGAAATGTCTGAATGTTGATAAAGCCTGTGGGCTGGTGAGTATCAGTCCTATAGTGCTAAAAGAGGCAGCTTCATGTATTGCTTCTCCGTTCTCCAAACCCATGAATCTTTCCCTCTCAGAATGCAAAATTCCATCCGAATGGAAAAAGACACGTGTTACAACAATCCTAAAAGGTGGTGCACCTGAATTGTGCTGTTACTATAGGCCTATCTTACATCTTGGTTGCATTGGAAAGGACTTTGAAACTGTTGAATCTTTCGTTTTTAAGCACGTCTTCTATTGTATCCGTGATAACTGTGTACTATCTGACAAAAAGTCAGGATTTATTCCAGTAGATGGAACTGTTGCCCAGTTAGTCTACCCTTATCATGAATTTGCAAAAGCTGTTGACCCCCAGAAAGAAGTGCGGGTGGTATCTTGTGATATCACCAAAGCCGTCTATTAAGTATATCATCCAGGTTTGATTCACGAAATTAAGAATGCAGGAATAAGATGGTCTTTACATCAGTGATGGAGGACTGTTTTCATGCACCGACCAAAACAGTGGTCGTTCAGGGCCAGGATTCGACTTTGGGTACGCTCAGAGCAGGCGTCCCACAAAGCTCAGTTTTGGGGCCCTTGTTGTGCCTTTGTATGTAAATGATAAATTTGAAATAGTTTAATCAGATATTGATAATGCAGCCGAAACGCTTAACCACGATCTTGAGTCAATCACTCAATGGTCCAACCAGTGGCTAGTATCTTTCAATCCGAACCGGACCAAAGCACTGACTGTCAGGAAGAGAGATTATACTGGAGACCATCCAAACCTGATATTCACCCATAACAAATTAAAATACCCACAAACATCTAGGTCTATGGCGCACCTCAGATCTTTGCTGGTCAACACACATTAATCATATGGATGAAACATCGAGAAAAATTACTAGGTATTCTTAAACGTTTACAGTACAAGTTAAGCAGACGAGCTTCAGAATCCTTGTACTTTTCATTTTTCTTCATTGTTTAGAGTATGGTTGTGTGTCCTGGGATGAATGAACTGCCACAGAAAGTTACATGTCGAATTGTAACAGGAGCACTTGCCCACAATAATCTTAAAAACATTTATGCTGAAACAGGTTGGGAGTCTCCAGCTGAACGCAGGAGAAAATACATATTTTTGTGTTTATGTTTCAAATAGGCAAAGAACTCTCTCCTGCATAGCTTACCAATTTGTTACCTGGTGCTGTTTTATCACGTAACCATCAAAAACAAAAACCTTTCAAGTTGAGAGAGCTACTTTTTACAAATCGTTTTTTTCGTTAACTGTCCATTACCCCGATCTTCTGGGAACCTCGAATACCTAATAGATGACTTTAAAAGAGAACTTAATAGAACTAAAGCCAAACGTAATGAATTGTATTATACTGGGGAAAGGGAAATTGTTGTCATTCATGCTTTTATGAGAATAGGATGAAGTCAGCTGAACAGTAACCTCTTAGAAATTGGTGTTACTGAATCGCCAGCTTGTTCGTGTGGAGCCAGCACTGAAAATAGCTACCATTTTTCTAAGTAGCAAATACACTGTGTTGAGAATCGAACTACAATATAAAATAATACCTTTGGGGAATTTCATTCTTTGTACTCTATTATTTGATACTGAAAGAAATACAGAGATTCAAGACATAGAATTTTTTGAAGCAGTTCATAATTATAGTAAGGGCACTGAAAGATTTAGATTATGAGTGGCATATGGTGGCACAAAAGTGCCAACTAAAATATTTTTCTCTCGCCGTAAAAATTCGAAGGCGAAAACAAGAAAATAAGAAAACAGAACAGCGAAAACAAGAAAACACGAAGGGGAAAACACTAAAATTCAAAACGCGAAGGCGCAAATGCGAAAACACAACAGCGAAAATACGACAGAAATTATGTCGTGTTTTCGCACTCGCATTTTCGTGTTTTCGTGTTAGCGTTTTCTCGTTTTCTTGTTTTACTGTTTTCTTCCTAGGTCGAAAACAAGAAAACACGACAGCGAAAACAATAAAATTCAAAACGCGAAGGCGATAATGCGAAAACACAACCGCGAAAACACGACAGAAATTATGTCCTGTTTCCGCACTCGCATTGTCGTGTTTTCGCTTTAGCGTTTTCTTGTTTTCTTATTTTCGCAATATCGTGCTTTCGCTTGCTTCATTTCCGTTTAACACCTTCCCGTATGTTAGCTAACGGAATTAATCTACTGAATATTTTAACTTTTTTTGGTTTATACTGGTATTTTACAAATCAAAAGGAAAAGTTGGGGACGCACCATGAAATAACCCCGCTTGATTGGTGTCCCTGTTGTAACGGGGTAGTTTTCCAAATTCATTGTTCTTGTTGTTATTATTATATCTCGTTGTTGTTGTTGTTGTTGTTGTTATTATTATTATCTTTATTATTATTATTATTATTATTATTATTATTATTATTATTATTATTATTATTATTATTATTATTATTATTATTATTATTATTATTATATCTTACTAGTACTAAACTGAACTGCTTAGCGGACGGTCATGATACCAAGATCGAGCGAACAGGTAAAACTGGTATTCGAAAGAACATTTTAATACATGTTGCATTAATGATAATGTTTACGGTAAATTTTAGACTTTGATCCTTGAACTAAACTCTGTATAAACCAACAAGCATATAAGTAAACAAACAAATAAACTTAAAGCCAGTCATGTCTGAGGAAATTGATGCTGATTCATGGAAATCCAGGTGACAAAATTATCAGCGCCAAGGACCAAGAGGACAAGTCATTCACAGGTAGTGTTCGTGTGGAAAAATAATCGTTCGGTGAAAAAAATGGGTCTTTAATACAGTGTTTTGACATGAAAGTTATAATATCCCCCCCCCCCAACATGTCATGTCATACGAAAAAACAAAAAACAGAAAAACAAAAAACAAAAACAAAAAAAAAAAAAACAAACAAACAAAAAAGTTCCCAGATAATATTTTTATCTTTCAAAAGACCATTATTTAAAGCAGATCAAACAATTAGCTTTTAATCAACGCTGTCTACAAAATTGATTGATAAACAAAAAATTATTTCTGAGAAATTTGCGTGAAAAATTTGAGGCCCTTATCGCCCACATTGTTGGCCGGAATGACAATATCGCTCTCCAACCGTGGTCACTTTTGGTTGCAATTTTTCGAAGGCCTGTCAATGGACAAATATGATATATAGATTCCAACATACAATAGTATCTATTGGCCTAAAAAGCACTATTTACCCGAACGACATCAAGGGCAGCCATAAATGCAAGCCTGCCACTATGGTTTCAAACGCGACGGCGGCAGCTTTCAAAGGGGACTCGAAAGCGGATCAGTCACGTTACCCGAAAAGAGATACATATCTTTGTTAATGATGCTTGTGATCATACCGGCCAAAAAAAAAAAAAATAAAACATGATCCGGGACGAAAACAGAAAATGAAGCAAGCGGATAGCAATGTGCATGAAAAAAAAGGTTGACGACCAAACATACAGTACTTGGGGGAGAGGGCGCTAGGGTTTGATTTTTCTCTTTATTCTTATAAAATTTATAATTGCCATTCCAGACAAGTTGGACCTAGAGTTTGATGCGATTCTCTCCATCCCTCTAAAATCTTTCTCTGAAAATGACAAGTTAACTGCTGCTTTGCTGGAGGCTGACTGCAGTATGTCTTGCTTTTGGCATTTTTTATTTTGTGAAAATAAGTTGTAAGATTGCTGGACAGAGAGAGAACGAGACAGACAGACAGACAGACAGACAGACAGAGAGTACCATGGTCGCTATATACATGTAAATGGCAGTCCCAGCCCTGTTCTATTTGTTTAAAAATATGTATATTTCCATTTTTTTTTTCATGTTATTCCACGTACAGTCAGACATGTTTGTTACTTTCTATGTGAACAAAGAGAAGAATTTGAACTAGGAAAGATGATTTGCTGCATAGCAATCAGTGTGTGTGTCTTCAAAGCATATTCGTATGGTAATGTACAACTATTCCATAACACAGGAGTAGAAGTTGGAATGGCGTCTCTATCTATTATAGCTTTGAAGATGTTCAAGATTGAAAATTTCGAATACTGCTAATTAGCATAATTTAAATTGCTACAACTTTTATTTTAAATTCATTATGTGCGCAATGGTCAACAACCCCTTAGTTTTATCCTTTGTATTGTCATGTATGTACCAGAGACCCTAATATAGGCTTATGAGGCGGTCGACAATTTTTTTCTTTTTTTTTTTTAATGGGAATAAAATATGTTCAAACCAAATATTTAAAGACAAAGAGAAGGAAACCATCTGTTGCATATGAACGTTATACGGGCGTCATCTGTCATAAGATTAATTGCTTCGAACTTACCGGCTACAATTCACTGCAATGTGTGTTCTGTTTAAGGTGTGCTGGAGGGAAGGCACCACGAGAAAAAAAAGGAAAAGAAAGAAGAAAGAAAAAAAGAAAGAAAGGAAGGAAGGAAGGAAGGAGGAAGGAAGGAAGACAGACAGTCAGACGGACAGACAGACAGACAGACAGACAGAAAGGAAGGAAGGAATGGAAGAGAGAAAGGGAGAAACGAAAACAAACAAGCACGAAAGAAAGAAGAAACGAAAAATCATGTTTTCCCGTCATCAGCTTTTGTTTAAAACCCACAAATTCCCTGACGAAGACTTGTCGCATTCGCGCCAGTCACTTCTTCTAGCTGTTTGATAGTACATGTAGTACGTGACAAACTGCTAAGCTTATCCCAAGTTTTGTTTTCTTGGAATTTGATTGCTGTTTGTTTCCTATCATATTGTGGTTTCCTTGTTTTGTGTATGCGGGTAATATGGCATACAACAAAATATTGTTTTGTACCATGTTGTTATATTCAAAACAAATTTGATTGATCATTCAAACAATTCGTAACCTTGAGCAAAGTAAATCATAACTTTTGCATGTTCAAAACGACTTACTGTAAGTGTACTTTTTTTACCGTAGGCCTATATACATTTTTAAGGTTTTTGTGTTTCATGCTTTTAGCTGAAGCATTAATTCCACCGTATGGAACATGGTTTCTACAAAATCTATTGTAAAATGCAATGTATTTAAATGGGTTATATTTAAAAAAATTAGTGTCTTCGGCGACATGATTGAAAATAATGTAGGCAAAACAGAGTGAATTTATAGTATATAGGGTATGTGAGTATAACTGATCCGTCAACCACTCCTACATCAAAATCGTATTTCAATGCATTTTACGCCGCTTGCCTCTGCATCCTCTGAGAGAGATGTCTCGTCAAACGCCACGTTTGGAAAAACTGCTCAAGATACATTGCCTCTACAAAATATCCATCCACCGCTCTCTAACGCAAAAAAAAAAACACGTAACAGACACATGATCAGTAGGACGATGTGAAATCAACAGAAAAATGTCATTCATTTCATCTGAATACATCAGGGCATGAAGTACATTTAACGAAAGTATGTTTAATTTGTTTTGTTTCATTCCGATTTTAGTTTAATTTATGCATAGTGATAGGTTCGTTCCTGGAACAGAAGTATAGCGAGATAAAATACGCGGAAAATCATTAACATTTGATTTCAGAAACAAACCGAACTGTCATATATATAATGTCTGTTACTTCTCTCTAAAACAAAGTTCCTCTGTTGCCCTAGCAACTGGCTGGCAGCAATCACGTTTATCCTGCGGCAAAAAGTGTCTGTGTGTAAAATGTCTGTTTCATTGTTTTCACGAACCTCTTTATAATAATGATAATAATAATAATAATAATAATAATAATAATAATAATAATAATAATAATAAAAATAATAATATTAACAACAACACCAATAATAATAATAATAATAATAATAATAATAATAATAATAATAATAATAATAATAATAATAACAATAACAATAACAATAACAATAATAATAATAATAATAATAATAATAATAATAATAATAATAATAATAATAATAATAATAATAATAATAATAATAATAATGTTGTGCTTTTGAGTTTGTAGACGAGACCTCCCAAGACAGCAAACCTCTGATAAATAGTTTTATTGTATGTTTTGCGTGGCTACCTTCACATTAACTCTTTCACAAGTGGCAGGAATTATCATGACGTATAAAACGCAACTCAAAGCTCATGATATTGCCCTGCCTAGATGATATGAGATCAAAATATCTGTCCATTCACGGGAAATTGCCGAAATAAGAGTGCCATGCTGCTCTATCTTATGCAGAAGAGGGGCCAGTTGCAACAATGCTTACAACAATGCTATTATGCAGCAGAGGTTTGTTAATATCCGACCTCCAACAATTCCTATATGGCCTCATATGATATGGATAAGAAGCCTTTTTCTACTCAATACCCACCAATTTACCTGGTTTTGGACGGCATTTGGCCTACATGCAACCTCAAAAGATGAATATGACTATCACACCAGTGAGGGCAATGATAATCCCAGTGAAAATGGTTCGTGAATAATAAATGAGCCTTGCTGTCTATCAAGGAAGGTACTTTCTCCCATGCTATTGGTTAACAGAGACAGGACCCCGTGCATATGGACCAAACGATCTTTGGGTCCTTCTTTTATCCAAGTCAAAAAGACAAAAATGACAAATTCATTTTTGTGGAAATTGTTGAAGAATAAACTTTTTATCGACGATAGTGGTATGGTTCAACAACCTTGGACTGGGCATATCTCTATGTTGTTGACACCATACAGTGGTGGATTTGTACCCCCCCCCCCCCAAAAAAAAATCCAGTTTCGAAAGATGCGATAGTAGATCCATACTCTCAGAACCATAATAGTACCTTGGCTTTGAGCTTTTATGAGTTGAACTGTATAATATAGAATTAACCATTGACTTTACTGCTGTATTTCGCGCGAACATTGGATGGATACATTCTGGGTTGGTCCAAAAAGTGAACTTGTATGACATGAACAAGTTTCAGACATGTTGTTGCTCTATAAAGAAAATCCGCAATATCCTTGAGAATTTACCAGATGCTTCTTCCCTGGTCATTTGATTGACAATTTAGGGAGTGACACTTTGCAATCACCTTAATATTCAAAGACAGCACCGAGCCTGTTGTTCAGTTTGGTCAGTAGTTAGTCTATTGTGGTGATGGACGTGCATGGACTTTGCATTTATGAAAATTTAAATCCATGGGGAATTTGTAACTCTTAATGTGGATTGTGTGAAAATGGGGAAGATTAAGCTCATTTTATACTATTATGCCCAAGTCTTTACTCCATACGAATACCAAGTTATAGAGAATTAGAAAGTTAATCAAAAAACTAGGAAAGATGATTTGCTGCATAGCAAATCATTGTGTGTGTCTTCAAAGCATATTGGTATGGCAAAGTACAACTATTCCATAAAACAGGAGTAGAAGTTGGAATGGCACATCTATCTATTATAGATGTTTTATTCTATTATGATTGTCAGAAATTTTAAATCAGAACCCCCTCATTTAAAAGATAAGAATACTCAGTATATCCATTTGATACAAATTTTACCGACAGTAAATGAAGACTTCTGTCCTGAATGAGTCCAGGGATGCCGTATTTTCAAAGGGTCATTTTGACGTCACATCTTGTAAAATATATACCAGGATTGCTTGCAGTTTAATTGAAATGTGACACCCCTGTAAAATGTCCCACAGGTCTTACGATGTTGATAAAGGCTCTGGATAATGAGTGAAATCTATTGGGGGTAATAAAATACGCATAAACTTAAGGAGGAAAGGGTTGGGTTTATTTTGATGTGATAGCACTTGCCAGGACTTTGGAATAAGCTGGCCATCTCGTACCAATCATTCACTGTCACTGGTCATGTGTGTTTGGTGGGGTGGCAGACACATAGCAGTGCCAGCTCCACAGTAAAATGGTGTCCCTGCAGCCGGATTAGTTTGTAAAAATTCCAATTATTTGAGGCTACAAAAGTGAAAATAAAGCTATTAATGCCTACAGCAGCACCCATGTGGACCTGTTTACAAACACCGCTAATTATAGCAGCGGGGTTGAGTGGCAGGGCAAAGAGGTCAGTGATAGGCTTTTTGGCCCACCAGCACTGTGGTCACAACTAATGAGACGGCCCCTAGAGCTGAATTTAGGTGGAATGGACTGTATATAAGATACTGAAGATTTAAAACTTTAATTAGCCCTCATTTGCCTAATTTTGAAAAGCGTGACTTCTCATTATAAAAAGGCCAGACTTCATCTATAGAAGTATGATTGTGCCAAGTTTGGAGTTTCTACGTGTTATACTTTTCAAATGAAATGTCGGACAAATTTGCCTCTAAAGAAAGAAAGAAAGAAAGAAAGAAAGAAGAAAGAAAGAAAAAGAAAGAAAAAAATAAAAAATTCCTAGAAAAACAGAAAAGTGTGTGCTGACACACACACTTTAAATATGGAGCGGTAATTGTATGGGCTCTTTTTATTGTGTCTCCCCTATTTTTGGTAAACTCTGTAATTTTTAGGAGACAAGGGGTGCTCTTTTGGTGACAACATTGGGGATTTATTTGACAAAGGAACAAACAGTTTCTGGCTGAGCCATGGCGTTTTAGGAAAGTCTCTTTAGCCGACCTAAAACTTCTTTTTCTGCTCTGCCCTCTCACGGGGTAGTGCACGTCTTCCTGGGGGTCTATGCCAATCTGACTACTGACCAGTGTCGTTTGGCGGCAGTCACGATCATAATATACGCAAGTACCTCTTCAGTCTATTTTAATTAGCAAATATGTGAAGAATATGTCTTACTATTTCATTTACATATTTTTACATTCAATCTAACTTTTAACATTGCAAGTGTAGTAGAGAGCCTGGTGTGTTATGATCCATCACACACGAGCCTGGTATGTTGTGGACCATAACAAATGTGTCCCGCCACATTTCAATAAGCCACGCCCACCTGGGTTTCCGGAACTCAACACTTGAACATGCTGGGTAAATCAGTGTCTTTTCGTTTTTCTTAATTTTATGCACTGAATGTCGTGTAATCGAGCAGAAAAATTAAGGTGAAAATGTAAATATAAGCAACGAGGGTCGCTTTTGTGTGTGGTATGGCATAATGACGCCTGTGATTGAACCTGGCATCGGGCGTGTGCCACGCCCACGATGCCAGCTACAATTACTAGCGTCATTATGCAATAACCCACACAGAACCGACCTTCATTTCCTAAACGTCTGACGCAACATGCGTTCTACCCTGTTCATGGTGCCCCCTTTTTAAAGGGGTAGTTCGCAGAAATAATTTATTATTATTATTATTATTATTATTATTATTATTATTATTATTATTATTATTATTATTATTATTATCATTATCACTATGGATAACATAATTTAAGAACCAGTCGTAACCAATAAGCGAAAAGCCAAAGTTTGAATACTTTGGCTTATGAAATTTGAAAATGGCTAAAATAATTCACATGAACTTATGATTATTACTGATCTGGCTTCCAATTCTACAATTTGTTAGAAATTCCTTAACACAGGATCTGTCCCTAAGTATCCTAAAGTTCAATTCCCAAACAGTTAGCTGAAAACAAATGAGATAATTTGCCAGATTTGGTATATTCCATGACACGTTGTTTATTAAACTCGGGACCTCACCGCTGCAAATGGCGGTACTGTGCAAATTTGCACTTTCCCCTTTATTGAGAAACCCCTTTAGTTGAGGTTTACCTGCTTGACCCTGCTTTTAGGATAGTCACAACACCTTTGAAATCCTCACAACAGCAGGTTAAGAAAAATTTGGAAGGGCGTCGGAAAGTCAATTACAGATGTGCACATATTAATAAAAAGGAAATTGCACCTGTCAGTTAATATAATTGTCGGAAAGTTAAACACGCTAATTGATGATATCTTCCTAGAAATCTGTGTTTGGCTTTTTCAGTCTTCATTGTATAATAGGGTTACAGGATTGGCAACTGCCCGATAGTCGATTTGACAGGGCCTATCTCATGGTCACTTTAGTATGTATAATTAGAATGACGTGAAACAAAACATCTTATTTATGTATACCAGCCCTTTAATGTACCACAGTGTCTCGTCAGGGTCTGCGAATTTCCATATTAAAGTTGTCTTACTTGGGTCAAAGAGAATGAATGTGCTCCAAGTTTCATTTGCTATAAACAGTGGCTCCAGTGTTTCAGCTTTATTGCCAGTATTTTAAGCTCGTACGTGCGAATTGCTTTCAGAAAAATGCTGCATGTCTCTATTATATGAACGTTCCAGCTTTCCTTCCAGGTAAACGATGAACATATTTCCAATATTTTAAGGTCACACGTTTATTGCTTTCAGAGAAATGTTTCATGTCAAAATGATAATAACAGCAGGATATCGTTTGAAATGCTTCGATCGCAAACTGCACAAAAACCTTAACTATTATTTGACTTGTCAAACGTGGCCTGAGGACTGAACTGCAAAGTGACTGAGATAATACCCATAGTAACGTTAATAAGTTACTCTCCACATACTTTCATGTATGATGCTTATTCGGCCGGACTTTAGAGATCTTTGGTATGAATAGTATGTATTTCGCGGTGCTTGCAAGAATCGAACCCTCTGCCAACCTTTCCAGTCACGGCAGGTGAGAAAAATGATTTGCTGGGCTGGGTCTCCGAAAGGAAAGATTTTCACTCTTTCGGTACTAGACTGTACACTGAATCAAGAGGTTTCCTCGACTGGCTTTGGTTAGATTGTACTCCAAATTAACAACTGACCTGCACCAACTCTAAAACTTCTCGATTTGCCTCTTTGAGGAACAATGGCAACCGAAGTCAAACTGCCCTGAATTACAATAAGGGCGCTAGGCTCATATTTTCTTGTAAAAGACCGTTCAGTAGAATACCAGCGTGCTTGTTGTTCCATAAAATATGATAATCTTGCAGACAACTCTCCTCTGTGCGATTTGGGCGCAATGAAATGAGCAAAGCTGTTGACTGAGCTCAAAATGTGGTACTGAAAGAGCCAGTATGTAACAAACTGATCCTTTTTTTATTTCATTATTCCCAGGTCAATACAATATACAGAGATCACGTGGTACAGTTTCCAAGCGGGATGCAAAAGTTGTTGTTACTTCTGACTATAAATGATGCGTCGTTCATCTTCTAATTTGTACATAAAATATTGATGAAGGATCTGAATGATAGCCAATCTTTTCTACACAGTGAACAATAAGTAAAGTATTTTAACATCTTGGACTTATACTGCGATCACATTTTATATCGTCCAATCACATAAACGAAATTACCAATAAACGCTTGAAAATAGTGAATATTTTGAAACATTTACAAGTGCATCTCAAAAGAAAATCCCCAGAATATGGCTCTGCTGTATGGGATGGATGTTCATCATCGGAATCTGGATGATGGGAGAATGGGCACCTAGCAGCAGCACGAGTTATAACCGGTACAACTAGAGATACCAAGCATCAACTGATTTATGAAGAGGCAGGTGTGGAAAAATTATCGGAACATCGAACTAAAGGTAAATTGATTTTATTTTACAACATAGTCCATAGATTGGCTCCCTCTTATATACAAAATATACTGTCCAGCTGTGTTTATGACAGAAATTCTTATGAGGTACGATCAAACCGATTTTTTTCAGTGCGCACTCAAACCAATCTCTCTGATTTATCCTTCTTCTCGTCCACAGTCAAACTTTGGAACAGCCTTCTTTCTCATGTATGAAATTCTGAAAATGTTAGGGAGTTCAAATCTAGGCTCAACAAGAACACAAAGAAATGTAATAAATTATATCATCTGAGGAAGAGGAGAGTGGCAGCCTTTGTTCAATAACGGTGTTGTGGACTCGCCGGGGTGTGCATATGGCGTGGCGAACGACCACAAGTTTCATTATTTTTGTGAATGTATGAAATATAAAGTTCATTGTTATGAGCTTCAAACTTCTCTCTTGCCTTTTCACATCTTTTACTGTCAGAACACTTTTATTTGGGTCTGAAAACTGTACTTTCAAAGAAAAAGAAGATATTTTAAAGCTTTTCATAGACATTGAAACAGCTAGATTGGACATCTGAGTATATGTGATATTTAATGTTGTATGCAAGTGCATGGTTATATAATTACAGGGCCAACTGGAACTACCCTCTCTCTATCAGTGAACACATACTGTGATCTGTTATTCTTCCAGTTGGGTTGCTTGCCACTCTATCTGTCATTCTTGTTGTAGCGTTTTTCTTTGCATCAGTCCTAAGTGTTATCAATCGTTATCAATTTCTCTCTTATGCGGCAAGAAGGATTAATACAGGGCATTGTCTTGTTTCCTAATTGTTTCATTAAAATATGTCAAAACAAATAAAGTATTTGGCCTGTAAAAGGCAATTGTTTAAAGCATAAGTTTTCTCATCCCTATAACAAATAAAATATATATATATATATATCAGTCACGTATATCTAACTTTTTGGACTGCACGAATTCCGGAAACTCTGAAGAGATACCCCAAAATTGCGTACATCATTACATCTCCAAAACCAATGTGCAAAAGTATCTTTTTTCCCACAGACGTGACAGATTCGTAGAGCTTAAACTTGCGCAGTTGTGCATTGTGAGCTACAAATTGGTGCGAGAAAGAAAATTGGAAACTCGGTAATCTTGTTTCAAAAGTGTACTTGAAGGGTATGATAAAAATTAATGACCAAATTTTGTCAAATATGTCGAAAGTCTGAGTTCAGCGTAGCCCAGTGGTACATTTGGGTTTAACATTATTTCCAGTATGCTGGCATACTCGTTCAAGCACCCAATAAAACTTTCTACCAAACATAACATATTCTCTCACCTTCCCCTTTATACTAATTACAAGTATTGTAATGATATCTTTCTGATGCCTTACATGTAATAACTGCTTCCATCTAGCAAGAAGATCTAACTGAATGGATAAATATTCCCTGAAGTTTCCGAACCATATTTTAAAGTCCCCATTTGTATTTCGTATATCATCAGTAAGTTTAATTCCAGCCCTATACAAAATTTTCCAAAACGATTTTTTTGTCTCTCAGGGCAAAGTCATTTTACCATAAACTTTGCATATTTGTTCTTCACAACTGGTTGCAGGCATTCAAAAAGTTTTGTTAAATAAAGGTACCGGCCATGAACCATGAATTCAATATCTGGTCAACAATAAATCCTTAAAGGGCAGGTCTCAAAATAAGTTTAAAGTTTCAGTTTTGTCAATCCTCATACTCTGATACCACGCATATATTTTTTCGCGCTAAATGGCACTGGGTGATGGTTCTCTATTGGGGGGAAAGAGGCAGGTTCACGGAAACGGCCGATGATTGGGTTGCACACTCGTGACGTTACGGGTGTGACACTTTTGGAAGACGGAAAGCGTGATAACCTGTCTGACAGTGGCAGTAATTCCGAGTTCTCAGACTCCCTTGTGTCTGGAGAAGATCTGGGCCTGTATGCTGGTGCGAGGGAAACAGATTCTGAGGAATTTGTCAACCTGACACTAGTTGAGTGGCGGTATGAGCCAGTGGCGAGGGCTGCCGATCCAGAAGCTATGGAGGTTGGGGGGCAACATTAGGGTGAAGCACCGCCGCGACGCGTGGAGAACACAGATTGGTAAACAAAACAGTTTCATATCAACCGACTATAAATGTACAAGTCAATGTCATTGTTTGAAAAGTGATTATATGAATTATATTTATGGCTAACGTAGACCAGCAATTAAAATTGAGACTTTTGTGCGATTGTTGCTATTTAAATAAGAAACCCCGAACAGAATGAGTGAGACTGAGAGTAACACGTGCTGCATTGCAATGCTCGTCTTGGTCGTGGGCGTCGTGGATAACCTGACCCCAGGAACCTGACCGCTCAATTGAGCTTGGAAAGGATCCATGCTTAATAAGTCCACGAAGTAAAAGAGTATATGAATGAGACGATCGGAGAGGATTTGGGCAGTCAGACTCAATGAAGAAGTACAATAGTCCAAGATGTCTATTTTGCAGCAGTCGACAGTTGTAGGCTGAGTACTCAGAGTAGGCCTAGGCCCTGTAACGTTAAGCCGGTTCAATTGTTGGCTATTGTCCCTGGCTCAGAATAATGATATCTTACCAATTCAATTTTATTGTTTACATTTCTCGACAGGTTTTGCATTTCCAATGACCTGATGATAGAATGTTAATGCCTATTTCTGAACTAGTGTGAGTACAATTACAACCTACTGCATGTATGGAGTGGTGGTAGTAGTGAGCTGTAGTAGCATTCAGATATATTCTTTACCTAAACATTTTACAGCATTTTAGGCTTCCTAGTAATATCTCAGATTCACTGTGCATCAAAAACACTGACCTGCACTACTAATGTCTGCTTGGTGAATATGTATGTGTGCAGCTCAAACTTTGATGGATTCACCATTGCAATTTCAAATAAGACATGTATTCTGAGTTTTAAATCAACTACTTTAAAACAACTATACCCTCTAAACCAACAAGGAGCCTAGACTCCTTTTATACCATTTCAATTTTGAATTATATATATGGTATTACAACAAGTCTGTGGTAACTGGTATCATTTTTTAAAAATGAACATTTTTTTGGGATTCAGACATTATTGATAAAATCACATTTTGTCATCTTCATTCTTGTGAGATAGTAATGCTGTCATTTATTTTTTTGTACATTTGAAATACAAACTATTTACAAAAAAGTCAATGCCACTATTTTGTTTAACAACCCGTCAATTCTTTGATAAACTTATTCTGAAAAAAAATATTCATTCAGGCCCATCCTGAGTATAAACACCAGATACGTGATGTTGTATCATAATAACAGGAAATTATAAGTAATTAACTGGTACATCACACACTTTTTTCACATGTGTGCATATCTATATAATACAACAGGAGTAAAAAATAATGATTATGGAAGGCCTTCAGCCTAGAATGGCAAGATTGTTTATATGATCTGCCAGTACTGTGGACTAATGAAACTTACTGAGAAACATTTTATTTTTGCGAAAGGTTGAATCTGACGATGGGCTTAAATAGTAAAGCTTTCGTCAGGATTTATATAGCCTAGAGCTTAGTGAATGGGCACATGAGAAAAGTGCAGGCAACATCTTCCGCTTTTAATTAGCAATAGGGTGCATGTGAAATAAGGAATAAAACCGCAAGCAACATGCGTAATTTACCATGATATCCATGGGGGGTACTGCAATGCCAATTAACAGAAACATGCACTGGTGGTGGTATTTTGAGGCTGAAAGAAATACGATTGCCATCCATCTGTACCCAAGGCAGAGTTACTGAAAACATATACATGCACTAATACACTCTCTATATATTTTTTTGTAATTATGCTTCTGACTTGAGCTCTTTTTCATTATTACAGTTTTCAGATAAACTCGGTGCTGGCTTGGGTTACAAAACGTAGCACAACACAATCTTGTGTGTGTGTGTGTGTGTGTGTGTGTGTGTGTGTACAAGAGTTATAAGCCTAGTGGTCAAGATATTTACCTCTCTGAGACATGTTAATAGAAAACATATGGGTTGTTCAATATTTGTAAATGCATGCATGTGCATATATATATATATATATATATATATATATATATATATATATATATATATATATATATATATATATATATATATATATATATATATATATATATATATATATATAATCAGCTGCCAGATGTGACCATTTCAAGGCAGGAGGGCTGGTTATAATCAAGAGTTTGCAACTGCTGTAGGCCGACTGCAGATACAAGTCTGACAGTTGTAACTTTGGGTGATTAGTACTTCTCTTCCTTGATGGCACCCCAATATTTTCTCCCTACATTTGCCCTTTTTGTAAATAATGTGCCATCTGGTCATATGGCATGTTTACTGCACTAAGAAAGCAAATTTAATGGGTACAGTGCATAATATGTTTACAACTATTTATTGTATAGAATTCTGGCCCTGGGTTAACTTTGGCTTTCACAGGCAACCAGACATGCAAATTTGTGGGAAATGTAGCCAGAACACACTATACATGTATGTGTATTATCCTGATTTTGATAATTGCATTATCCCGTCAGCATTTTACATGTATGCAGATCAGTTATGTTTGCAGGAAAGCAAACATGCAAGTTTATGGCATGTGCACACATGATTTCTTTCATGTGTGTTGTATCTGTGAGGAAAAAAAAAACACATTCACGCCCTTTCTGTCCTGTAGCACATGTATCCATTTTATGAAATGAACTTCCATGCATATACATGTACTGCAGACCAGGTAACATGAATCAGTTTCTTTCTTATATCTCTTATCTCTGAGAAAAAACAAAGAGACCATTTGTATCGCATGGTACATGTAGGAGTTGGATGACTTAAACTTTAATACATGTATATATGCATGCAGATGCCTGTGTGAGGTTTGTCAACCAATGCCCACTGAGGACGAATCCTCTTGTTGCCATGAGTGGACGAATTGGAGCAGATAATGAGGGAGCCAGTATATCAGGAGGTATACGATGGGTTGAACATCAGGTGCATCACTCAACACCCTGCGTTTGCACAAGTATGCCTAGCTAGGTATGCACTTGATTGTGCTTACCTGCAATACAGGAATATGGAGTTCGGGCTGGTCCGTCTCACAGGTATCATATTTTTTTTTGGGGGGGGGGGGTCTTTTGTCTTCTTAGGCTTGTTATAAATTCCACGCAGTTTCCAGACAAGAGTGTAATGTCTATTTCACCATTGACTTATTAAATTTCAGAGCAGAATGTTGGACTGTTACATGTACCCGAAGCAGACACTTGTAATAATCAGCTGGGACTTAGCTTATGACAGAAACCAAACGTTTTTGGTTTGTGATATTTCCAAGCTGTTAGGCCCGAAAGAGCAAAAGGTGTGCTCTTTGTCTGCTGTACCCTTCTTGCCTTACCCTTGTATTTTCTCCAATATACAGGCACACAATCATCATGATAAAATGTTTTAGATAATACTTGTGGTTAGAAGGCTTCTTCCTAAGAACCTGACTATGGATGTTCATATTTTGGAAGGGAAATTATTACCATTCTTATTTAACTATCTAGAAACAAGACAACTTAAACTATAATGTCATCTTGTTACTTATACATGTGTATGTCTTTGCACATAATATTTATGAAGAATGTAGCATTCACCAAGACACTTCAGGCTTGACATTGCGACAATTCCTACATTCAGCACAGAGAATGCACACATTATTTGTAAGAAATGTAATACAATACAACCGACGGTAGTGGGGTTGAAAGATATCAACTCCCTGTACTTATGAGCGTAAGACATAGTTATGCTGAACTTTTGGTCATTTATAACCCTGATATGCATTAACCTCTGATGAGTCCAGTGAATGATCAAAGGAGTCAGGCACATTTGGTACACAGTGTATCTGCTCTTATCAACACTTGCCTAGTCTTTCTAATGTCATATTTTACAAATACTAAACCTCTAAATCAGTTAATGTCAAACACTTGTGCATCTGGTTTTGTCATAGAAGCTTTCATTTTCAGTATGCATGTATTTAATCAAATGGTCAATTTTTTTTTTTGGGGGGGGGGGGTTGCAGACACTTCATATACATTGCCTGTAGGCAGTTCGTTTGGTGGTGTTGGGGATTCCTGGGAAAGAACACCCAAGTGCCCTTGCCATTGTGTGTGGTTAAAAAAAATGCAACATTCTTAGATACAAATTGTATATCCAAGCTGTGCTTTGCTTCAAGGATGGAATTCTGGTACACTGGTGAAAGCTTGCCAGTGTCCTTCAACAGTTTGTACTTCAGCAAAGCCTCTTCCAGGAGCACAGCTCCTTTAGATCCTGATATAAGATAAATTTTGATTGAAACAAAAAAATGTGTTGTATATTAGTATTTCTCTGTCAATATAGCTTTGGACAGAGACATCCTTACCAGGTTTCAAAATTGATTAAATCCAAGTCATGCTCCTGGCACGATCAGTATGAGTGAGTGTAAGCACATGAGCACTGATACAGCCATGAGCAAGCATGTTTCTCTCAGTAGCCTTTATGTGGTTGTTTTCTTTTTACAGCTCAAGCGACCTTGAAATATTAGGTCAAAATCAGTCACTGTTAGGGGGAAAATGGTTTGTTTCCCCTAACTGGAACCACCTTTCTCTAAAAATAAATTACAAGCATCTACCTACCCAAAATTGTGGCACATTTAACAAAAAAACATACCGACCCACCCAAATTATCTGCCTACCTGCCCCCCCCCCCAAAAAAAATAGGTCCATGAGGGGAAGCACCCTTATTTTTTCTTTCAAGCCTCAACAAGATTTTATACTCCGGGATGGTATTCATTCTATATGAATTTGGCAAGCTTAGGTCTATTATATCTGGTTTTCAAAATTTGGGTGCTTGATTTATTCTGTATGTGGTGTAGTGTGGCTTTCCTTTTGCTTGAATTACTTCTGCTTGTCCTTGTATATTAGCATCTGTAGATGCTGCACACCAGTATAGGTGTAGTGAAATGGCCTTTTTCCAGTGGCCAACATCACCACACTCTGATTGCTTGCTAATATTGACAACCCTTTTTGATACACCTGCACAGCATAGGAAACAAAGGATAATTTTCCATTCTTTCAGCTCTGCTAACGAAAGGTTGCTGAGCGTATATGATCACTCGTGTTTGTCAGTGCATCGCCATACAGTCTACAGTTTTCAAGTTAACTCCATATAACTTTGAGGACTTAAAAAAGGGTATAAAAATCAAGGTCAAGTAGGTGACACCTGTTGAAATTTGGTGGTGCCACCTACAGTATAATTGAAGATTTAGACCAAAATATGTTGAAAACACATTAAATTCAAAATGTCTAAAAACAGATGGAGGTCTCCTATTGCATCAAATAGATGAGCTTGACCCACTTTCTCAAGGTTATGTAGGGCATGCATTTCAGGAAATTAGAAATCAAGATGCAATATTTAGCATCGGTGACAGCAAAGCATAAGGCCCATGGACCTCTTGTTGCTATTCTTACCCTCACTGTTCTTTAGAATAAACATAATTAAGTAAGGGATGAGAAATATTATAAACTCTTGCATATATATATATATATATATATATATATATATATATATATATATATATATATATATATATATATATATATATATATATATATATATATATATATATATATATATATATATATATATAATGTGCAGTTTCTTCCCTTTTTTTAATGCCCCCAGCAAGGGGTGATATAGATTTGTTCTCATCGATTTGTTTGTCTCACTTGTAACATGGAACTTCTATTGTGCGTACATCCAAAATTATTGGACCCACAGTCTTGTAACTTCACAAGATTATTAATTAGTATGTATGTGCACATGTGGTTTGTTTGGATGTTTAATTGTACATATATATCAGTGTAACATTACAGGTGTATTACCGAGATGAAAGGTGATAAGGATGTGAAATACTAATGGCACCACCTATGGTATGCGATGGATAATTAATTGAAGAGGAAGAAAATATATTCAGTATCTTCACAATAAATTATATTTACAGCACCAACAAATGTCAAATGTTCAAATTTTTTCCTGAGTGGTTGTATTCTAGTATTTGACTTGGGGGGTGTGTGGGGAGGGAGGATGCATGTAATATATATGTTGAAAATTCAGCAAATAAAACTGAGAAAATGCTGATTTGGGTTTATTTAAAAAAAATTGCCCTCGAAAAAATGAATGATTATTCAGTTGATTGAATTTCAAATTTGCCCCAAAACTGTGATCAATTCAAAAACTTGTGTACATTTATAAGAAATAAATTCTTGAGAAGAGTAACAATTCAATTTACATTGGTTTTCCCGCTTCTAAGGCCACTGCCACTGCAGCTCAAAAGTGCTCCCCCACCTTACAAGAAGGATGCACTTTTCACATACAGACAATGTAATTGTAATGCAACACTTTTTTCACAAGAATGGCCTTTTAAGAGGGATGGACACATTATTGACCGAGGCCTTACAAGTGGAGGACCACTGTGCTTGTTCTCAATACTATGATTTCTTGACTTCAATAAATCTGTTCTCCAGGTTTTGCTGCTGCTGCTGCTGTTGTCGTTGTTGTTGTTGTTTTTTTTTTTTTAGGGTCCGTCCCATGGGAGGACACCTTCTGTTTTCGGGCTGTACATCTGTCCGGCTGTGCACATTCTTGACCTTGATTTTAGGACAGTTCCCACTGGGTTTGTTTTTTTACGAACACATCAATAGTGGTGATATTCCATCAAATCATTGACCAGGTTTGTGCAATACACAAGTTAGCTTTTTTGAAATGCCTTATGAGAATTTTTTAACGAGATAATTCCATTTTGAAGGAGATTTTCAATACCATTAAGTATACTGCATAAAACTGACAACTTCGGAAGCCCTGGTCAAACTGATAAGCCAAAAAAAAAAAATAATAATTAAAAAAATAAAATAGAAAAAATAATAACAATCAGTCAAAGCTAAATCTATAGAAATCAATAGAAATATTCAATCAGGTGGGGTTTTTTCTCATATAGATGTAGTATTGATTTGCCATATTGATCGTGTGCAGAATGCCTGATTTACATGTTTTTACTTTGCGATACAGTGGTTGGGATGCTGCTAAACTTTCCAGATCTACATTTCTCCCAATAAATGATGATTTCCAACTTTCCATGTCTTCAGTACATCCTTGAAGGACTGTGACTTGGAAATAAAATTGACGGAGCTCATCGACAGTTCATTGTCACTAAAGTACTACCGAGTATAGAAAAGGATTCTATACACCATCTAGCACGCAAATTTCAATCAGCATAATGTTTGGCTCCTCCAATCAATGCTGGAATTATTTTTTTCCTAATTAACACAATCTAAACCCAAACACAACGCAAAGTTTTTTAACTGTTGCAACAGAACTTGAACTGATGGTAGGTCCGCCAAAAAGAAAACAGTATCATCAGCTAACTGCCTAATTTAATTACAGTGCCCCGAATATGAACACCTTTTATGCCTTCGTTTGATCTGATAGCAACAGCAAAACCTTGGGAAGCTAAACAAACAAAAAGAGGCAAGGAGGCACCCTTGTCTGACTCTGCAACTTAGTGAAAAGAACTACAAAGCATACCCATTCTTTGCCACACGACTGCGTACGTCAGTATATGTCAAAGACACCCATTTACAAAAGGACCAAAATTGAACACCCGATCGAGATATAACCATTCAACCATGTCAAACGTTTTTTTC
This sequence comes from Hermodice carunculata, assembly GCA_964020975.1. Classification (NCBI taxonomy): domain Eukaryota; kingdom Metazoa; phylum Annelida; class Polychaeta; order Eunicida; family Amphinomidae; genus Hermodice; species Hermodice carunculata. Next base: position 45,303,766 of record OZ026623.1, on the reverse strand, counting down.
TCAAAATCCAACCTATAACATGAGGCAAGGCAGTTTTAAAGATTACTATATTGTATAACATGTGACATTAATCGAATGTTTTTGCCAATGTATCTACTTGAAATGTAAACAGGTTAGTCATTTTCTTTTAAAGTAAGGATGATTTTTTTCATACATATTGCTAATTCTTTAGCAATAACTTTATTATCAATGTTTAACAAGGTAAAAGGCCTCTAATTCTTTAATAAAGTAGGTGATTAATTCTTCTTTGGAACTAAAAAGATGATTCCTCAACAGACATTCCACCCAATCCAAAAGCATAGTTACCTTGCAACTCAGACTGTTACGCTGTCGTTACTGTGTGGGCTCTCTACCGTGGAGCGCAGTCAGACACGCAGAACAATAGTCGGTTTAGCAGGCAAAAGGCATGGTTAATGCTAATACATAGTCCCTAATATCACTCAAAAACATTATACCATTTGCTTACGATCCGTACAGTACCGCGGCTTTTTCCATTTTTAAAACAAGTTCAATGCTTCAAAGCATGCAGTCTCTGTGGTCATGCCCTCACATTATTGCTTCTGGTGATCATTAAGTTTTGGAATATTTTCATTTTCAAAGAAATATCTACCATGAGTTTCTTCTCAGTTTCCGTTTGTGAAGTATATAATTTTGAATAAAATTTGTGCTGTGGTTCTACAATTTTATCTGGTTGTGTGAGAAGCACATTCTCTGCTGTCTGTAATTTTTAATGCACTTATTCTTTTATTTATTTTTTCCAAAAATAGTTTGTTATTATCTTCCCTGATTTTATCCATCTTGCATGTGATCCTATCATTATGTCCGTTAAAACTTTGATGGTAATTAATTCGAGTTATCTCTCACCTGATATTTTCTATTTTCACTTCTGCAATATAATTTGCATCCAAAGTAATACTTCAGTAGTGTATAACTCCTCTTTTTATTGTTTTTCCTTTTCCCTAATCTCTTCAACCTTATTCTTGGTGTGTTTAATAGTGATGCCACGTAACTCACATTTAACTGCGTCCCAGAAACTGGTACTTGAATGAAAGGGTTTTCTGACTTTTCTCATAAACAATATGATTTTTTTTCTTGACAGGGGAGCATAAGGTTAATACACTTGCTAAATTATTCTGTTATTGCAAACTATCGTAATCCTGGAAGTGTTTTTGGATGTGTACTCACTTGTGGATACGGGTCTTAATTGGTAATAAGGAAACCCTTACAACACAACAGACCCATAGCGTTGAATTAAAACAAAATCATCCTCTTAGCATTCGGCTATTTGCCACGTGTCATGACAGTTCCTGGTTGGGAAACATCTGCAGTCATACAGCGTGGTCTTGATAGGATCCGCTATTAAATGCTTTCAACTGGAGAGCTGTGTGGACAGCCCGTGATCAGCTGACCTTTTTCCGTAGCAAAAGTCCTCACTGACCTGAACATTGATAAGGTTAAATTGGCATTTCAGCGATAATTTCTCCTCTTTTTTATCTTTTTTGGTAAATACACATGTACTTATGTTGTAATCATTTCGCGCATGTGTGATTGGTAACAAGATAGAGTCAGTGAAATTTTGAAATTATTAGTTCTTGTTTCCGACCAATATTTTCACTTTACACCAATACACTTCGAAGTTTCAAATGGTATCACACAAAGCAATATTAAAGATTTGTAAATATGTGGCATAGGGACATTAATATACCTTCATCAATCTGAACACATCAAAGGCTGGGACTAGTATTAGTGAAGGAGCAGTTTACAGCACACTTCTGTTGATTAAGGCCCTTAAAGAAGAAAACATGGAAGTAATTTACAGTATAAGAAGGGTTAAAATATTGTGTTTGGGACTCACTCCTATGAAACTATGAGGTTCTTGGTGGGATGTTCACTTCAAAACAGGATCCATTATATTAGATGAAGCCAGTTAATCGATGCAAACATGCCTGTCAAAGACGTGTCAAACATATGTATTTATGTAATCAACTACTACCAACATTCATGTGTACCTCTATATGTGTGGGGGAGGGGAGAGGTACATTCTTCTCGAACTACAAACAAGTGTTAGTAGAGATCCATCTAAGGTACAACCCCCACCAAGTTTAACGTACACATGGATAATAAATCGAGAATATGAATATCCAATGTAATTCCCATTGATTTACACAGTAATGGAAATGAATGTGAATTTGAGAACCAGTTTAACCAATAAAACCAGACTTGAAACAAGAAAGTAAAAAAATCTGAAATACAGAGCAACACTGCCTAGTGAACAACTTTATTTGACTTGTTCGCACGGCAGTACCTTGTCTAATAGTAGTTTATTGACAGAATTCGTCCAACATAACACAAAAGTCTTAGGTATATCACAAGTACAATGTGTATGAAAAAAGTCATTGTCATAATGCATGTATTGTCATTTCTAAAAAAAAATATGCAAGTATTTCATGACGGACATTAAAGTCAGATATATCATTTGCCTCAATTATGCAATCATGGAAGTATAAGTTCCTTGCCATACTTTTCCCTCGTGTCATAGACAAGAGGACAAACCCCCCGCCTCTATCTTTAATTTATGCCAGAAAAGACGAAGGCTTGTTACAGATATCCTCACAGTTTCTGGCAAAAAGTGTTTCAAGTCTTTCATGTATCTCGACTTTTCTTACTAACGACTTTACTTTTAGCTCAGAAAGCACCATGTTCTGCACGTATATCATTAGTCTGTAACCCCAATTAATTTGGAAGTTAAGGTGTTACCCCTTTGCTCTAGACTGAATGCAAGCATGAAAGGAGCATCAGTCATTCCACCTCCTTGTTAAAGCATCCTTTAAAATAGTTCCGTCTGTTCTTCCTGCACTATGTATAGCAGAGGTGCAAGTCTAGGTTCAATCTTACACAAATGATTTGGTGTTGTTATCCGGACACACAACAGCGTCTTAATAGCTGAACAGTACAATATCCCAACATACTTAATGTTGGTATGTATGCAGCTCTCGCAACTATAAAAGGTGGCTGCTCTGAACGCAGGATCCATTACTTTTTTTCCTGACCATAAACGGCATATCTTTATATGTTGAAAAGAAGTTTGAAAAAAAATTCTTCATAGTGTTATATGCAAGCTTAAAGTTTATATTTTTGCGAAGAATAAGTTTGTCACATCTGAATACTGCACTTTCCGGTGTTTTTGATTTGTTGATAGTAAGACTCTTTGGAGTAAGGAAACATGTAATATGATTAATTTACTCCCATAATGTTGGAATGTGTCCACAAAACTGTACAGAAACTAAGAAATAGCAGGGTCGTGATTTGGCTGTTTTTGGGGTGAGTAAGTCTCTTTGGTAATTAACTATTGTGGAAGTGGGTTGGCTTTGCTCGTCGGAAGCTGTGTCTGTGTCCATATTTGGGCGACTCACTAGGGAATGTTCTATGATTGGGTATAAAACCTTTGGTGCTGCATGCCAGTCTTCAGCCAGCACAGGGTCTGAGGCCGGGTAATTGTTGAATTGCTTTAGAACAGTAGAGTAATTAAACTGAGAATCAGAAAGTGTGTTGTTTCATCTTTAACACTTTTGTGGTTTTGCCAGGTGAGAAGAAGTCGATTTTGTGAATGTTTGTATGTATTCTATTTTGCACGTTTTCTATCTGTCTGCTTATTAGGTGGAGTGCTCCTTGTGTTGGCCTCGGATGTAAGCTTTTGAAGTTGGTAAACTTGTCAGACATGTACATGTAACGACGCAGTGTTCATATTTATGTGGTGAACGTTTCAGTAGTATAGCCTTGTATATATGATTTTGGTCATTTCGGCATGACGCCCATCGTCATTTTTTGTCTTGGAAAATAAATAAGATACAGAATACCAACACAGCACATCACAAAACGATGTTATACCATTAGTTGCTGAAAATACTTTGAAATTGTCGGTCTGTGGAAATGCCCTACCGTGTCAATGTACAAGCCACACCTGCTATAACATCACCCTGGGTCCTTGGTCAACCTTTTTGGGGTTGTCCCGATGGCCTAGAGGTCAGCGTGTTGGACTTTACATTTGGCTAGGCGAGTGTGCCGAAGGTAGTGGGTTCGAATCCCATACAGGTCGACATAAATTTATCGTATTTTTCACTTGATAATACTCTATTGGTTTCTAAGTGCTGTGGGCCATTGCTCCGACTTCGAAATTATATTAGAGGTGTATTTCATAAATTGTCGGTCTGTGGAAATGCCCTACCGTGTCAATGTACAAGCCACACCTGCTATAATATCACCCTGGGTCCTTGGTCAACCTTTTTGGGGTTGTCCCGATGGCCTAGAGGTCAGCGTGTTGGACTTTACATTTGGCTAGGCGAGTGTGCCGAAGGTAGTGGGTTCGAATCCCATACAGGTCGACATAAATTTATCGTATTTTTCACTTGATAATACTCTATTGGTTTCTAAGTGCTGTGGGCCATTGCTCCGACTTCGAAATTATATTAGAGGTGTATTTCATAAATTGTCGGTCTGTGGAAATGCCCTACCGTGTCAATGTACAAGCCACACCTGCTATAACATCACCCTGGGTCCTTGGTCAACCTTTTTGGGGTTGTCCCGATGGCCTAGAGGTCAGCGTGTTGGACTTTACATTTGGCTAGGCGAGTGTGCCGAAGGTAGTGGGTTCGAATCCCATACAGGTCGACATAAATTTATCGTATTTTTCACTTGAAAAAGAGTTAGCAAAATCGCATGAAAATAATTATATTTGAACTTTAGCATTGTTTCAAGTTTGTGATAAGGTGTGATGACAGGATACTTGCAATTCGCTTCTGCTTTCAGTGGGCACGCAGTGTACTGATGTGGAACTGCAGGGTACATGGACCTTCCCCTGTCCCCACAAGCAAAAGTGAGATATCCGCGCGTATTTACAAACAGGACGGCATATTGGGAATGATCATTTTCGGTCTGGACACCATGCAAGTTTATGTGGAAAAAGTCCATCAACATCAGCAAAGATAACACCAGCAACCCCAGTAACCACAATGATGAGAAGAAGAAGAAGAAGAAGAAGAAGAAGAAGAAGAAGAAGAAGAAGAAGAAGAAGAAGAAGAAGAAGAAGAAGAAGAAGAAGAAGAAGAAGAAGAAGAAGAAGAAGAAGAAGAAGAAGAAGAAGAAGAAGAAGAAGAAGAAGAACAACAACAACAACAGCAACAACAAAAACAACAAGAACAACAACAACAATTTGCTCACTAGGTTATGATGCTCTGGTTCCCATAGTTTTAGCTTTTTTTTCAATTCGTGCATTTATGTGTTAATGCATGCATTTTTATTGATTACTATGCAAATCAAACTGTATTGCAAAGAAAATTTACATTTTTGACTTCTCGTGCAAAATTGTCCATCAGATTCACTTGAAACATGATCGAGATGTACCGTAGATGGGCTTCTACTGAGTTTGTTCAAATTAGCACGCTCCTGTGATTTTAAGATACTAATTTCAATGTTCATTTTTAGGACAATCTTTTATAATCTCCTACGAATCCGCTTCGCCATTTGCATTGCAATTGCATAGGCAAATGCTCAGCACATATGCAAACATTGTCCGCAATAAAAAACCGATGGGCCAGTGCAATTAAATGACTGCCTTTAAACATGGTTTTGTGCCGAAGGAGGAAATGTACCTTTCTGTATACAGGCCTACAAAGTATGCAAGCGCACAGCTTTCCAAGCGTTGGATTTGTTCAAGGGAAGTCGTCTTTTGAAAGGCATTATTAGCAATACTACACATGCTCTCTCATAACTTTGCAGTCCTTTGGATGTACGTATGTCTGATTCCCACATCGCTGGTTGTGTCCGCATGCTTCATTACAACTTTGCAAAAAATGTTCCGGCTCCCACTGGTCAAGTTTTTCTAATGATACTGCTTCAGCGTGAAAAAATACAGTGTCAGGACGGCGGATTACCCGTATGAATACATTTCTACATGGCATGTGCATTTAATGCTCGGTTCATCTCTCGGAGATATTTATAGTGAGACAGATTTACATGATTACCGAAACAGAGAGGAAAAAAGAACAAAATGTGCATTCGAGCACAGTTTTAATTATTTGACTGCTACAAGTATGCTACAGCGCATACAGTCATATCAATCACGAACATATATGTTTGAACCGTTAAAATGTAGTTGATGGGAGGTAATGCTCTTTTTTGGGTATGGTCTGAATTTGAGGTCCGCATGCTCTCAAAAAAAAAACGATGTGAAGACGGTCCAAAATTAAACACTTTCTGTAAACACCAGGTCCGGCACTTTCAATGGTAACTAAGCTAACAATGGGAGATTTGTAAATCCATCAGACTGGAAAAACTGAGATATATGTGTTACAAAAATGTTATTCAGCTGAGCTTTTTGGAGGGTGAGGCATCCATCGTCCGTCGTTGTCCGTTCACAATTCACATTTTCGACTTCGGCTCCAAAACCGCTGGCCAGATGCACTTCAAACTTGGTGGCAATGTACCCTTGTTCACTTTGGGGGGAAATCTTAAAAAACCTTCTCTGAAATCACTGGGCCAATTGCTTTGACATTGGACACATCTCGGGACCCCTAGACCTTTATTTGTTCAAGAGGTGGTGTTGCAATTTTTATCTATTTTTTCATGAATTTTTTGTGTCTTCGGAATTTTTGACTTCTTCTCCAGAACCATTGCTCACATGAAGCTGAAACTTGGTGGATATGTTCCATGTGAAAGTGTCAAACAAAATTGTTCATAAGGTGGCACTGCTGTTGATTTCTAATTTTAAATGATTTTTTCAATTCGGGTACATCTCGGTAAAAGCACCTTTCCTATTGATTACTATGCAAGCAAATGGGCATTTTAATGCTTATTCACATTTTTGACTTCTTCTCCGAAACCGCTGGCCAGATTCACTTCAAACATGGTGGCAATGTACCTTGGGTGGGTCTCTACCAAGTTAAGTCAAATGGTCATGTTCCAGTAAATTTGGGTTTTTTATGAATTTTTTTGTTCGTTTTTGGCCAAATTTTAAAAAATCTTCTTCGCCGAAAATGCTTGCCCGATTGCTTTGATATCGCACAGAAATACTCCTATGGACGCCTAGTTCTGAATTTGTTCAACAGGTGGCGCTGCAATCTTTTTCCATTTTTGCATGATTGTTAGTGTGTTTTCAATATTTTTGACTTTCTTCTCCAGAACCGTGACTTAGATTGAGCTGAATCTTGGTGGATATGTTCCTTGTGAAAGGTTCAAACAAAGTTCCCCCTTGTGGCAGGGTTAAACAAAGTTTTTCACTAGGTGTCACTGCTGTGAGTTCTTGATTTGTAACACTTTTTTTCAATTTGGGTACTTATTGCTTAATACACCTTTCCTAGTCAATGCAGATGCGAAAGACAAAAGAGTTGATGCACGTATACATGTAGCTGCAAAGATATGGAAGCTGAGCGATACCAGATGTTTCAGGCAGTTACACTGGTAAGTGTGTATGTGATAATATTTTATTCATTAAATACAAAATTCATATAGCTATCAACACTCTATCAACGAGAGTGCCCTCATTTGGACAATTTCATGTAATTATCAGAAAAAAATAAAACACCATGAATCTGCATTCCTCTTTAATTCTAGGAACGTAGAAACATAAGAGATTGAATAATTAATTGTAGTCCATGTCAAGTTTTGTTCTGGGGCATGTTTATGACAATGCATGTGCTTGCCAAGAAGTGTTAAATCTCAATAAAATGTACGGCCTTTTTGGCTTTTGTTTGATTATTGAGTTTATTCAGGTTCATACATACATATAAAACATAGAATGTAAAATATAAAAAAAGGCACCTACGGCCAAGATAGCACCAGAAACTCATCGGACTTCTTTGCATGGTGGTCCAGGATACATATACATATATGAGGGCACCAAGGGGTATTTCCGTGTTACGTTCTCGTAAATATATTTTCCTGTGACTGTGACTTGTGAAAATAATGAACATTTGTAGTGATTCGTGATTCTCATTTTTGCAATTTACTGTGCTCTTTGATTATAATTTTAACAAAAACCTTAGCCGTGAAAAAGCATTTTTTTCCAGATGTGAACTGTGATTGTTACCCCCCCCCCCCCGCCCTCATTTGTTAAATATAAATTATAAACATAGACAATTCATACAAACATAGGTCAATTCATAAAAAGGTTTTAAACTAGTACCATACATCTAAATAGGAATAATAAAACTTTTTACACGGTACTGAATAAACTAATGTCTCTGGCCATACTTTATAGAGGGGGTGTAGGACGGGTCCCCGCCGATGCTTTACGGGAAATTAATTTACAATTTTACGTTTTACTGTAATTTTTTTCCATTTACAGTTATATAAACTAGACAAAGCCAGCTCACCAGTTTACACATTGTGAATAATCGAATCAATGTTTTATAATTTTCTGAAAATTCTGAGACATTATTACATTTTAGATGGAATATTTTTCACCCATTTACACTAACGAAAAATACTGGATTTACGTTTTTACACCAAATTGTAGTGGTTATTTACATTTCTCGCTGAATGGAGTTGAACATTTACGGCCTTACGAAAATACCCCTGCTTCGCCTATCTATTATTATGATCATGCATATACTTTGATACAGGTCCAGCCGAGGCGTATATCATTTACAATAATACAAATTGTCAATAATCTTTTGGCTTTATGACCTTACAACCTTGAAAAAAAAATCTTCAAAAATATCATAAAAATAATGTCTGTATCTTATTGGTGGGTTTCTTTGGAACCTACCAACCAATGTGTTCCGGTTTATTTTTGTGTTTTAATGATACCGCTCACTGCTTCTTTGATTGGTTGAACTAAAAAAGGATGCTTTCTTTGGAGACAATATTGCAACTAAAATCCTATTCATGTTCGCAACAAATGTATGTGAACTGGTAAATTTCTACAGGCTACTGAGGTAAGGGGCGCTCATATTCCCTGGGATAAATTTTCGTTCTCTTCGTTTGGTTATTATGGTTGTCGGTATTGAGAATGCGTACATGTGTGTACTTCCGGTACTGCGGCTCAAGGTTTGTTGAACCGATGTTGGACTTCCTGCCAATTAATACGTAGAAATATTCTATATTTGATGTACTGTAACAATAATGTGCACGTGTTTTGAGAAAATATGCCGTTTGCTATCAAATTGTGAAACAGCTAATGGTCCAGGGACATATCTGTTCAGATGGGATCATGTGTGTGCAACTCCTCCAATACAGTCACACCTATTTGTTTCAAACTTGGTGCACTAAATGGACATGATGTGTAGATGTGCATAAAGACAGGAATATCAGATATGTTAGATATATCTTAGACTTTTCTAAGTCTGATTCTTGGTTAGTTATAAGATGGAAACAACATAAATATTTATCAAAAAAAAAAAAAAAACGGGTGTTGGGCGATCAAGCGTTGAGCTAGAGCGAGCATGCGAGTCTCTGAGTTTGGTTTGGACATAGAATCAGACTTTAAACGACTATGGTTTTCATAATGTAGCCGACATGTGGGGCGATGACCTTCCAGTTTTTCTGAAGGCTATTACTTATTCGTGAGATCTGGCAACACTGCTCGCTGCTTGTTTGTAGAGGGCTCGATCCAGGGAACATTGCTTGTCGCCATCACCAGCTGTCTTCTGCAGGCCAGTATCATATTTGATGACCGCGCGAAAAATTGGCCAATTCTAAGTTTTAGACAAACCAAACACAAGTTAATACATGTAACAAAGGCACATATTATATCACTGGATGAGAAAGAATGAAACTGCCCGACTACTGCGGGCTGCCTTGGCCAATTGCAATTCACTGAAAATGAAATGTTCAATTCAGATTGGCATAATGATTTGAAGTTTTAACCCAAGTATGTACCATATAGGCCTAGGTATGGAGAGTTTATTTTATGGGGACAAATTCTACAACTATTGCTTATCATTTTTCAAAACTGTGTGTCAGTATTCAGTCATGTAATCCTGATGTCAACCGCGATCACAAATCGAATCTGGGACTGGGCTCCAGCTGCATTTGGATGGGTGCCACACCCCCGATATATATTGATGTGAAGTCTGTGTATTTCGTTCGCTTGCCCTGGCTTAATGATCGACTGTTGACTTGGGCTTTATTCAGTTGATCTGATGTGGAGTTCGGTTGTACTATAACATGAAGAGGCTAGTCTGTTGATTGCATGCACATGGATCACCATGACTCATAGTAGCTGGTGCACTAGCCAATGGTGCACGCACTTAAATGCTGGTCGCTGTGTCAATTAATTTACGGTCTGCAAGTATTCAATTTTTTTTTCTGCTGTGAATTTTGACTTAACTTCATTCTGTTGCAAAGATCCGTTTTTTCATTAAAACAACCATGTTAAATTTTGTTTCTTGCTCCAAGGACAATTGCAATCGCTTCTATGAACACAAAAACATTGTCTCCAGTCCGTCCGAGTTCTGTTCGGTTCACGCTGTCCCTGTCAGGGCCGAGTGTTTGATCGAGCCTGCTCCGCTGGCAATGCCCCGAGGCTGCAGGCTGAAGCTGAACCAGTTTAGTTCAAAGCGACGCAAACATGTCCTGTCCCTTGTAACATACCTATTAATTCGTGTTTGGCTGGTCTAAAGCTGCCAATGTGCCGATTTTTTGCACTCTCCTCAGTGGGTAGTTTGCCGATTTTCTGCGCTGAAGCGATCAAGTCCAGAACAACCAAGCGGTGAGCAATGTTGCCAGATCTCATGAATAAGTAATAGCCTTCACTTTTTGTGGAAGGACACCGCCCCACCTGTCGGCTGAAATATGAAAACCGCAGTCGTCGAAAGTCTGATTCTATGCACACAACAGTCTCAGACAGTCTCATGGCCGGTTTGCGGCCATGCTTGCTCTAGCTCAACGCTGCATCGCCCAACATCCGTTCTTTTATTCTAATAAAGCTTTATGTTGTTTTCATCTGAGAATTAACCAAGAATCAGACTTAGGAAATTATAGATACCTCTGAGTGCAAAGCAACTTTTGTTTCTGATGCAACACCTCTATTCATATGGAATCTTGTGTGTGCAACTGCTCCATTACCATGGAAGCAATTTGTTTAAAACATGGTACAGTCATTGGACAGGGTGTGTAGATGTGCATATTGACAGGGATTTTATATATGTTGGATAACTCTGAGTGCAAGGTGATTTATGTTTCCCGGTGGAAGCCGGGAGGCATATTTGTTTACTGTCGGTTGTTTCCGCTTCTTCTGCTTGTTGTTGTTGTTGTTGTATTTGTTGTTGTTGTTGTTGTTGTTGTTGTTCAGGTTCTTCAACACTTGGTTTCCGTGCGATAACCCTTGAAGGACTTGACAGAATTTGCTGAAACTTGGCATGATTGTGTATCTAGGCAAGACCTAGGTTGGGATTGTATTTGGGTCAGCTGAGCAGGGCCTGTCAACATAGGCCTATTGTTTCAATTTGGGTACTTATCGGTAAATGCACCATTCTTATTGATTACCATGTAAGTCAGTGGGTATTCTAATGCTAAGGCACATTATTAACTTCTGCGAAATTGTTGGCCATCTTCACTTTAAAGTTGGTGGCAGTGTACCTCAGATGTGTCCCTACCATGTCCATTCAATTTGTCATTCTCCAGTGATTTGGTATGAAAGTGAGTCATTTAAGTCAAATTTACGTGCTATACAATATGTCAAGATCTTTTTGAGTTGGAGCATTCATATTACACATGATTATAGTCCTCTATAAAGCAACGTTATGTATGGGGATGGGTGACCTTAAGGTATTTCCCAAGATCACAATGCTTGTTGAATTAGCTTTCCACATGATATATCAAGAAGTTATAGAGCTATGACTTTGATATAATACAGGAATAAAGTCTATTACAAGGGCAAGTTTACATTCGAAGATGGGTGACCTTGACCTAATTCCCAAGGTCACAGAGCTCTTATAATTAATTTTGTTTTTGGCACGATACATCAAGAAGTTTAGAGCTAGGACTTCATATATAACATAGGGTTATAGTGCTTGGGAAATTGAATGAATCATGAATATCACCTCCACTGAACTTAAGTTTAGCATAACTCTGCTCAGATGGAACTTGTTTGGCAACAAAGTATTGGTCAGCTGACCATGGGCTGTTCATACGGCCCTCTTTTTTTTCGGGTTATTTTTCGGTTTTTTTGTTTTGTTTATATATTGTAATTTACATATGATATATAAAGGCCAAAGGTGAAGGTCATTTGGCCTTTCTGAAGTTTCCATGCAGGGATAACATAGTCAAGGCGTCCCTGCTCATCTCACATGGTAAAGCAACGAAGTGTCCATAGGACTGATTGATTTATTTATTAATCATTCCATTGGTCGATTTCGTTATCTATCTATCTATCTATCTATCTATCTATCTATCTATCTATCTATCTATCTATCTATCTATCTATCTATCTATCTATCTATCTATCTATCTATCTATCTATCTATCTATCTATCTATCTATCTATCTATCTATCTATCTATCTATCTATCTATCTATCTGCAGTGTGATTAAAATAAATATAATTTTTCTTCACACATTCAGCCTTGTGTCCGTGTTTGCTGAGTATTTGATATATAACTCCACAACAAACACAGACACAATCATCAAGGCCATTTCATGATTCATTTCAGGGATGTCGATTTTAACCTTTTCCTTTGCCAAAGATACGTATGAGTTCATTTCCCTTCTTTGTTGGGGGCGGGGCGATTGCAATCAACCCGATCCAAGGAAATCTATTGACCCTTATTTTAACATCCCATCACGACAGGTCGTATCTGCAACTCTTAGCGAAGAAGTTTCATATTATCTTGCAATTTACGGAAAACACTGCATCAGGCAATTCAAATCCAAACGTCTTGGACGACTTGAGCGGAAGTGAGTTCATATGTGTAATACATACATTTCACAGATACATACACTCTTACTTTATGTGTGTGTGTGTGTGTGCAGGGTATGTGTCTAAGCATGAAATGCACGAGTAGTTAAAGGGGCAGTAAGCTCATATATTGACCAGGTGCATTTTTGTATGGTAGAGTCAGGAAGGCCTGTTCAATGAAATATGACGTCATTGGTTATCAAATGACGAACAATTGCTTTATATATTAGGATTATTTGCCACTTGCTATCTCAAGGATAAGTGAACTAACGGAGACAAGATCCACATACTGAACAAGTTTTTATGAGCTACACCGTGAATACGTTTACACGGGAAGCAAAACAATGTTTGCCTGCTGAACAAATTAAAAGAAAGAAATGCAAAAAAAAAAACAGAAGTAAACAAAACAAAACAAAAAGTTTCTTCGGCTTAGGTTGAAACTCCATAAGTTGGTAAAGGGACACAGCTACAAAGATAAACTCCTTAATTTTTCGCTTCAATATTTTCAAAAATGTTGTGTTCTAATTAAGGAGACAAAACTGCATCATTCTTCACCTCGCACACTGAGGAGTGAGCTGGTGGACCCTCGTCTGTAAACAGCAACTAGAAATACTGTACAGTTTTCAAAACCACGTCATCAGACGGACCATCTGCATTATTAGAACAGCCAATTAGTCCTTTTTTTATCCTTATTAAGACCAGCGTCCTTTTCAGAGAATACTTTCAGTCTCTTTGGTGGCCCCAAAACAGGGAGATTGCACTCTGTTACTCGGGGCTGTCCAAATGGAGCATTGTAGCAAAATTTTGCTACAAACATTACTACTGACTTTCTGAAAAATAAGAGTTTCTTATGTAAAGAAGTGGCAAAGTGCTACAAGGAAAGGAAATTTGGCAACATGTATTTTCAGTTGGACAGCACTGTTACTTAATCCGAACAAAATGCCAAAGACATGTAATATCACATGTATTTGATACCCGCATAATTGCTTCCATTGAAGAGAAATAATTTTTGTTTTTAAATACAAGTAAGATAATTTAGAAAGACAGTCGTGTCCGTCCTCTGAGGGCTCCCTGATGACTTCATCTTTTAGCAGAGGCCACTTCTTTATAACGCCAGTGCGGTATTTCCATTTTACCCCTTCCCCCACGACACGGGGCACTGCTTGTATAACTCCACATTTCTGGTCACTTTGGTCGACCCTATTTGTGAGGTACAAAAACACACACAAAAATGAAACAAGTCCATGTGCTTTATTAACGTAGCGAGATATACATGTGGTGCAAATCAACATAAACAGTTTTCGTTTACTTTAAACATATTCATTTCAAATGGATTGCCCAATAGTACAAATATTGTTACTAATAGAGGGGTTCTTCAGACAAGAGTGCCTCTCACTCTGAAAGAACCTACCCCTCCACCCCCACCCCACACACACAATATGAACGTCCTAATACCAAGCCTGGTATCATATCTCGTATGTATATGAAAACTGATACATGTATAACCTCACAGATTTCCTGTAGTTATTGAAAAATACATAAACTTGTCTTCAGACTTGTATAATATCCATATATGTCTGTTTACATAAGCATTATTGGTAAGATATTAAAAAAGGACAAAATACAACATGATAGATAGGTGTCACTCAACTAAATCAGTTTCTCACCAAAAAATATTAGAATCCTGAAAATACCAGACCCAATGTTTAATTGCTATAGACAAAAAAGTTACCATGCAACTGTTGCAACAGGAAAGACTTGATAATGGAAAAAGCACGCAACATAATAATATTCGTATAGATTATTTCCCTTTTTCCTTTGGTCCTTTTTCCTTTTCCTCTATGTTCTGTTAAATGTCAGTTTAACTGACATGATTGAGGAGGGAGTCAACGCTTTGTCCGCATCTGACCCTGTAAACTCGATTATTTTGATCCTTGAATAAAATTATAGAGTCCCAGATCCAATGATCTTTCACTCTGGGATGGTTTGTACACCATATCCATGTGCTTGCTTAGGTCATCAGCTACAACTATGCCCCTCTTTTTTAATGCTCTTCTGCTTATCATCACTGACATCTTCACATCCTGGTATCGAAATCTCACGATAACTGGCTTTGGATCTGTGTTATTAGTCTTTCTATGCAACCTGTGTGCCACCTCTATATCTTTGGGCTCCAGTGATACGTTTTGCTTGCTCTTTATATGATCTGCCACTTTTTGCACACAGTTTTCATCTGGTTCCTGAGATAGACCAAAGTGACGGACACCTCAGTTTCTTGGATATTTTGCCAGAGGTGATACGTTTCAGTCAGTTTCAGTAGTTGGCAGCGTTTGGAAGTTTCAATCCCCCGTAGTTTTGTGATGCAGCTCATGAATCCGGGTAAAGAATCTGGTCTGGAATTTGAAGCCTTGTAACTTATATAAAGGCAAATGGAAAATAGAAAAGATTTTTTAACATCACAAATCTCGTGCCTTCAAAATGAGAACAGCTTGAAATGCTACACTTTGCCATTGATCAACACAATCGAAATTTTGTGTATTAGCTTAATTAGAATCAATTAAAATGTTACAACTTTGCTTCTTGTTATATTGGATGTGGCCATTTCACAAACTTTTAAACTAAAATTTGAACGACACCACTATCCATCATAGGTTTGAAGATATTCAAGATCTTAATTTTGTATATCTGCCTAATTTGCATAAATTTAGAGCCTACATCTATGGTTCTCGGTTCATTGGATGCTGTTTTGTCACAAACATACAAATTAAAGTTGGAATGGTACCTCTATATATAATAGTTTTGAAGTTGTTCAAGATTTATTTCCTGTTTGCCTTATTTCCATTTACTAAAATCCTACAAATTTGGTCCATGGTTCATTGGATGCACCTATGTCACAAACCTATAAAGTAATGTTAATATGACAGCTCTATCTGCAATAGTTTTGACGATATTCAAGATTTAAATTGTATGTATTCACCTGATTTGCATAAACTAGATTCTACAACTTTGGCTCACAGTCATTGAAAGCGGCTGTACCACAACCCTACAAATTGAAACGGTAATGGCACCTCTATGTTTGATAGTTTTTAAGTTATTCAAGATTTAAGTTCTTTGAATAATAGTTTTGTATCTATTTAAGATTTAAATATTGCATGTACATTCAATTTGCATAAATTAAAATTCTACAAATCTGGCTCATGGGTTATTGGATGTGGCTATGTCACAAATCCATAAATTGAAAATGGGATGACACCTCTATCTACAAAACTTTTGCAGCTATTCAAGATTTAAATTATGCATATCGATGATATGAATGAATTGAAATCCTACAACTTTAATTAATAGTTCAATGGATGCAGCCGAACTACAAACCTCTAAATTGAAGTTGGAATGGCATATCGATGTATTATAGTTTTGGAGATATTCAACTTTTAAATTTTCTAATGCTCCTTATTATCGTAATTTAAAATTCTATACCTTGCATTTACTGTCCATAATATTGTCAGTGCCATGCACCCATACTTTGACATGAAAAATTAGTGTATGTCTGCAATAGGTTGGAGGATGTAGAGATTTTTAAATTGTAATTACCCCTACTTTCCATAATTTTAAAAACCATGACTAATCCAAGCGGTATGCACAATTTCATCCGCAGGTCAGTCATCAAGTTTGGTGCTTTCAGGATGCTAGTGTTCCAGCAAAACACAAAACACATTTGGTCGGAAAGAAAGCAAGAAAGAAAGAAAGAAAGAAAGAAAGAAAGAAAGAAAGAAAGAAAGAGAGAGAGAGAGAGAGAGAGAGAGAGAGAGAGAGAGAGAGAGAGAGAGAGAGAGAGAGAGAAAGAAAGAAAGAAAGAAAGAAAGAAAGAAAGAAAGAAAGAAAGAAAGAAAGAAAGAAAGAAAGAAAGAAAGAAAGAAAGAAAGAAAGAAAGAAAGAAAGAAAGAAAGAAAGAAAGAAAGAAAGGAAGGTTTGGGTTCGCACCCAGACATAAATAGCTGTAATAGTTTATTTCAGCGATGATAACATTACATATGGAAACAACCACCCAAGGTCTTCATTTTTAGTACACACATACATTTATTAGAAACAGATAGAAAAGCAAAAGATTCATTTACATGCACAACTTAACGGAAACAGTCATTGTCTGCATGGAAGAGACAAGAAAGACAATGCAACACAGCTATTGATTTATAGACAAAAACTATATTGTCTTATGACCACGCTAAACAATACATATGTAATCAGTCCTCAGTCCCTGCGCTCTCTGTAGATTTCCCAGACAGTGAAAGGTTTTTGTCCAAGATGGAGGCAGTATATTAGGTCCGTAACATCCAAATATCGAACGATATAGACAAGCTTTCTGTGTGCCGAATATTACATTACAACTACTAATTTATAATCAAATACATTGGATTCATAAATGAACGTAGCATATGAGATTTAGTTTTTTTTTCCAAAGAGCTGACATTTTGTACTTTTTAAAAGAGTATAAGGATTCATCCTTGATTGGTACGTGTCACCTCTGGCTTTGGCGCTATGACGAATTGTATGCTCAAAGAAAATTCAATGCGTTTTGTTCCCGATAAAGTCTAGGAGTTAAAACTTTAAAATCCTGTTGTAATGATTTATTTCCTAGAGTCCGTTCTCTAATATTCCGTTATAATCAGTGCCGTTGTAACGAGAGCCAAATTTACTCCATTTTCCTTTGATTAGATCATGACCATCAAATTAAAATCCCGATCAAGCCTGTTTCTTGCATGAGGAATAAACAGGCACAGAGCTATTGGAAAGAACGAAGTAAGCTGCTATGAGTAAAAGCTGATAGGCATTAAAGTCCACATACTCATTTGAGGATCATGAAAAAAATAATACAAAATCAAGATTGAGACATTTTACCTAGCCGTATATTTGCAAAGATTGGAAATTTTTTGCCATGGCATGGCGAGACATTCATTGTATTAATCAATATGTCACAAAAATCGTTTTTTTTTTAAGAGTGACCACTAGAAATACCCTAGCTATGTACCAGACTAGGTCAATTCGCTACATGCTATACAAGGTTGTGAATTACCCGCTCTACCCCACGTTTTTAAAGGTATACGTACAAAACATATGGAAAACTTTGAAAAAACATGATTATGTGCAGCAAATAATAATAAATCAGCACATGTCAGTTGAAATATGGTATGCCGTCATTTGAAACTTGGTGATTTTTTCCCACAAATCTCAAAGGAGTGTGTGGACTTTAGGATAAACACGTGGGAGTTTCATGCCTATAATTTCGCCAAGCAATATATAACAAGTCAACAACATTACCTTCATTCATTAATGTAGAAAGCTTTATACTGGGCTTCTGGTGGCTAAAATTGGTTTGGCCTTAGAGCGCCTACGCCATGCAGTAACGCCTATTATAACCGAGGAAAGCAGCATGGCAGCTCCTATCACAGGAACCGATTGCTTAATTGTTCTGGTAAATCCTGCAAGATAATTTGTTTCTTCACATTGGTATTGGAAAAGAAATGTTGATGCTTTGGCAAGTCTGAAATCTCTTTGCCGTCATTGTTGGGTTGCGAATTAATGAATATGGATCGTGTTTCTGTACAATTTGAAAATCACTTCATTGGCTATGTTGTGCTGTGGGCTTTGTTCTCCGACTCATAGTTATAGTGGAGGTAGGGTGTGTTTATAATGTTCCAGATTCATAAATATCACAAAAACGATGTAAGCCTTCTAGTGGAGGTAGGGTGTGTTTATAATGTTCCAGATTCATAAATATCACAAAAACGATGTAAGCCTACTTTACTCTTTTACTTTAAACTTAGCTGACTGACAAGTCGGGAGAACTAAAAGGTGATAGGCCTAACAGGTCTCTTTTTATTTTTGGCAGAAGAAATGAAATTTGTGTTTTGGATGGTTAGGCCTATACATTTTGGAAAAAGAACTATATTTCTAAGGTTGAGAGGACCGGTTTAAAACCACCAGTTGCCTTTTATAGGTGACTGCCTGTCTCAAGTCAGGAGTGAAATTTGTATCTTCACATTGGTATTGGAAAAGAAATGTTGATGCTTTGGCAAGTCTGAAAACTCTTTGCCGTCATTGTTGGGTTGCGAATTAATGAAGATGGACCATGTGTTTCTGTACAATTTCAATGGAACACGCTATGACAAACTCGTCTTTACGACTGGCTCGCGGACGCTAATGAAGGTGCGCCGAATATGTGGGCGATATAAAAACAATGTGAGGTATACAAAACGAAAATTTTAAACGATTTACGTCCTTACATTCATCATTCGTATTCCTACTTATCTGGAGCAGTTTGGTAAGTTTTAGGGGATAGGATATTTCTTCGCTTTTGCTCCAGTTCAGTACTAATGTTAAGTAAATATATAATAAACATAAACATCGTAAAAGCATGTTATTGTGTGTATGTCACTTTTCAAAATGTATGAAGTATTGCCATTTTGTGATCAGTGTCGTTTGTTGAAAATATACACGTTCATCACTGGCTCGTGCAAACATGCAAGTTTGAAAAATGAGTGAATCAGTGCCTACCCCAGTTTTGCTGCTTTTCACACTCGACAAATGCGTTCTCTACTGGGGGGTTCTGAAACTCTATCCTTGCATGCTTTTGATCACTGCTTAAGCCATTTGAAGCAGCACAGGTGTATAGGCCAGTGAACACCTTTGCTGCGTGTGATCGGTTTTTTGTAACCAGTATCAAGCAGTTGTTAAATGTCTTTTTCATCCCCATATGAAGTTGGACAGCTTTGCTGTTATGTAACCAGTGCACGTTCAACGTTGTGCCTGGGTCTGTTTCGGCAATACACTTCAAGATGACGTCATCAGAATTACGTACATAGTTGTCTCTTGGTGGCTCAACAATCTTGGTTCGAACTTTTTAAAGTATATAATGAATAAATTATGTCAGCAATGCTAGCTACTAATGTGGCAGAATTGTCATATTCCCAGAAATACAGAACACAATTTTATTATTGCTGTTAATGGAGCTGATGGAATGTTGTGTGCTATTTTATTTCAGTGATTCGTTCCGTTGTAATCAAGCAGACCGAGCTTTGTGGTATCCCCACTACAATTGATTTGCCTGAGAACTGAAGCAACAACATATATTTAAACATATATACAAACAATAAAAGTGTACTGTCGAATTTGTCGTGGAAGGTTAAATCGATCACGTGCGTCACTATCACCGTTGCTGTTGGAAATATGTGTCTTGTTGCACTGTAGTCAGTTGCGATAGTACCTAAAGTGGACCAATCAGGATTTGAGCCTCTATGTCAACGCTGAAAGAGCGATCACGTCATAACCGAGTGCACTAGAGAAAAACACGCATATACATATATGTTTAGCAGAAAGTTCATGCGAAAATCCATTCATTACTGCACCCTATTTTGGCCTTTCTAATCAGGCTGTTACAGATAGGAAATAACGGAAAATATATAACTGAAGTAAGGCTATGACCTTGAAAAATTAGACCTTTTACACAAGATCGTACAAAACCATGTTCCCTGAAAAGAACAAGGATACTTAACTCTATGGTAACATCAGAGCTAGTCATAATGTTTCCAGCCACAATATGCTTGCTGTTGCCTGCGAAATGAGCCTATTTGTTTAATACTCACGTAGGATTTTGATATAGACTGACGTAAAGAGGAAGCCATGGACGTTGGATACATTGCACTGTACACACATGGTATCGTATGCTTACGAGAGATTTGTTATCTTTAGTTTCCAGATGCAATCTCTGAATAGATCAGATTTAAGTCAACACAACCAGCTCTACTTCCTCTCTTCTCCATGTATCCTTAGAAGAGTTTTATGCGATGCTTCTCTCTGAAGAGGTTAGGAAAGATTAGGAAACAAATTCCACAGAAGAGATAGTGCATACAGCACTACAGCTGTCCTGTTGACCAGACACTCACAGAGCTTCCCAGTTCTTAGACCAAGCCAGAAATGGTGTCCAAGGAGGAAGAAAGAACACAGGAGCATTGCACTAGGACTTACCACTGGATCCAAAGGAACAGAGAGATATGGAGCAATTGGGACCATCTGGTTTTTAGAACAATCCTTTGAGTAAGTAACTCAATTGTGTTTGTTGATATGCCCAGACAAGGAAATCTTGCAATGGTGGTCAAAAAGTAACGTTAGGCTACTAATACGTCAGTAACAAATAGAGCAATGTTACGTAAACAATATCAAAATATCAAACGACCCACGTTTGTACCTTCAACATATATTCACATTCCTACTTGTCTGACTTAGCTTGTTAAGTATTAGGCAAAATTTTTATTCTTCTTTTTTTAAGTACAATACTATTATTTGATAAACGTAGAATAAATATAAATATCGTAAAATGTTTGTGGCCTGACACAGTGTCACATGTTTCAAAATATATGGATTATTGCCGTGTTATGATCGATGTCTTATGATGGAAATACACAGATTCATCACTGGAACACCCAGCTGTGCAGTTTGTTCTTTAGATGTCATAAATATAAATAATCTTGATTGAACACAGTATGAAACACGTATATATCAGTGCGTACTCCAGCTTTGCAGGGTAGTAAAATGCCTGACTACTTTATCCACCAGGGGACTCTGAGGCACTACACTAGCACTCTTTCAATCACTGCTCACACCATTTGAGGCAACACAAGTGTATTGTCCAGTGAAGGTCTTTGCTGCATGTGATAGATTGTTTGTGACCAGCATCAAGGAATTGTCAAATCTCTTTTCAATCATCCCCATTTGATATTGGATAGTTTTGTTGTTATATAACCAGTGTACGTTCAACGCTGTACCTGGGTCTGTTTCTGCATTACATTGCAAGTGTATCTCATCAGAATCACGTCTGAGGTTGTTCCTTGGTGGCTCAACAATCTTGGTTGGAACTTTTCAAAATACATAATGAATAAATTTTGTTAGCAATGCATTATAGTAATGTGGCTGAATGGTCCTACTCACATATATACAAGACACCATTTTATTCTTGTTGATGAAGCTTATGGAATAATATACTTTACTTTATTTCAGTGGTTCGTTCATTCTAAATTAACTACTAATGAAGCCGACCAAGCTGTGCAGTGTCTCCACTATACTCAATTTGCGTCAGGATTACAGCAAAATATATGTATATGTATGTATATATATATATATATATATATATATATATATATATATATATATATATATATATATATATGTGTGTGTGTGTGTGTGTGTGTGTGTATGTGTGTGTGTGTGTATGTATGTATGTATTTAGCCATTACAACCATTACTGTTAGCAGCATGTGTGTTCAGTTACAATGCAGTCAGTTACTACAGTACCTCAAGTAAATCAATTAGAGTTTGAATCACATTTTGTGAAATTTGTTTCTTCACATTGGTATTGGAAGAGAAATGTTGATGCTTTGGCAAGTTTGGAATCTCTTTGCTTTCATTGTTGGGTTTGGAATTAATGAATACGGATCATGTTATTCTGTACTATTTCAATGCTTAAACAAGGCTTTGGTAGCCAAGAATGCAGGGCCAAAATACACGGATAGCGACTCGGACCTGTTTAGCAGGTAAGTTCGTGCAATAATCAATTCACTACTGCACTTCATTTTTCATCTTTTTAATCAGTCCAATACAGGTAGAAAATAAAGGAAATCATGGACTCAAGTTAAGCCTCAGTCAGGAAAAATATGACTTATTACACATGATCGTACAGAATCCTGTTCCCTGAAGTGAGCAATAACACCAATCTCTATGGTCTCTAACAGAGCCAGTCATAATGTTTTCAGCAGTAATATGATGGCTTGTGCCTGGAAAAAAGGAGCCTATATATTCAATACTCACGTAGGACATTGAGATACACTGACGTAAAGAGGAAGCCATGGATGTTGGATACATTGCACTGTACACACATGGTATCGTTTGTGCGAGAGAGATTCATTATCTTTAGTTTGTGATCCTTGACATGGATTTTCCCGTTCCTGTCATCTGAATGTAAATAGTCAAATTAAGAATGCATTATTTTTACAATCATAACACCGCCCTTTTCAAATTACAAAATTTAACAATAGTGCATCTATTCCGAAAGGTCTTGTCTGCTATTTTTCATATTCTAGTCCAGTGCAAAATACACGTTTATTTTATGTGATGCTTAAAGCAGAATACTAATTCAACGGAAATTTACTGATTTTGATAGACAAATGTCTCTCAGTGGAGTGATTGCATTTAAAGGAGAAAATGAGTCATCACCGTTGCATACTGGGACAATATGTGCCTGAGAATTGGGTCTCAGGAACTAGACACATTACCAACTTAAATTTAAACCTTTGTACACTGTCTTACTGAGCTTGTAGTTTTGAAAAGTTCTGATTGAAGCGGCCGAATATTACTGGCTGTCTACCAGATCAGAGGTTTTGCATTTAACTTTAGGAGAATGGTGCTTTGTGGTGCAATACATTCAATGCAATTCACAATAAAACCTTTATTCGAAGATGATCACTTGTGCAAGTGACAAAATACCTTGTTGTCTATGTGCTATTAAGAAATTACAGGTTTTGTCTCTGGCTTGAAATTTGGAATAAAAGATGTTATGAAGAAAACACGACTACCA
This sequence comes from Hermodice carunculata, assembly GCA_964020975.1. Lineage (NCBI taxonomy): Eukaryota > Metazoa > Annelida > Polychaeta > Eunicida > Amphinomidae > Hermodice > Hermodice carunculata. The sequence goes on along the minus strand of OZ026623.1, from coordinate 45,280,247 downwards.
CGAAGAAAACACGACTGCCATAAAAGGGCATTAAATACTGCATCTTGCAATAATAACCAAAAAAACAAACCAAGATTCAGTGTAGGAGCTTTTGAAACATATATGCAAAATCAACAAAGGGCATCTACTTGTCCCCATGGCAAAATATACACCAGGTCTTGATTCACAGACCTGGTGCCACATTATGAGGCAAAAATGCCATTATGTATGAGCTTTTGCACAAGAAATGGATTGCCTGCAGATCAGGTACCTGTATTAGTCTAGTGGGAGGAAACCAGGCACCGCTTGGCTCTGAGGTCTACATTGGGTCTATATTCAAAGTTCTGGTTCCGAGGAACAGGGTATTTGGCAGATAAACTGCAAATATTGTTGTCCCAGTGTTATGTATATTTTTGTTATTTTGACAAACTTATAAATGTCATTGATTCTTTGTTTTTGGTGCCATTTTGGTCTACTTTTTAGCACAAGTTTAGGTTACTGCCCATGTGCTGTTTCAGTATTTCTGGACAAAACGGTGGAGAAGAGAGGCACCTGCTGTGTGAAAGATGAGGTCAGGCAGCTTCTGACCCTAGAGGTAGGCCTACCTGTGTACCAAATGCAGCTTTGCCTCACTTGTTCAGGCAGTCCTAACCTGTTAACAAGGGCATCGTGAGCATAGTGGCCCAGTCAAAACAATCCCAGACTCCCTCTGTAACCTGAGCAGAGCACTGTAGGTCCTCCAAGAAAGCCTTAAAGGCCGCCTAGGAGACGTCAGAATAGGAAGACGTAAGTACAGAGCCCCTGGCATCCTCCTCCTACAATAAGCATCGGCAGATGGGGAGACAGGCTTCTGCTGCCAAGTATCAAATTCCTCCTCATCAATATCCACTGGAAGATGTAAGGGAAAAATCTGCTCAGGCACAGAGTACCACTTCCCCATAATGTCTCATTTGGTAAGAGTCACCCTTGTCACACATATCCAGAAGTCGGCTGCTCAATGGAGACTCAGGTGCTTGGCTGTCAACAAATGAAAGAACTCAGCTAGAAAGTGTGAGAAAGGCTAAGGGTCTTCTGCTGCACATCTCCATGCACAAACCCTGACAGGACACATAAAGGTCCCCTCACCACTCCCCTTCTAGGGGACCATGGCTTGGTTGCCCACCAGGCTTTGAATAAGGGATTGACATGGTCAAAGCCCCAGAAAGTAGCTGGAGTGGTACCCATGGGGATGAAATAGGTTCCACCCATGCAAAGGATGCCACAGAGCTTGCTGCTCCAAAAGACTATAGAGGCACAAAAGTTGGCTAGATGCTGGCGGCTGGGAGCCACTGATGGACGAATATGAAAGCAGGACCTCACCCTCCTCTGTGTTGATGTCCCAAGTCTTGTGACACAGAGCACATCTATCAACACACCTTGAACCTGGGTAGTGAAGTCTTCCGCAGAAGTCATCACAGCCTCCTTCATGGCTTACACCTGCTCCTCCCATGTGGGTCAAGCTGGTGGGACCTCTTGATAACTTAGTGTAGGAGCCGCAACAGCAGCTAACTTGGAAATTTTGCTGGTCAGGGGCACCTGCTTGAGATCTGAGAACTCCTGAGTCTCTGGGAGGCTAATTGCAGGGGCTACAGCTGCCGCCAACCCAAATGTCTGCTGGCTGGAGGTAACCTCTGGAGCTGCAGGAGCTTCTGAGTCTGCAAACCAAGCAACAGACGCCTATTGGAGATGGTCTGCTCAGGAATAGCAAAGGTTCGGATTGGAGCACCTGAAGATAAAGTCCCTTTCCATAACTCCTGCTCCTCACAGAGCTTCAGTACCACTTACTTCTCCAAGGAAGGAGGTAGGGTACCCAGCATGGAGACGGGAGTCAGCATGATTGCATGCTGGTCTTGCCAGGGAGGGAAAGCAGGAGGTGGAGCGGACACTCAGTTGGAGGCACCAGAGAAGGCACTGGGACCGTTGAGGTGGCTGCTATCACAGGAACCAAAGGCTCACTACCAGTATAAGATACCAGCAGAGACCTGGGTACCCTCTTCTGTATTCAGACATGCCCAGACATTCAACCCAGGCTCTCGAGCCTAGGAGCTTGGGAAGTAGTCTTGGACTTCCGTGTTCAGGGATATCCAGACTTACATTCCGAGTGCTCAAAATATGGGGTTACAGTATGCTGAGATGATATCCCACTTTCCAGCCTGGCTTCAGCTAAGTACATGGTCTGGACTTTCAGCACTCCAACCTTAAAGTCTGAGGTCTTTACAGATCTAACCAGTGCTTTGCCTGCCTCTTTGGAGAGGACTCCAAAGTGGTGGGCTGACTGGGGTGGGGTATGGGGATCAGAGCAATGAACAGGTCCACTTGTATCTGTGCAGTCCTGGCCACAGACTTCCTGACTACTGACAGCCTTTGGTCATTGGCCAATGGAGGCACCGTTAATCACCTTAAGTTGAGCTGGGCACTTGCAGACACCATCAAATGATCTTTTACTGCCTTGCTTGTGATTGCATTGTCTCCTCTCCTTACTCCCCCCAGGGTGCAGGTGTAGAGACAGCAGCTATCTGAGCCTGTGATCATTTCATGCGGGATCATCTGTGTTTATCTACTGGAGCTCTGGGAGAAGACTTGATGCAGTCAAAGGCCAAGGGCAAGCATTTAGCTGGAAAAGCTTGCCAGCTATGCCTAGCTCTGCACTCTTTCTCTGGGCCTGCTGGTAGAGCAGCCACATGTCATCCCCCCAGCCCACACAAAACTGACATGTCTGCTCATCAGAGCACACAACCAAGTTGCTCGGGACAACCAAAACAATAGTCGTGGTTGTCCCACGCTGCCATAAAGTGACTCATTGCCAAGCAGCAACTGCCTGGTGGGCACTGTCCTCCCTCTGTCTGCGATCTAATTGGCCGAAACGACCAGCTCTACTGCAATGTTTCCACAAGTATCTATAGATCAAATATAAGCTTTTTTTGTCTCCGAAGAGTCCAGAATGGCACTAGAACAGTGATAGTGAATAAAAGTCCACAGAGCTTCCCAACTCTTTATACCACACCAAAAATGGCACTCGAGAAGGAAGGGGAAACAAAAGAGCCTCTCTATTAGGAATCCCCACCAGATTCATAGAAACCGAGGGATGGCGCCACCAGGGCTGGCAGGTTTTTTAGAAACAATGGAGTGAGTAACCCAACTCAATGTGTCGGGCGCTTTTGCCTGGATGCAGCAGTCTTGGCAATGGTGGGCTTCAGGTAACGTTACGTAACTAACGGATGATGTATTTAGGTAACCTCACGCAGTACTAATAATTATATAACATTTTTATTAAACTCCAGTGACAACGAGAAAAAGTTAAGTATGTGTCGCAATAAGGGCACAGAACTGAACCAAAAAAAAGTGTAAAAAGGGTGCAATGACCTAAATAAAAGTACATAATTAAACGCACATAAATTATATTGAAGAGTCTTGGGACATAGATAAAATTAGATTCATAATCATTTAATCCTCACTAAAAATATAAACACATGAACACAAATAAGTCTGGCCTAACAGAAATATGCAAATGATAATTCAGAAGACAGGTATCAGTCGTTGGGCCTTTTTTTCGTGATATGCCGTTACGGATGTTATAACCCAGTTGTCCTGGAAGAAATTCAAAGAATCTACTTTACCACCTCAGATTGAGTGCTGGGAGACTGAGGAATAGCGCTTGAGTATTTTGTGTGTGCACAGTATGAATGTTTTCATGAATAAATAAATAAATAAATATATATATATATATATATATATATATATATATATATATATATATATATATATATATATATATATATATACATGTATATATATACATGTGAATATATATATATATATATATATATATATATATATATATATATATATATATATATATATATATATATATATAGGTTGAGTGTGTACCCTGTTGTGTATAAATGAAATATATATTAGGCAAATATGAACATTATGGCTGCCAAACAAATACTCGCAAACATAATTTACTGTGCAAAAATTCAACCAATTTCTTGTTGGGTTTCTAATGTTGTGTGATGTGGGCAAAATTGTGCGTAAGCTGATGTTTCTAGAGTGAACATCACAGCATCTTTTTCCGCTGTGTGTGATGTTTGGAAGTTTGGTATTTAGGGTCCTGATCGTGATGAAATATTTGATATCCTTTAGAGCCAACTAGCTCAGCAGCCGCTTATTAATATTCTAAAAACTACAGAATTTCGTTTGAAATAATTTACAAAAAATAGTTCAATCTGACCCATTTTTTCAGTGCTTCGGGTGAGTATTTTACATTTTACCTGTTTTGAAGTTATGCAAATGACTTATATTAAACAGGCCACTGCTGACTCACATTCGACCTTGACCTCTACTTTCTGCATGAACTTGTGTCCCACGCCATTTTCCCCTGCACAGCCGTACGACCCGGCATCTGCGGCTATTACTTTTGACATGCTCAATACTGCTCCTCGAAAATTAAGTTCAGTCTCTCCTCTTTCCCACGTGACATTCGGAGTTGGCCTGCAAATAAGTTTGACAAATTTTGCTACGTGAATTGTTATTACTGTTTGCGTTAAGCGTCATTATCCGTCAATAAACCACATTTTCGACATTTTCTTCAAAAATGATAAGGAACTACATTTGGTGAGTCCTCGTCAAGTATGCCCAATAAATAATGCCTTAATATCGGTTTCAAATCCAGCGTACAGCTCTTAAAATACTTTGCCAATTCTTTGGTGATGAATGATAAACGTTTATATATATATATATATATATATATATATATATATATATATATATATATATATATATATATATATATATATATATATATATATATATATATATATATATATATATATATATATATATATATCGACTTTTACCTCCGACCTCTTGATGGATTCTCTTCGTACTTGATGGGAGTGTATCATAACTTCAGGTTTATTAAATTGTTCACCAGGTTTTTGTTCCATCACATCCTGAATTTTAATGAACTTTCAAATTGTGCTATGCATAGTGTTAACCTTACTTCAATTAATTTATGTCAGCATGGTAAGCGAAGAATTATATCGTAAATGCATGTATGCATGTATGTATAAGTCCACCAAAAGCACTGAATCGATCCACTGCAAATGATGCATAGTTGTCGCTTGCATCACCCTCCGTCGAGTCTCTCAAATAAGCCAGCCTTGATTTTTTTTTCATGAATTTTTTTTTCTTTTTTTTTTTTCCAGAGGGCGGGGGGGGGGGGGGGGCTCTTAAAACCTCTTGAATGAAACATCTTGACCTTTTAAAATATTTCAAATTTGGCATGATAACAAGAGAGATATTTTGATCTAGGCTTTCAATATTTAGCACCACGACTGTCCCGCATAAGGACTGGTTCAGTGTTACTTCGGTAGTTTTGACCCCATTTTTAAGATCCAGTTATTGATTTAGTGAACTTCGTCTGCGGATAATAATTCCAGACCTACTTGAGGAAGAACATTGATATCACTAATGATGACAGCTTTCTCTTAGGGTCTGGTTCAGTGTTCCCGTGGGTAGTGTTGACCATCTATCAAGGTCACTGAACCACTACACAGAATCTAGCTGTTCCCTTAATAATGAATTTTGATCATTAATGATGTGTCTGAGCTGGAGAATGACGGCACCCTATAGGGCTAGGTTAAGATTGTAAATGAGTGACCTTGGCCTCATTCCAAATGTCACAGGGCCGTTTCAATGAATTCTTGTTGTTGATGGGAAAGCTCGAGAACATTTGGATATAATACTTGTACATTGTACTACATTATGGTGGTCCTCTGTGAAAATCATATTAAGTTGTGAGAGCTTTTGAATCATTTTGATTCAATTCGCATGGCTATTGGGCAACTGTTAAAATTTTTCATCTGGATTTTACTTGAGAACAGGTCGATCCAAGACTTAGACGTTGTACTTGACAATGATTAGCAATAACCATCAATTGCATACAAGATGACAGGACCTGAATATATAGCAACGGTATGTCCTCTGTACTGAATTTTAGCCGAATGTCTACCGCCCCGTTATATATCTTGAAGGGCAAGGGGCGTACTTGTTACATTCATTTAAGTCCTATCTAAGCTCCAAATGATCTAGATCTAGATTTTTCATTTAATATGCAGGGAATTCATGACTCTATGTATTCAAGGTCACGTCAGCATATGATTCCCACAGCCCACCTTTTCAGGCTTTTCCCCCGCATCGCTTCCATAACCTTTCAAAATATTTCATTCCTTATGATTGAGCATTCTGGATCTGTAAATGTATCCAGAAACTGGTATGCGTGCGTGAAAGGTTCTTTCAGGTGCATGCGTCATCTAACAGATAGAACCACTTTATTGGAATTTTTTTTGTTGTTTTTTTTGGGGGGGGGGGTGATTTGTTTTTCTTTTTTGTTTTTGTCTTAGTTTTTGTGTGTGTGTGTGTGTGTGTGCTTTTTTTTTTTTTGTTTTTTTGTTTTTGTTTTTTTTGTTTTTCATAATGGAAATCTGGAAACTCTAAACATAAGTGTAAAGATTATTTTAGCCATTTTTGCCTCAAATACGAAAAAAGTTTTATCGCAGATTTCAATCTAGTTTTTGTAATGATCACCATTTAAACGCATTTTGCCACAACGCACCCAATATTTCTCATAAGTGCATGCAGCGAATATCAACCTAATTTCAATTATTTTCTGGCTGCAAATGGCTGATGTATTTTGATAAAATGATATAACGTTGTTTTAGATGTATGGGTTGTTAACTGATTTCTTTGAGTCCGTTCTTATAAAACCCTGGTTTTATGACCAGGCAGCTGGTCACAATTTTAATTTAGTGTTTGATTAATTAATCCTTTCATATCTCAATGACAACAAAAGGCCTAAACCCAATGTATGGTCTGCATTCTGATTGACAACGAGAAGATATCCACTCACCACCCTGCAAAGAGACATTAAACGTCAAGCCTTTTTCCTTCTATAGCCAAGACCTCTGTTGATTTGAGTAACAATATAGGGTGAATGCCATCTGTAACATCATCTGAGTTCACAAATAAAGACACATAAGGATTCTTAACGAGGGTATTGAAAATCCATAAAGAGAGGCGTGTGTGTGTGAAATGTTAATAACTAAATAAATACCGGATATCGAAAGTGTGTGTGTGTGTGTTAATAACTAAATAAATACCGGATATCGAAAGTCCGTAATTCCCGGTTTGAGATTGTGTTCATTACCTCCCAACCCAATGTAGAAAATAATATTTCAGTTTACTTTTTCTGTACAGTCTCTCAGTAATTGCACCATTGCTGTAGGCCGGGACTATGCCGCACCACTTGATTCACGACATGAAATTTTAGCACCCTGGGAAGCAATACTTTCTAACAGAATCAACATGTGAAAAAAATGTATGGGTCATATTTTTAGAATATAAGATCTATAAATGATTATTCTTTTTTATAGTGGGATACGCAAAATTAGTACATTTAGGGTATTTTGTCCATTGATCTTCAACCAGTGGCATATTACTGTCTGGAGCTGTAAAATATGGCAATAACTAACTTACTAACTAAAAAAGGCAATTATTATTATTATTATTATTCTTATTATTATTATTATTATTATTATTATTATTATTATTATTATTATTATTATTATTATTATTATTAATGATTCCTAGTGTATGTACCTGCCTTTACCAAACAGCATCTCCCTTCTATATCCATTCAATGATGATGATGATGATGGTGGTGGTAATGACAAATGCAATAATATGTAATGGGACATTTAGGGCAGCAAATCGGCCTTCAGATTTGCAAATAATACGTATTCGAGATGGTTGGGCACTTGTTGTGTAAAACATGGCAGAATTGCTGCTTATCTTTACAGCGAATTGAACAGATGAGTTGACACTGTGAACTGAAGGGCGGATTTACCCATGAACTTTTTTTAAAACACAGAATCCCCCGCTCTGCCGATTCCGTGACGGATGATCAGCGAGTAGCCTCGCCCAAAGAATTCGGGGGTCCGCTACCACGGGGGATTTACCGTTTTCAATAATAACAACATTAAAATAACAATCTCAACGACGAAAACGAGGACGACGATAACAATTAATAGATTGCTGTTGTAGCTCCCAATGGTGACGAAGATGATAATGACGATGACGATGACGACAACACCAATGCTTATTAAGGTGAAATGTTACCGTTACGTAGTAGCAAGATCCTATCGTCATACTTGACGTAAACAGGGTTGTGATCATAATGGTCACGCACTGTGGCCCAAGAAACATAATCCCTGAACTTTGTCATGTATGCGTCTGGCACGTCACATGGCAGCACAGCCCAATGTCGGTGCTTCGCCATAACTTGCACCTCCTTGGGGGTGATATCTGGAATACCTATAAAAACAGGTCGCCTTCATTTATGTAAGGTGTGCAGCAATGGTTATGATTGAGCTTGAGACATGACATAATATGGTCTCATATGATCTTTCATCGCCAGTGTTGACCTCTGGTGTTCCAAGGCGTTTGTGTTGATCCCATGCGTGATTTTTTTTTATGAAGCGCATACAAGAAAATTGCGTCTTATAGTTACTGTCCACCGTTAATTATTGTTACAGTAATCTCTTATCTTTAAATTGAAGTACATGTATAGGGTTACATTAAATGATTTTGATCTGTATTGGCTGCACCTCAAACATTACACAAGAGCCATTTTGCCCAAGACAAGACAAAATACAGTACAATGACAAAACATACAAAGATACATATGCGCAATAGCCAGGTGCAAACTCGTGTATATCTATAGACCTGTGCATGTTTACACTCCCTTTCCCGATGTCCCCAAGGTGGGGTTCGTGCTTACACATTGGCTTGTTGTTTAACCGTGAAAACTTGAATTAAACCGCGTATCACTGTAAGTCACATGAGAAGTCAGATATTGTTAAACATTTTCATAGTGGGCCTGTAATGTCCACAGTGTAATCTACCGATTTTTTACCAGTAGTGTAATTTCATATTGTTGCATTTCAATAGTATAATCAATTTATTTTCAAGACATAGAGTTTCTAAATTAAGGGAAAATTTTGACATATCAGCCATCAAAATGTCTCATTGATATAAAATTAATTTGCATAACAATGAATACTATGTGCGGGCAACGTAACAAGAACAGTACATACGGGTATATAATCACGCTACTTTGTAGGTCGTAATACCTGAGACAACCACAACCTGGGAAAAATGTACTACGACCTGGTGATAGAAATCAGTTTAATCAAGATTATGTTTTATAAGTTCTTGTTTTAGCTGCTATTTTAACAATCTGTACCCATTTCCCTTGCAATTAATAATATTTAATCCCCTGCTAAACAAAAAAACCTAGATTCTGGCACTTTTTTAAAGAAACCGAGAAAGCAGTTTGCCCTATAAAAATCCGTCTACCACAAGGGATAGTATGGAGTCTACAAAACGTAGTAAAAATGCGTAAATTTGAGAGAGAATTTCACTGGGACATAAAGAAAAGACTTTGACACTCCCCCCAATGGCCCGATGGGAGGTATTGAAGTCTATACCAACAACTCTCTACATAACACTAGTAATAACTCTCAGATATACTACAGAACAATAACAATTCATCTGTGTTGCAGAATAATAGCCGCTTTCATAGTACATGCTACAGAACAATAACATCTCTCACATCGGAAAAAATCGCTTGCTCTTTGCAAACACAAAATGAACAATAGACCCCACACAAGTATCAATTTCATTTTCATGAAAAATGGTCCACATTTCGGTGTATCAAAACACTTTGTGCTGAATATAAGGATATATAGCAAAGCTGCATCTTGGCAGTGACTGGGATGTTTTTTGGACAACACTGTCAACTTACGTATAAAAGATTATGGCGTGTACATTCATGGACAGCTTGGAAGTTTGAGATTCATTTTATTGCACACACGTCATTTGTCTCACTTTACTTGCTTTGGTTTCGGAATCCTATCAGAAAGGCAATCCAGTACTATGTGCTGTAGGTAATCTACATATATACGGGCAGGTGATGTACGTATCAACCTTGGTGGCCTTCGCCCTACCAACAAATATCATTATCAGTATTAAAGATGAGAACCGTCAGCAAAGGGCTGTGTCGGTTCAACACATTGAACGACATGCACTAGCTTGACTGGCTGCAACAGACAGCTCAAGAGGCGTACATTGTGACATAACATGCTTGTTTAGATGGTTCTCAGCTCTGATCAGTGATATATTGTTTTTTGGATAATGACACGCTTAAAATCAATATAACCTGTGTGCTCGCACAACATGCGATCTTTGAATTTTATGAGGGCTAGTTTCCAGAGGAACAGAAGCAGTGATATCAGCTGGAACCTAAATGTACCAACTCTCAAAATGTGTAGTTGCCCTGTTGTAAATATATTGGACGATGGTCAAAATAATGATTATGGAGAAGATGCAGATGCGTCATTCCCATTCTCATCTTCAGCATCACGGTTGAAGACCAGACATAATAACATTATTTGTCTTGTTATGTCACATTTACTTTGTATGTATGTATGTATGTATGTATGTATGTATGTATGTATGTATGTATGTATGTATGTATGTATGTATGCATGTATCGCGAATATAATATAGTATTAGAAATGATATATGTTTTCAGGATTAAATTACTTGGACATGAATTCTTCCATGAACTTCATACACTGGCTATAAGCTTTAAAATAATATAGATGTAGCACAGTAACAACAGTAAATCTTATGAATGTGTATGGTTAACATGCCTGATCTATTCTCCATAACCGTCTCTTTGCAACCAAGTATAATTTTCGAGAGTGCAAATATGGGGTAAATAGTGGCTGACAAAATGTAAAAATCATGTTGTCAGTACAGTGTGTATGCTGTTGTTATATACACATCCAGAACTGAATTTGATACTCCTCCTCACTTCCGTTGCACTGCTGATAACAGAAATTTAAGAACTACCTCAATCAATTTTATATTTTCCACTGCGTCTTACACCACGCACATACGAACAAAAATTTTAAAACAACCATTTTTTTAAACAAAAATCACTTGGAAAGCAACGGCCACGCACAGGGTGCAACACGGTCAGATTATAGCTCATGACATATTTCTCTAAGTAGTAAAAAGAAAAAGCAGAGATATAGAGCACTCAGGTTTTTTAAGACTCTTGCGTGGTTAACACGAAACTGAGTCAGCAGCTTTCCCTGGCGTGCCCAACCAGCGTCAAGCAAAAGCTCTTGACGTGGGGCATGGTGTCATTATGGATATCATCTACAATTTTCACCGAAAAAAAGTTTCATGTTGAGGAGAAATTTGATGTAAAAAGGTAGACACAGAAGACATTTTAAACCGTGGCGCTTGCGGGCGATTTGAGCGGGAAAGAGTTAAATAAAAAAAAAAGAAAAAGAAAAGTAGCGTGTTGCTACATCAGCTCCAGGTCTGTCGTAGCTTACATCACTGATTTTGTGACAACACTTACCTTCTGGCCGAAATGTAGTTAAAGTCCATGTGCTCTCGTCTGTATTCGTGAAGGCTTTCACACAAACAACGTACGTCTTTGCCGTATCTAACCTCCAGAACGTCCATTTCTGATTTTTTAAAATAGCTCAGAACTGATGGGTAGGTATTTTGTTCCGACAAAATTATGTGCATGTTATTTTTCGTTAACAACGATCTTCCCCACACATTTTCTAAATTACGCCATCGTAGATTTGCTTTAGCCATAAGAGCAACAAATGTTCCCTAATTCCGCAATGCAATTTATAAAATTCACCAAGATAAAAGAGCATAAACAAAATCTATAAAATTACATCTGTGTGCCGGGTAATATTCATATACTAATTATGAAATCAATATATCAATACAAAGTTAACAACTCACAACATTTATCATCACTTTATACCAATGGAATTTTGGGTATTTTTCCATTGAAGCGCAAACATGTACCAAACCTTTGGAAAACTGAGATTTTGCAGAAAGTTTACAAGGAGCATGAGAAGTAAAACAACTACAATGTTGTTTGCGCCCATGCATTTAAAATAAACATTATCGTGAAGGTCACGTTGTATAAAAGTATGATTAGGCTCACAAATACTTAAAGCGTCGCAAAAACATTCACAATAAAAGCCTGTCTCAGCTGCAAGGTGCAAACAAACTTTACTCTTGTGTCCCTGTCCATGGACGCTGTGATCCCTGTTTTTTGGCAGTGATCAGGAACAGCTGTGCGAACGTTTGTGTCATCTTGTGGAAAAATGCTGAGGTTATTAATTATAGGAATTAATTATTGATGGCGCCCTCTTGTGTTATTCCACGAGGTACCGGAGTCATTGGATGAACTCCACACTTGCCATTTGGGGGTGTCGTCTGGCAAAATCCACTCTACTACTATTGAGTGTAGGCTGGTGTGGCGTGCCACGGTAATGTGCGGCGATTCTGTAAAAGAAAAAGAGAGATAAAGGAAGAATTTTCAACGCGGGGATCCACACACAGGCCGCTGGCCCAACTTGCCGACACCAGAGTGTTGACTTCTTAGTTATTTGTATTTCCGAGAGACTCTGTATAACAAAAACTTGAAAATCACTCTGAATTTTGTAAATGTTTGGGCATTCATTAATCACTTGTCAGGGCAGATATTATGAAATATCCAAAATGAAACGACAAAAAAAAGCACATAAAATTTTATACGGACGTGTATATATATTGTACGAAAGGGGCACGTATCTCTATATTCGGTCGATCTGATTGTAAAATTTTATATAATACTTTAATGAACAGCAGTAGGGATTTTGGGGACGGACCTTGTGAGTAAATGGCATGTGGTGCTGAATTTATGGCTCTGTATTGGTCTTTCGAAGCAGTGAAAGGTTGATTCACATGTTGGTGGTGATGATGATGATAACAATAATAACTGAAATTCTTTATACTAGATAACCGGTGAGGGTGGTTGTGGTGTTGGTGGTGGTGGTGGTTTTGGTGGTGGTATTGGTGCTGATGACGATCATAATAACATTGAACTTCTCGATACTAGATAGCCAGTTCAGTCTAAGACTGACAGGGGAGTTGGGCCCAGCGGTGGAACACTGGTTTGGCATCACTGCATACCTGTTTGATACCCCACTAACTCTCTTATTAAAGTGTGTGTGTCAACACACACTTTCCTGTTTTTCCTGAAATTCTTTCTTTCTTTCCTTCTTTCTTTTTTCTTTATTTCCTTCTTTCTTTCTTTCTTTCTTTCTTTCTTTCTTTCTTTCTTTCTTGTTTTTTCTTTCTTTCTTCTTTACCAGCGAATTTGTCCGACAATTTTCTCGGACACTATTATCCATAGGAACTCCAAACTTGGCATGATCGTACCTCAATACATGGAGATTGACCGTTTCATACTGAGGAATGAAGATGTTTAAAATTATGCAAATTAGGGGCATTTGAAATTTTAAATCTTGAATATCTTTAAAAGTATAATACATAGAGATGTCATCCCAACTTCTACTAGGGGGTTATTGACCAGTGCGCATCCAATGAATTTAAAACAAAAGTTGTAGCAATTTAAATTATGCCAATTAGCAGCATTGGGAATTTTTAAACTTGAATATCTTCAAAACTGTTATAGATAGATTAACTTCTACGGGGGGGGGGGGTTATTGACCATTGTGCATGTAATGAATCTAAGCAAAATTTGTAGCCATTTAAATTATGCTAATTAGCAGCATTTGAAATTTTAAAACTTGAATATATTCAAAACTATCATAGATAAGGATGTCATTTCAACTTCTACTGAGAGGTTGTTGACCATTGCGCATGCAATGAATCTAAAACAAACGTTGTATCAATTTAAATTATGCCAACTAGCAGTATTCAATTATTTCAATCTTGAATATCTTCGACACCATGATAGAAGGAGATATCATTCCAACTTCTACCAAGGGGTTGTTGACTATTGCGCACCTAATGAATTAAAAATAACAGTTGTAGCAATTTAAATTATGCTTAATAGCAACATTAGAAATTTTAAATCTTGAATAACTTAAAAGCTATAATAGATAGAGTTGCCATTCCAACTTCTACTCCTGTGTTATGGAATAGTTATACATTGCCATACCAATATGCCTTGAAAACACAGACACTGATTTGGGATGCAGCAAATCATCTTTACTAGTTTGTGAATTATATTCCGGTTGTAATTTTAAAGTTCCGGATAACTGTGTTAAGATCTGCCTACTGGACTATGTGGGAGAACAGTTTTTGACAGGAAAGGTTATACTGTAATTCGCCCATATCTGAAAGAATAATTCGAACATAATGGTAGGGTGTACATATTCTCCCCTATCACAGCTCTGAGTTCTTCGTGGAAACGTGCAAACTTGAATAAATAATATAAAACAAAAGTTAACCTTTTCCTGCTCGGCTAATAGATTTTCTGTGGCCAGTAAATGGGTCCTACAGTGACGGGAGAAACTTATGGAAGTATCGTTATGGAGGCCTCACCTACTATTTTCTGTTTAAAAATATATACTTGTCAACAAGAAATTGAGGTAAAACGACTTCAGCAGACGATAGTGTGCGGGGAATACTTTTGGGCGACTGGCCTTCCAAAATGTGCTCTATTTGAAGGCAGAAGGCAGCAAACAGCAGAAATTTTGTCCTGTTGTTATTCGCCTGCCACTTTTCGTTTTGTTTCCTTCTTCCTTTCTTTTTCTATCTGTTTGTCTGTTTTTTTTTTCTGTTTCTTTTAAAAATTATTTTCCTCCTCTCTTTTCTTTCCTCCTGTCTTATTAAGTCTGTGTGCAAAAAACAGACTTCTTTTTTTCGCTGAAATACCTTATTATCCATTTGTTAGTTTGTTTGTTTGTTTGTTTGTTTATTTATAAATCCATCGATTCATTTACGTATTCATATTTGTGAATTTTTTTCCTAAGTTTTTATCGAACACTATTATTCCAAAAAGTATCAAATTTGACATAGTGATTGACCAATAAGAGAAATGAAACATCTGGTTTGGAATAGTCACAATGCTGAAAAGTGTGAAAATTAGAGCTATTTGAAATTTCAAAAGTTGAATATCTTTAACACTTATAAGGGTAGAGGTACCATTCCAACTTAAGTTCACAGGATTGGACTATAGGCGCATCCAATGGACCACAAGCAAAAGTTGTAATACTCTAATTTATGCTAAGAAGAAGCACATGCAAAGTTTAAATTTGCGATATCTCTAACAGCTATTTCAAGTAGAAGTACTAGTCCATCTTCAATTTTTAGGTTTGTATCATAGGCACTTATAATGAACCACAGGCAACAGTTGACTTATAATATATGGCAAATAGGGGCGCTTGGGAAGTAAAATTGTCATATATCTTCAAACCTATTAAAAAGCAGAGGTAATATTCACACTTTGATGATCTTCACAGGCTTGTGCTAAAAGCACGCTCAATTGATCAGAACTAAAAGTTCTATCTAAACTTTAATTTTTGCAACTTGGAAGAATACACAAAATTTAAATCTAGAAAAACGTGACAACTATTAATAATAAATGTACCATTCTGACTCCAATTTATAGGTTTGTGACAGAGCTCACTTGTTTGTGTCTCTTTTGACCAGTTCAGTAAAAATTGTTGCAGGAGCTAAACACATATCGAATAGGCAATCGTTACAAGTTTTCCAGGCACGCAGACTGATTTGCTGACAAGAAAATCAAATCTCTATAGACTTTTCTGTTTTCTTTCTTTGTTTACTTTCTCTCTCTCTCTTCTCTCTCTCTCTCTCTCTCTCTCTCTCTCTCTCTCTCTCTCTCTACCTTCCTTATTTCTTCCCCTTTTTCTTCCTTTTCCTAATTCTGTACTTTCTTTGTTGCTTTTTCTCACATTTTTTTTATCTTTGTTCATTTTTAATTAATTTTTCCGTCCTTCTATCTTACTCCAATTATTTTTTCTTTTTCCTTCTTCCTTTCGTAATTTACTCCTTTCATTCTTACTGTCTTTCATAATATCTTTCTCTTGTCTCTCTCCCTCAATTTCTTTAAATGTCTTTTTCTGTATTTTCAAAATTTATTTCCTTTTAATTTCTTCCTTTCTTTCTTTATTTCCTCTTAATATCTTTTTTCTGTTTGATTTCTATCTCTTTTTCTTTCTTCGTTTTTCTTTCCTTCACTCTTCCTTAATTTCTTTCTGTCTCCGTCTTCCTTTTTACTTAGTGTTACATTTTTTTCTTTCCTTTTTTTTCTTTTTATGTTTTTTTCATTTTTTCTTCCTTTGTTCTTTTCTTTCCCGCAGGCACTTTCTACGTGTCATCATCCAGTCATTGCAAAGCATCATAAGAAAGTCTTGCCCAATTAACACATGTGACAGTTTACAACGGCAGAAGTACTATCCTTATCCCTCAAAATAACCATGTGCAAAGAGTGTTTTGGACAAAAATGAAAATGAGGGATACAGCGCTCGATGATTGGATGTGAACCTTTGGCTTGTTGGGTGCGGGAGTTTCCTGCAAATACTTCTCTTAAACGGAAACGAAAAACGTTGGGTGAGCTGGCTTTCGCTTGAATGTCATCAATTTGTTTTGTTCTATCTCTCTTGTAAAAATATTGTGGTCATTTTTGTCCGGTCATTGTGTATAGGAACAAAGAAAACAGTCACGTTTTCCAGAGACACTGGGTGTAAATACATTTGAACAAGAAAACGGAGAATAAGCGTTACAAAAAAGTATGCGCACAAAGAGTTTGTACGTTGTACCTGGGCAAACCACAACGGCAAACACGTACATACGCTAAAATTGGCTTGTTACTCTTGGATGTCCGTAGAGAACGCGGTAATTATCATAATACACGGATTTGGCTTGCTTTAAATTAAATGTGCACAAATTCCAGCAGAGGGAACAATAGATGTTTACTCACCTAGGCATGAGCCTGAACGTATACGTGACAGCAGTAAAACTACTACTGGTACCGAAGTGAAAACTAGCCTAATATCGACACCCATATTCTGAGGCGTTCCTCTCGACGAAACTGAATAAACACATGACATACAAGCCTAGCATTAAACCTCGTGTACTGCCAGTGCGTGTACTACTACGATTTACAATTTGTAAACAGACTGCTCAGTCTTTTAAACACTTACTATTGCGGAAATAAAAAGATGAGTGGCAGGCCATCTTTATTACCTCCAACCTGCATTATCCACCAAAGATAAACCTCATCAACGCTATTTAAAGAAACAACAATACGCAGCCCCCCAGCCTCAGGAGTAATATCCGCATGAGATTAATTAGCCTATGAATAACATTATCACTGTGTTAATTTTTCAACCGCATTATTCAAAATAAAAAAACAAAAACAAAAACCTAAGCCCATACAAGTTCTTAGAAATATCTTAGATTTAAATTCTTGATAAAAAGACATTTTGTTAAAGTTGACCGGCGTCAATACCTTTTCCTGGTCCACGCTATGTGCGCTCTTGAATTTGATGCTAAAAGAATTGCAGAAAATGCACGATCACGTAGCTCACTGCGTTTTTCACAGCGCATTATGGTCAGTAGAATATGTTCATAGAGGGGTTAAGGTGAACAATTCAGGCATAATACTTTCATTTGAATCTTATATAGTGTTTGAGGTTACTTCTATCCATTGATTGCGCACAAATAGTGTATCTTTTTTTTAATATATTGTGTGTGTTTATTTACAAAAGGCCAATTTCGGTCTGTACGAAAACATCACCAGCATCGCGAGCTGGCCACCATCGACCTCCATGAGCAGTCTATGCCTGAATGCACCACATCATACCCAATATATCGTTCTTTCCGTCCTGCTTTTGACCTATCTCGACGTGCTCTTCCTGAACGCCAGGCTACAATATTCGTAAACTGACCCTTACGTCTGTTATCTATATGCCTGCAGCTGCAGAGACCATAAGAATATTTTCATGGCCAATAGCTTTGTTCAGCGCGCTTCAGGCAGAATCCTTTGAAAGCGAAAGTTGTTGAAAGAGTCAAATTTTGGCACGGAGAGAGTGAAATATCTGTTATACATTGTTTACGTCCTGATGTTTTTGTACAAATAGTTTGTAGTTGTTATGACTGTAATACATGCAGTAAATTAGTGTTACTTGCTAATGGTTGTAAAAGGTCAGAACGGTCCACCCCACGCGCTTAAAATTCTGTCGGTCACATGCCTTTCTCTGTCTTAAAATCGCGCACGTCAATGTTCAGCGAAGGGAGACCAGTTTCTGTTTTTAAGTTGTTTGTGTTTCAATCAATATCACTTTCAAGAAGTAGAAGTTCTGTTTTGAGTGAAATGTAAGGGTATCCTACCGAAATTTGGCGGTAGGTCGTGGAACAAGTACTATGGGTTGACAATGACTTCAGTGATTGTCCTTCGACTGGCTTCTCATTGGCTTGTCTTAATGCTGTGAGAGGTATTCCAGAAGCGAGATTATCATTGAATAAGAATTTTTATGAGACCATTGGACAGAAAGATGGGAATCAGCTTAGGAATCATTCTGTACAACTTATGCGTGAACCATAAGTGTAGTTAAACTGCAAAATTAAAACATAATGGAATATTCAGATGAAGATATAGAAAATGCACCCACAATCGAATCAAATTATAAAATTGATTATAGAAATACTACTAAATCAGTGATGAGACAACACGGGATCCAGGTGCGGATCCAGGATTTTTCTAAGGAGGAGCTGAACTGAGAATTCTGACGGGAGTCGGGGAGGGGGGGCGCCCAGCTCCCAGGCGGGTCCAGGGCAGAGCCCTGGGGAGGAGGGCAAGGGATCAGGGCCAGCAACCTCCCAACCCCCACGAAGCTCCATTTTTTTTCAATTTAGTTTGAAAGGCACAACTGGCTTTTTAATGTAGTTAACAGATAAGGTGGCTTTGGTTTCCTTTTATTGGAGACTCCGATATGATTGTCCTTTAATAAAACTTTGATAACCAATTTTGTTGGTCTTATTGAGAGACTTCCGCTTGATTGTGAATAAGCCTGAGCATTCTTGGTTTCTCCAAAACAGAAAACCGTAAGTTGTCATATCATAAATTTAATATACCGAGTTAACGAATTTAAACACATACCATGCATTTTCTTTATCGGTGTTTATTTTGGAATTAATAAAATTCCAACTTATGGTCCTTAAAAGTTGGGATACCTTCAAATTTGAGAAGCATTTTTTTTGAAATTATCTCTGGCGCTTTTTATATCCAATAAACCTACATTAATTCTGCAAAAAAAAAAATCAGAATTGTATCAGAACTGTAAAATTCTAAATCTGCATTTCTGTAGGCATGTAAAATTATACATCTTAGTCACAGATATATATATATATATATATATATATATATATATATATATATATATATATATATATATATATATATATAAATCTTAGTAATTCGCCAGCTGAGTTCAGTCCCAATATTGATATTTTGTTCAGATTTGACATGTTTCAAAATGCCATTTTTAAAAATATACACGTTCAAATTTTTTTTCATTAATTGTATAGTTTCTACTTTATTCCTTTTCTATACCTCCATGTTTCTACTTTATGACAGAAAAACTCTCCTTGTGTTGTTGTTGTTGTTGTTGTTGTTGTTGTTGTTGTTTGGGGTTTTTTTTGTTTTTGTTTTTTGTTTATTTTTTTTTTGCTGTGCAATCTTTTTTTCCTTTCTACTGAATTTGAAATTCTTAGGAATCAACAATACAAAGGACAGTTGGAAACAAGGAATAAGGTTTATCGAGACATTGATTGGAATAACCTGCTGATAAGTTGTTTTCTCCCAAACTTCGTAAATATGAAGATTTAAAAAGCTCGATATGATTTTTAAATCAGGACAATTCGGTCTTTAATCAAGTTTCTAACACTGTATAAAATTCAGCCAATGACTACCTACCTAGCGAGCTATATAATTAGCCAGCAAGGTGTGCATGTGCACAGACCAAATCTGAACACCAATTAAAAAAAAAACAACTTAATATACTCAATTTACTCTGCTCCAGAGCCCCAAGCAGGCTGATGACAAGTAACTAATGTAAGGTGTAAAACAGAACACAAGTTTTAGCATTGCGACATAGACCTAATGTCTAAATATCGCAGATAATGCGTCACACCTAAGTTACCACTGCATATACACATGAACAACTGCATTGTCTTCTACTGTGTGCAGTAAAAAAAAAATTGTCAGGCATCAGATCGGTCCACATCTCACTATGGCAAATTAATGATTCTAAAGTGTTCTCAATACCGCTTTGCACCCCCACCCCCTACGCTGATATGACGGTGCGTACCCTGTGGCTCATTGATCTGTAGAGTTTCCTTGGGTTTTGTTGTGGGATCTCTGCCCAAGCCACTTGCAATGCCAGGGCTGCACACTCCTAACAGATCTGCCCAACATGCCCCACGCATGCGCAATAGTGTTACCGTTTAGACTGTTAGCAGGCCATAGTGCACACACTCCTCGTGGTTATCATAGTAATCTGTAACAAATCTGCCTCTATGTGGTCGGCCATTGTCATCCTGTAGCAAGAATCCATTTTCAACTGACGCCAGGCCTAATGTCATGACCACAGACTCCAGGATCTCATCTCTGTACTTTAATGCTGTCATGGTCCCTACAGTAATCTCCAGGGGCGACTTATGGTTGAAAGATATTGCTTCCAAGCCTATGACAGAACCACTACAAAAACGATCTTGGTGGTAAGCATTCCTGGAATCAACCCTTGCTTTCTTCGCACGCCACTCCCGTTTTCGCCCATTGTTGAATCTCAGGCAAAAGTGTGATTCGTCAGTGAAGCACATTCTGCCATTTGTCAGTGAACCAGGATCTGTGTTGTCGACAGCAGTCCACCTGTGCTTGCCTGTTACGCTCTGCAAACATTGGAAATACAGCTGGGTGACATTGAAACCTTGCCTGCATAACGGCACTGCCACCACACTGTGTCACAGCTGACATTGCGCCCTGTAGCCTACAGTAGGTGGAGACAACCTTCTGTAGATGTGGAAAAAGGCTGAGTTTCTACAAAGGCCCCAAGGATTGTGTCAGCCGCCTCAATTGTTACCATAGGTCTGCCAGATCTCTTTCTGTCCTCTATGTCACTTGTTTCTTCTTGCTTCTTCAGCAGGCTGCAAACCATGGACCTGTGGACATCAAATTCATGAGTGGCACTTAATTGTCTGTGTCCAACATGCTCGGGTGTGTAGAGCCACAATATCCCATCTATGTCCTGCAGACAAATGACTTTGATGAGGTATGCTGTGCATTGGCATTTGTGGCTTCTGACAATTTTTTTATCATACACCATGCCTTATAAAGCCCACTGTGGGAGACATCAAAGACAGGCCCTTGTCCAGAAATGTGGCCAACGCACTCTAGTGACATGGGGGGCAGACTTGAGACTGCTCATTACGTCATGCAGTGGGTTCATTTTTAAGGACAGCAAAGACACCAAAAATAAATCCCACTTTAAGTCGATACTAGTTCAAAATGTGTTTGTTTTAGAATAAGTGATAGTTATAACATGTCACATGACCATTTTGCCACATAATCAACCAGGTCGAAGACCGAGATGATTGTGATGGCATAAACTTCACTTCGTTACATTTGCATTTTAATCGAAGTTGAAGAACTGGTTTAATCTTTTTGATCTGAGCACTCCATCAGGTAGGCCTAGTCGGGTATGTTGTAAGACCAAGCGCTGTAAGTATGTGTGGGGCTTATTATTTTATGATTCAATTTTGGTAGGCCTAATCATGAATGTCATGTGTAGTTTCATTATATTTATGTAATGTAGGCTACATTTTAAGTAGGCCTATTAACAAAAGAGTGCCACATTCCCTTTATTCTGTAATAGAGCTCGGGATGTTTGTATTGGAAATGCAAACATGGTGCCGCCAGTTAGCACAATGACTAGTCCGGGGATTAATGGCACCAAAACAAGTCTTGCGCTGGTTCCCCGCTGATGACCCGATTTTATAAATGATAATAATGCCTAAAAATTTCTTCTAAATTTCAAATTTTATGAATATTATTTTTTCCTTTTATGAATTAATTTCCTGTTATGATTTATCACCATGCAGTTTTTCAGTGAATGGTACGAAATAGGAATTGTCTCTTAGAATATCGGAATTGATAGTATTCAAACGATACATGGGCTTACAGAATTAGGTTTGTTAAGTTTCTCTTTGTATAAAATAGTATTTCATTAAAAATACTTTAGACTCTAGAGGATAATAAAGTTATGAACATGCTATTTTACATGTGTCTGTTTTTTATAAGCAACAAAATATGTGTGTGTGTGGATGTAGTCCTCCCCACTCCTCCCTCCTGATGTCACTGCGTTGTCACTCTGGTGCTACTCGCACTCTTGTGCTGGTGTCACTCTGGTGCTGGTGTCACTCCAGTGCTGGTGTCACTCCTCCTTCCTGGTGTTAATCAGGTGCTGGTGTCACACCAGTGCTGGTGTGACTCGTGCTGGTGTCATTCCAGTGTCACTCCGGTGCTGGTGTCACTCCAGTGCTGGATCACTCTGATGCTGATGTCACTCCGATGTTGGTCTTACTCTAGTGCTAGTGGTACTGTCACCTCAATTTCACCATGTAAAAATCTATAAGAGGAGGTGATGATGATTGTTTTACTCACATTGGCAACCCTTGTATAATGATATGCAAGACAAGATTCCAAATATTGAATTCATGAGAGGGATACCTTCAAACTTGGTACAAGAAAGGTTTTTGGACCCAGCCACAAGACACTTGGTTGTATTTCACGATCTGATGTGCGATATCAGCAAAGATGATAGAATGACAGATTTATTCACCAAAGGAAGCCACCAGCGTAATTTGAGTGTTATAGTGCTTATGCAAAATTTTAACAAGCCACGCGCAGTTACCATGCACAGAAATTGTCATTATTTGCTTTTAGGCTATATGCCTATGGACTTACAGACCGTCAAGACCCTGAGTCAGCGTATGTTTCCTCACAAACCAAACTATATGATGGACATGTACAAAGAAGCCACCTCAAAATCATATGGGTTCCTGGTGCTTGACGTGAAACCAACAACGCCCGACCACGAACGTCTGAGAACAAATACTACACCACACACAACGCCACAAAAGCCTGCAAAACTTTCGGCAGAACATTTGAAATCTCTTTTGCCCATATCTTAGCATTCAGAGAGTGATAATGAGGAGGATGACGTGAGACAACAGCCTATGACAAGAAATGACACTCTGCTGTATATGGAATGGCTATAAAGTCCTAATGACAAGACACGTCAAGATCCACCCCAATGGAAAGAATTTGTCAAAAGCATAGCTTATCACAGTGATATTGATAAATCGCTCATTCCAAATAACAATTTATGTGTGCATGTATGGAATGGTGTAAGACCAAACAGACACCTTATGTGCCTCGTTTGTCAGCATTCAATGGAAAGTTTTGAATAGGTTGTATGTGATCATTGTGGAAAGGTAGATATCTATCTACCTGTAAACGCGATGGAATGGTGGCCAATGTGTAAAAACTGTGACAATATTGGAAGGAAGACCCACACACGCTGATTAAAATATTATTGTTTTGTCCATCTAGAAACAAAGCAATCGTTGCAAAAGTAAAACCTAGGAAAAGGAAAAACCAGAAGAAAGTATATTATAAAAAAGATGATACTATAGATATGCAAAACATAGACTGAAAAAAATATAAGTTGCAAGTCAACATACTATAAGAGCATGGACTTTTACATATTGTTGAGCAGCAAAGACAGTAAGCAGTTATACCCTGAAAACCGTAGAAGTGATCTTTATGTGCAATTACCACAGGAATTAATCTTGTCTGGATCTTGGGGAGTGGCACTGAGTGACATTCATATCGAGCAAGCAGAAGGGGAGACAATTGAAAGCTTGCTGGTTCAGTGTGACATTATATAATTTACTATAGTCGGAGATAGTTCAAAACAAATACTACAAAGAGTATCACCATCAGATAGGCAGTTTGTCACAGAAGAGTTCACTCATGTTGTGCAGAATCCCATTCGACACATACATATTTTTGTAACAGACAATGAGGGCCAACCAGTAAATATAAGCTATTGTGACATCTCCTTACATTATCATCAACGCCCACTCCTATGAAGATCACACAGTACAAATTACCAGGGTTTGGTGCATTTAATCAACCCTGGCACTTGTATCAGCAAAGTGGCAGACAAAAAATGAAGCGACAGATGTTCCCCATGATATCAGCCACGATGGCTCATAACCTTCAGCTCAAAGCAAGATTACAAAAGAAGAAAAAGAAGAGTGCTGCCAGAGGATGAAAGAAACAGAAGAATAATATTGAATGCCACAATCGTGGTGGTGATGTTATGTAACATCATTACAAGTGTTGGCTACAAATAGTGTTTGTAGAAAAAATTGAAATAAATGGTGCATTATATGATGTTTCTACCAAACAGTTGATATTTGTTGTCTGTAAGCACACTTCTGCAACTTATACTTTTTTGAGGTTTAAGTGTTGAGTAAGGATGAAATCAGTTGAAATAACCTGACATTCAGATTGGCTGAGTGAAATTCCACGAGGGGCCCCGATGGTCACTCAGAATAGCTTGAGTGGCTAATCCTTTTATTGTCCAGAGAAAGTGCATGTCCTGACTTGTGTTACAGACGTTGAACTGGGTCTGATTTTAACCCTACCTACCCCAAACACGTTTCAGTATTAACAGTTCCCCGAAACATGTCATGTTTTAATTTCAATTTTTGTTAAACACTCCTGCCCCTATACATCATTGCCTGCCTGTGACAAGGGGGGGGGGGGCTAATACTTATGGGTTCTTGCTAGAACTATAGATGCCTTTTTTCACCATCACATAAAGTCAAACTATTTTCACATACATGCTTTTGTATGGAGAGAATAATTGTAACATCATTTGTAAAACTTTTTTCCATCTATTTTAATTTTTATAAGCCATAATACAAGAAATTTTCTCTGTACTTCATACATGTGTATAAAGGTTTCGTGTGCGGAAATAGCTACACCATTGTTGATGCACTTTTCAAACTTGGTAAACTTTATGGTAATGTCATCAATTTAGTACATTACATATGACGGAAGGTAAAAATATTGCGGAGAAAGGCCTACACGTCTGTCTAACAGTTCGACAAGTAATTTGTCTTTTGCAATTCCGTAGTTTTATTGAACACAGTATGAATATTTTTGCCACTTTCCATTATTTACTGCTGTTACTGTCTGGAAACGTGCATCCAAATTCAGGCCACATTGAAGGATTGTTCACCAATGTGAACATCTGTCATGCAAATGTACGGAGTCTTTCACGAATCAAACGTTTTTGTATTAGGTCTTCACTAGCGCAATCCTTTGATATTATAACCTGTCTGAGACCTTTCACCTTATAAAGATAGCACTAGTCTCAACATTCCGGGCTTCCATCCCATAATGCGATGCGACCTCATAAGTGGTCATGGCTATGGCGTTGCGCTATCTGCAACCAATGGTCTTGTGGTGAAGAGACGCATGGACCTGGAGAGTCCAGCTCTTGAAATTATGTCGATCGAGGTTCGCCTTCACAACAACATTTTTTTATTGCCAATAGTTAATTGGTCTCCATGTTCTAACCTATCTTTTTGGGACGATCTTCGGGCAAACCTGGAATGTGCATACGGTTCGGGTACAGGGAATATTGTGATTACTTGCGATCTGAATGCAGAATGCAGATCCTAGACCCCCCCCCCCCCCCCCGTGGAAAGCATCTTTTAAACTTTGGCCTTCAAAACAATATTACGATTCATTTCACTGAACCCACAAGAATAACTGAACACTCATCTACATGCTTGGACCAAATAATGAGTAGCATTCCCCATTATTTACGAAGTACCTCGGTCCAGTCTCCAGTGGCACAAAGTGATCACTGCACAGAGTTCACAAGTTTAATTTTTCGAATTGAAACTGAGAAGTCTTATGAAAGATTTATGTGGCAAAATTTAAAAGCAGATTTTGATTACTTTAGAGCTTAAGTTAGTGAGGTAAATTGGGACGCCTGCTTTGATACATCCGATGTTGGCAGGGTATGTCTTACCTGGACAACAAAATTTCTGGATATTGCTAGACTTTGTTTACCGTACTTAAATGTCGGTATTACACCAAGTGATTATCCTTGGTATATCTCCAAATAATGGTCGCAAAAGAGCCAAGTTCAATATATTGATGAGAAGGCCAAGGCTTCCAATGAATCTCCCCATATTTGGAGGTACTTTCGGGAATTACGTAAAAATACATTAGTGATTTAAGAATGACATAGGAGGAGTACCCCCAAGAAACAGTGTGATATTTTTAACACTGGTCAATTAAAAAGCAAAAAATGGAGGTGAATGGTTATATACTTCCTTAACTCCAGTACAACGATACCTTTAATTCTATTGAGCAATTTTGTTGTATCTGACATTTCAAAAGCCAAAGCATTTAATGAATTTTTAGCAATCAGTGTCATGCAGAAGATACAGCTTTTTCTCTTCTTAGCCAGGCGTCAGCCTCGCGCAATGCGATACGATTCATTTTCTTGGATGAGGATACTTTATACGACATTCTGAAATCTCTGAATGTTGATAAAGCGTGTGGGCTGTAGAGTATCAGTCCTATACTGCTAAAAGAGGCAGCTTTATGTATTGCTTCTCCGTTCTTCAAACCCATGAATCTTTCCCTCTCAGAATGCAAATTCCATCCGAATGGAAAAAGGCACATGTTACAACAATTCTAAAAGGTGGTGCACCTGAATTATGTTGTTATTATAGGCCTATCTCACTTCTTGGTTGCATTGGAAAGGACTTTGAAACTGTTGAATCTGTTGTTTTTAAGCACGTCTTCTATTGTATCCGTGATAACTGTGTACTATCTGACAAAAAGTCAGGATTTATTCCGGTAGATGGAACTGTTGCCCAGTTAGTCTACCCTTATCATGAATTTTCAAAAGCTGTTGACCCCCAGAAAGAAGTGCGGGTGGTATCTTGTGATATCACCAAAGCCGTCTATTAAGTATATCATCCAGGTTTGATTCACGAAATTAAGAATGCAGGAATAAGATGGTCTTTACTTCAGTGATGGAGGACTGTTTTCATGCACCGACCAAAAGAGTGGTCGTTCAGGGCCAGGCTTCGACTTTGGGTACGCTCAGAGCAGGCGTCCCGCAAAGCTCAGTTTTGGGGCCCTTGTTCTTTTGTATGTAAATGATAATTTTGAAATAGTTAAATCAGATATTGATAATGCAGCCGAAACTCGTAACCACGATCTTGAATCAATCACTCAATGGTCCAACCAGTGGCTAGTGTCTTTCAATCCGAACAGGACCAAAGCACTGACTACCAGGAAGAGAGATAATACTGGAGACCATCCAAACCTGATACACACCCATAACATCCTTAAAATATAAATACCCACAAACATCTAGGTCTATGGCGCTCCTCAGATCTTTCCTGTGCAACACACGTTAATCATATGGATGAAAAATCGAGAAAATTACAAGGTATTCTTAAACGTTTACAGTACAAGTTAACCAGACGAGCTTCAGAATCCTTGTACTTTTCATTTATACTCCCTTGTTTAGAGTATGGTTGTGTGTCCTGGGATGAATGAACTGACACAGAAAGTTACACGTCGAATTGTAACAAAAGCATTTGTCCACAATAATCTTAAAAACATTTATGCAGAAACAGGTTGGGAGTCTCCAGCTGAACGCAGGAGAAAATACATATTTTGTGTTTATGTTTCAAATAGGCAAAGAACTATTTCCTTACCAATTTGTTACCTGGTGCTGTTTCATCACGTGACCATCAAATACGTACCTTTCAAGTTGAGAGAGCTATTTTTTACAAATCGTTTTTTCCGTTAACTGTCCAATACCCCGATCTTCTAGGAACCTCGAAGACCTAATAGATGACTTTAAAAGAGAACATAATAGAACTAAAGCCAAACGTAGTGAATTGTATTATACTGGGGAAAGGGAAATTGTTGTCATTCATGCTATTATGAGAATAGGATGAAGTCAGCTGAACAGTGACCTCTGAGATATTGGTGTTATTGAATCGCCAGCTTTTTTGCGTGGAGCCAGCACTGAAAATAGCTGCCATTTTTTTCTAAGTAGCAAATACACTGTGTTGAGAATCGAACTACAATATAAAATAATACCTTTGGGGAATTTCATTCTTCGTACTCTATCATTTGATACTGAAAGAAATACAGAGATTCAACACATAGAATATTTAAAGCAGTTCATATTTATAGTAAGGACATTGAAAGATTTAGATTATGAGTGGCACTTAACACACATAGTAAACTGCTGAATTGGGCATTATGGTGTTCGTGTAGGAAGCTCACATACCAACTCCTTTTACCTTTATTTATCTTTTGTGGCCCTGCGTGTCTAATCTATGTGTGTCACATTTTTACGAAATTTTACCCTTTGTATTGTCTTTGACTTTCCTGCCGTATTTCGCGCGAACATTGTATGGATACATTCTGGGTTGGTAAAAAAAAGTGAACTTGTGTGACGTGAAAAAGTTTCAGACATATTGTTGCTCGATGAAGAAAATACGCAATATCCTTGAGAATTTACCAGATGCTTCTTCCCTGGTCATTTGATTCACAATTTAGGGAGTGACACTTTGCAATCACCTTAATATTCAAAGACAGCACCGAGCCTGTTGTTCAGTTTGGTCAGTCGCTAGTCTAATGTGGTGATAGACATGCATGGATTTTGCATTTTTGAAAATTTAAATCCATTGGGAATTCGTTACTCTTAATGTGAATTGTGTGAAAATGGGGAAGATTAAGCTCATTTTATACTATTATGCCCAAGTCTTTACTCCATAAGAATACCAAGTTATAAAGAATTAGAAAGTTAATCAAGAAAATATGGAGCGGTAATTGTATGGGCTCTTTTTATTGTGCCTCCCCTATTTTGGCTAAACTCTGTAATTTTTAGGAGACCATGGGTACTCTTTTGGTGACAACATTGAGGATTTATTTGACAACGGAAACAAACAGTTTCTGGCTGAGCCGTGGCGTTTTAGGCAAGTCTCTTTAGCCGTCCTAAAACTCTTTTTTTCTGCTCCGCCCTCTCATGGGGTAGTGCACATGTCTTCCTGGGGGTCTATGCCAATCTGTCTACTGACCAGTGTCTTTTGGCGGCAGTCACGATCATAATATACGCAAGTACTTCTTCAGTCTATTTTAATTAGCAATTTTTTGAAGAATATGTCTTAGTATTTCATTTACGTATTTTTACATTCAATCTAACTTTTAACATTGCAAGTCCATAACACATGAGCCTGGTGTGTTTTGGACCATAACACATGTGTCCCGCTACATTTCAATAAGCCACGCTCAACTGGGTTTCCGGAACGCAACACTTGAACATACTGGGTAAATCAGAGTCTTGTCGTTGTTCTCAATTTTAAGCACTAAATGTCGTGTAATCGAGCAGAAAATTAAGGTGAAAATGTAAATATACGCAATGAGGGTCGCTTTTGTGTGTGGTATGGCATAATGACCCCCTGTGATTGAACCTGTGCCACGGCCACGATGCCTGCTACAATTACTAGCGTCATTATGCCATAACCCACACAAAACCGACCTTCATTTCTTAAGTGTCTCACGCACCATGCGTTCTACCCTGTTCATGGTGCCTCCTTTTTAAAGGGGTAGTTTGCATTATTATTATTATTGTTATTATTATTATTATTATTATTATTATTATTATTATTATTATTATTATTATTATTGTTGTTGTTGTTGTTATTATTATTATTATCATTATCATTATCACTATTATTATTATTATTATCACTATGGATAACATAATTTAAGAACCAGTCGTAACCAATAAGCAAAAAGCCAACGGTTCAATACTTTGGCTTATGAAATTTGAAAATGGCTAAAATAATTTACATGAACTTAAGATTATTACTGATCTGGCTTCCATGTCTACAATTGGTTAGAAATTTCTTAACACAGGATCTGTCCTTTAGTATCCTAAAGTTCAATTCCCAAACAGTTAGCTGAAAAAAAAATGAGATAATCTGCCAGATTTGGTATATTTCATGTCACGTTGTTTATTAAACTCGGGACCTCACCGCTGCAAGTGGCAGTACTGTGCAAATTTGCTCTTTCACCTTTATTGAGAAACCCTTTTAGCCGAGGTTTACCTGCTGGACCCTGCTTTCAGCATAGTCAACACACCTTTGAAATCCTCACAACAGCAGGTTAAGAAAAATTTGGAAGGGCGTCACAAAGTCAATTACAGATGTGCACATATTAATAAAAAGGAAATTGCACCTGTCAGTTAAGATAATTGTCGGAAAGTTAAACACGCTAATTGTCGATATCTTCCTAGAAATCTGTGTTTGGCTTTTCAGTCTACATTGTGTATTAGAGTTACAGGATTGGCAACTGCCCGATAGTCGATTTGACAGGGTCACTTTAGTATATATAATTAGAATGACGTGAAACAAAACATCTTATATATGTGTACCAGCCCTTTAGTGTACCACAGTGTCTCGTCAGGGTCCGCGAATTTCCATATTAAAGTTGTCTTATTTGGGTCAAAGAGAATGAATGTGCTCCAAGTTTCAGATGCCATAAACAGTGGCTCCAGTGTTCCAGCTTTATTGCCAGTATTTTAAGCTCGTACGTATTAATTGCTTCTAGAGAAATGTTGCACGTCCCTATTATATTAACGTTCCAGCTTTACTTCCAGGTAAACGGTGAACATATTTCCAATATTTGAAGCTCATACGTTTATTGCTTTCAGAGAAATGTTTCATGACCCAATTATGATAAGAGCAGGATTTCGTTTGAAACGCTTCGATCGAAAACTGCACAAAAACCTTAGTTATGATTTGACTTGTCAAAAGTGGCCTGAGAACTGAACTGCAAAGTGACTGAGATAATACCCATACTAATGTTAATAAGTTATTCTCCACATGCTTTCATGTTTGATGCATATTCTGCCGGACGTAAAGGATCTTTTGTATGAATAGTATGTATTTTCCGGTGCTTGCCAGAATCGAAACATCTGCCAACCTTTCCAGTCACGGCAGGTGAGAAAAATGCTTTGCTGGTCTAAGTCTCCGAAAGGAAAGATTTTCACTCTTTCGGTACTAGACTGTACACTCAATCAAGAGGTTTCCTCGACTGGCTTTGGTTAGATGTACTCCAAATAAACAACTGACCTGCACCAATTATAATAAGGGCGCTGGACTCATTTTTTCTTGTAAAAGACCGTTCAGTAGAGTACCAGCGTGCCTGTTGTTACATAAAATATAATAATCTTGTACACAACTCTCCTCTGTGCGATTTGGGCGCAATGAACTGATGCATGCTGTTGACTGAGCTCAAAATGTGGCACTGAAAGAGCTAGGATGTAACAAACTGGTCCTTTTTTATTTTGTTATCCCCATGTCAATACAATATACAGAGATCACGTGGTACAGTTTCCAAGCGGGATGCAAAAGTTGTTGTTATTTCTGACATGATGTGACGTTCAGCTTCTAATTTGTATATAAATATTGATGAAGGATCTGAATGGTAGCCAATCTTTTCTACACAGTGAACAATGAGTAAAGTATTCTAACATCTTGGAGTTATACTGCGATCAGATTTCACATTGTCCAATCACATAAACCAAATTACTGATAAAAGCAAAAAAATGGTGAATATTGTGAAACATTTATAAATGCATCTCAGTAGAAAATCCCTAGAGTATGGATCTGCTGTCTGGGATGGATGTTCATCATCCGAATCTGGATGATTGGATAATGTACACCCAGTAGCAGTGCCAGTTATAGCCGGTACAGCTAGGGGTACCAAGCACCAACTGATTTATGAAGAGGCTGGTGTAGAAAAATTATCGGAACGTGGAACTAAAGGTAAATTGATTTTATTTTACAAAGTAGTCCATAGATCGGCTCACTCTTACATACAAAATATAAACTGGGGAAGAGGAGAGTGACAGTCTTTCACGCACACTTGCAAATGAAATGTGTATGTTTCGGTCAAATTTGTTCAATGACAGTGTTGTGGACTCACTGGGGTGTGCATGTGGTGCGGCAAACGAATACGCATTTCAGTATTTTTGTGATGTATGAAATAGAAAGTTCATCGTGACGAGCTTCAAACTTCTGTCTTGGTCCTTGCATCTTTTACTGTCAAAACACTTTTATTTGGGTCTGAAAACTGTACTTTCGAAGAAAAAGAAGATAGTTTTTAAGCTGTTCATATGTATTGAAACAGCTAGATTTGACATGTGAGTATATATATTTAATGTTGTGTGCAGGTACATGGTTACATAATTACAGGGCCGACTGGAAATACCCTCTCTCCATCTGTGAACACGTACTGTGCTGTGTTATTCTTCCAGTTGTGTGGCTTGCCACTCTATCTGTCATTGTTATTGTAGCGTTTTTCTTTGCATCAATCCTACGTGTTGTCAATCATCTTCAAGTTCTCTCTTATGTATGCAAGAAGGATTAATACAGGACATTGTCCTGGTTCCTAATTGGTTTAGTGAAATATGTTTAAACAAATGAAGTATTTGGCCTGTAGAATGCAACTGTTTAAAGCATAAGGTTTCTCATCACTATAACCCAAAAAATATATTAAAAAATCAGTCATGTATTTCTGACGTTTTGGATTGCACGAATTCCGGAAGCTCTGAACAGATTCCCAAAAATTACGTACATCATTAAATATCCAAAGCCAATGTGCAAAAGTATCTTTTCCCCACAAACGTGACAGCCACCTGATTCATAGAACTTAAACCTGTATAGTTGTGCATTGTGAGCTGCTAATTGGTGCGAAAAAGAAAATTGGAAACTCTGCAATCTTGGTTCAAAACTGTTCTTGACGGGCATGATAAAAATGTATTAGTAAATTTTGTCAAATATGTCAAAAGTCTCAGTTCAGCGTAGCCCAGGGGTACATGTGGGTGCTGGTATACTCGTACAAGAACCCAATAAATTTTTCTACAAAACATTGCATACTTCTCTCACCTTCCCCTTAATACTAATTGCAGGTATTGTAACGATAACTCTCTGATGCCTTTCGTGTAATAATTCCTTCCATCTAGCAAGAAGAGCTAACCTTATGGATCAATTTTCCTGGAAGTTTCAAAACCATATTTTTGCGAGTATATTTTGTTAAGATACAAAGTCCTTTATAGTATAAGTATTTAGTATATCATCAATAAGTTTAATTCCAGCTCTATGTCAATTTTTTAAAAACATTTTTTTTTGTCTCCCAGCACAAAGTCATTATACCAGAAAATTCATTTCGAACTTCACCTCTCTATTATGTGGTATATGTGTTCTTCTGAACTGATTCCAGTCATTCAAGTTTTTTTTTTTTTTTTTAAATAAAGGTACCTGCCATGAACCATGAATTCAATATCTAGTCAACAATTTATTTTTAATATCAATTAAACGGAAGAATGCCTGAAGTATATGTTTTCACTTTGCATCTTTCTCCAAAAAAGTATGAGCTTTACCCAATTTAGGAACTTCACCTGGTACCTAAATTGAAGTATCTTAAGTCCAC
The DNA here is from genome assembly GCA_964020975.1 of Hermodice carunculata. NCBI lineage: Eukaryota > Metazoa > Annelida > Polychaeta > Eunicida > Amphinomidae > Hermodice > Hermodice carunculata. The sequence continues at coordinate 45,246,622 of OZ026623.1, read as the reverse complement.
CATCAGGTATTTACTTATACATGATTAAATTGTTCACTTTAGGCGTAGAGCCATTCCATATAAATTGATGTATACACCCGTGAACAACACCAATGGCTTTTTCATCAATAAGAGAAGAAGATCTACAATACAGTAGTTAGGATGCTGCTTAACTTTCCTGACCTACATTTCTCCCAAAAAAATGATATTTTTCTAACTTTCCATGTCTTCAGTACATCCTTGAAGGACTGCAACTTGGACATGAAATTGACGGAGCTCATCGACTGTTCACTTACGTATTACCGAGTAGAGAAAATGATTCTATACACCATCTAGCACGCAAATGTTTGAATGTTTGGCTCCTCCAATCAATGCTCGAATTATTTTTTTCCTAATTAACAGTTTAACCCCGCACAAAAAGCAAAGTATTTTAACTCTTGCAACAGAATTTGAGCCGATGGTAAGTTCACCAAGAATCAAGCAGTGTCATCAGCTAGCTGCCTTATTTAATTGCAGTGTCCCGAATATGGATACCTTTTATGCCTTTGTTAGATCTGATGGCAATAGCAAAACTTCATGAAGCTAAATGAACAAAAAGAGGCAAGGAGGCACCCTTGTCTGACTCTGCAACTTAATGAAAAGAACTACGAAGCATACCCATTATTTACCACACGACTGCATATGTCAACATATGTCAAAGACACCCATTTACAAAGGACCAAAATTGAACACTCGATCGAGATATAACCATTCAACCATATCAAACGTTTTCTCAAAATCAACATATAACATGAGGCCAGGCAGTTTTAAAGATTACTATATTGTATAACATGTGATATTAATCGAATGTTTTTGCCAATGTATACCTGAAATGTAACCAGTTTAGTCACTCTCTTTTAAAGTATCGATGTATTTTTTATACGCATTGCTAATGCTTTGGAAATAACTTTATAATCCAAGTTTAACAAGGAAATAGGACTCTAAGTATTCAACAAAGTATTTAATTTATTCTTCGTTGGAACCAAAATGTGATTCCACAACAGATATTCCACCCGATCCAAAAGCATGGTTATGCTATCGTTACTATGTGGTCGCCCTACCGTGGAGCGCAGTCATACACGCAGAACAATAGTCAGTTTAGCACGCAAAAATCATCGTTAATGCTATTACACAGTCCCTAATATCACTCAAAAATATTATACGATTTGCTTACAATCCGGTCAGTACCACACCTTTTTCCTTTTTTAAAACAACTTCAATGCTTCAAAGCATTCAGTTTCTGTGGTCATGCCCTCACATTACTGCTTCTGTTGATCATCAAGTGTTGGAATGTTTTCATTTTCAAAGAAATATCTACAATGAGTTTCATTCTCAGTTACCGTTTTTGAAGTATATAATTTTGAATAAAATTTGTGCTATGATTCTAAAATTTTATCTGATTGTGTGACAGGCACATTCTCTGCTGTCTGTAATTTTTGAATGCATTTATTCTTATAATTTCTTTTTTTTCCAAACCAGGAAAATAGTTTATTAAATGCTTTCAAATGGAGAGCTGTATGAACAGCCCGTGATCAGCTGACCTTTTTCTGTTGCAAAAGTCCTCACTGACCTGAACACTGATAAGATTAAATTGGCATTTCGGCGATAATTTAACCTCTTTTTTTATCTTTTTTGGTAAATACACATGTACTAATGTTGTAATCATTTCGCGCATATGCGATTGGTAACATGATACAGTCAGTGTAATTTTGAATATTTTGTTATTTGCTTCGGACAAAGATTTTCACTTTACACCAATACACTTCGAAGTTTCAAATTGTGTCACGCAAAGCAATATTGAAGATTTGTAAATATGTTGCGTAGGGACATTAATATAGCTTCATCAATCTGAACACATCAAAGGAAGTGGCCGTGACCCCCAAAATGGCACTGACTAGAATTAGTGACGGAGCAGTTTACAGGACACTTCTGTTGATAAGGCCCCTTAAAGACAAAGACATGGAAGTAATTTACAGTATAAGCAGCGTAAATATCGTGTCTATGACTCACTCCTATGAAATAATGAGGCTCTTGGTGGGATGTTCGTTTCAAAACAGGATACATTATATTAGATGAAGCCAGTTAATCAATTGAAATCTGCCTGTCAAACATATGTAATAATGTTATCGACCGCTAGCAACATATATGTATGCCTCTATGTGTGTGTGTGGGGGGGGGGAGGTACATTCTTCTCCAACTACAAACAAGTGTTACTAGAGATCCATCTAAGGTACACCCCCACCAAGTGTAACATGACAATGGAAAATAAATCGAGAATATGGATAACCAATGTGATTCCCAGTGATTAACACAGTAATGGAAAGGAATATATGTGAAATTGAAAAACCAATTTAACCAATCAAATTTGACTTTAAACAAGAAAGTAAAAATCTGGTATACAGAACAACACCGGCTAGTGAACAACTTTATTTGACCTCTTTGCTGGGAAGCACTAGTAGTAGTTTATTGACAGAATTCGTCCAACATAAAACAAAAGTCTTAGGTATATCACAAATCAATGTGTATGAAATAATTCATTTTCATGATGCATGTATTGTCATTTCTAAAAAAATATGAAAGTATTCATAACGGACATTGAAGTTAGAGATATCTCTCGCCCGAATAATGCAATTAAGGAAATATAAGTTCCTTGTCATACTTTTCCCTGGTGTCATAGACAAGAGGACAAAACCCCCGCCTCTATCTTTAATTTATGCTAGGAAAGACAAAGGCGTGTTACAGATATCCTCATAGTTTCTGGTTTAAAGTGTTGAAGGCTTATATGTACACCCACTGGGCAGACAGATCGGGGTTTAACTCTTTATAGGCCATGTATCTCGACTTTTCTGACCCACGACTTTGCTTTTAGCTCAGAAAGCACCATGTTCTGCACATACATCATTAGTCTGTAACCCCCCAATTCATTTGGATGTTACAGTGTTACCACTTTGCTCTAGACTGAATGCAAGTATGAAATGATCATCAGTCATTCCACTTCCTAGTTAAAGCATCTTTGAAAGTAGTTCTATCTGTTTTTCCTGCACTATGTATTGCAGAGGTGCAAGTCTAGGTTCAATTATACAAAATCATTTGGTGTTGGTGTCCTGACATCCATCAGCGCCTTAATAGCTGAACGGTACAATGTCCCAACACACTTTATGTTGGTATTTATGCAGCTCTCGCATCTATAAAGGATGGCTACTGTGAACGCAGCATACATTACTTGTTTCTTCACCATGAGCGGCATATCTTTATATGTTTTATTTTTTTATTTTATTTTTATTTTTTTTGTTGAAAAAAAAGTTTGAAAAGATTCTTCTTTATAGTGAAAAATGCAAGCTTAAAAATTATATTTTGGTAAAGAATAAGTTTGTCATATCTAAATATTACACTGTCCAGTGTTTGGGGGGGGTTGCTTTTTTTTTTTATTTTTTTTATTTTTTTTTTTTTTTTATTTTTATTTTTTTTTTTTTTTTTTATTTTTTTTTTTTTTTTTTTTTTTGGTGTGTGTGTTTCTTTGTTTTTATTTTTGTTTTTGTTTTTTTTTTTGTTTTGTTTTGTTTTTGTTTTTGTTTTTTTTTTTTTTTTTTTTGTTTTGTTTTGGATGTGTTGACTCTTTGGAGTAGGGAAGCACTTAATATAATTTGTTTACTCCCATAATGTTGGAATTTATACACAAAATTGTGCAGAAACAAAGAAATAGCAGGGTCGTGATTTGGCTGTGTTTGGGGGAGAGTAAGTATCTACGGTAATTAACTATTGTGGAAGTGGGTTGGTTTTACTCGTCAGAAGCTGTTTCTGTGTCCATTTTTGGGTGACTCAGGTAGGTAGTGCTCTATGAATGGTACAAAACCTTAGTGCTGCATTCGAATCTTTCGGCAACACAGGGTCTGAGGCTGGGTAATTGTTAAATTGCTTTTAAAAAATAAAGTAATCAAATTCAAAGTAAGAAGCTGTATTGTTTCATCTTTAACACTTTTGTGGTTTTGTCAGGTGAGCAGAAGTCGATTTTATGAAATTTTGTATGTGTGGATTTTCTATTTTGCACGTCTTCTATCTGTCTGCTTAATAAGAGTGAGGGCTCCTTGTGTTGGCCTCGGGTGTAAGCTTGTGAAGTAGGTAAGTGTTCAATAGTCAACCAACCGGACATATATTGTACTGGCGGTGTTGCCAGGTAGTTTACTGTCTTCTCGAAATACCTTTCATAGTTATTTTTTAAACTAATGGATAATTACTATCTCAATATATGTTCTTACTGAATCTGTTTAACAATATGGATAGATCAAAATTTAAATAGAAAACCCTATTTTACATATATCTTTAATAATACTAAAAAGCAAGTAGGCAAATTAATATATATATATATATATATATATATATATATATATATATACATATTGCTTGGTACAAATAAAACGCATAAATTGCATCATCTTTTGGTTTATCCTTACGTAATATATTGAAATGTCACCTGAGCAACAACATATGCCACAATGCATACAAATTTTTAAAATTACAGAAGAAAATTGTACGTATAACATTCTTTGCTTCTAATGGCCATAACGATATCTTAGGATGTTAAAAATTCGTGAAATTTGCAGATTTGAATTATTGTTCAACTGGATTGTACGTGAATACCGTTTTCCAAGAAATAATGGCAAACTGTATCACAGAAGTTTCTAAGTTGAATTAGTTAATCCCTAGTCATTACACTAGACAGAGCCATAATAAGCATTGTTTTAAATGTCGTACAAATCTTGGATCATTTTCTATAAAGTACATGTTCCTTATGTTTGGAATAATATAGTAGTCACTATTCGTACTTTACCATCGGTCGCATGATTCAAGAAGATCTTAAGAAAACTAATCATCTGTTTGTACTGTTCCCTTTCTCTTCTCTTTACATAATTATTTTCAATCATAATGATGACTTGTTTCACATTACAAGATTAATCTTCAAATGACTACCTAAGGTACCGGTACTACAGCTGAGGACAACTAAGCCCTTCAGGGTTTCTTCCTCTGTATTTGAATTCACTAGAATTAACCAGCATTTAATATATTGATATATTTGTTACTTATACATATCATTTGAAAGTAATGTTCCTTACTTCATACATCACTTTTGTGTAGACATAGTCTAGTCTCTGTAAGACTGTCAACTAAATAAAGTAAATTTCAATGACATACAGAATCAGTTATATTGTGCAGCTTCTAAGTAACCGCGAAAAATAAGCAAGCAGCCAGCATAATTATACAGCAATACTACAGAATATGCATTCTCTTCTGCCTCTGAATTTTGGATTAAATTTTACAGCCGAAGAATGAGTTAATTGAATTTTCATTACAATTAATCCAGTGGCGTAATACTTTAAGAAGTCCTGATTTATCTTGGTGGGCTAATTTCTTTTAGTGGTTTAAGGATGATCAATGATGACATGAATTCCCAAAGCTGAATTGAATTGCATGATAAAATTACAATGGAATTAAAATTGAACGGGCATCCGTTTTCACGGCAGCTATCACAGAATGTCAAACTTCAATTCAATCTAAGCATGCCGAATATCAATTGTTCAATCACGGCATTCTGAACACAGACCACTTCAATCATGACATATTGAGCACGAACCGATTAAATAACAGTGCATCGAACAGGTTTCGCGTCATGGACAGTATCTTGCCTATGAATCTTAAACTTGAGAAATTAGTATTTGGCCTTTTCGTAAATATGCTTAGTCTTGAGGTCTGAGTTTCCCATGCACCAATTCCTATATTGTCTTGTGATAATCTCGTCCAGATTGGTCAGCCGTAGATCTAGAGAATTGATAGTATCCACGTATCCAACACCCACCTCTGAAAAGCAGCAGTAAAATTATATGTATAAACATTAAGTGAAATAAACGCCAGATTGCTTTTGTACAAAAGGTAAAAACTCTACTAATAATTTTGCCTCGTGTACTATTTAAAATGCTTTTGGACAAACAAAATAAAACAAAACACACTTCACTAAAACTAAGGAATAATGGACAGAAATATAATTGTGACAAATCCTTCACAAACATTTTCACTCACCCAGAGCCATTTGTGTGGACCATATACTAGTCCAATGCTCCTCACACGTGAAAAAAGAGACGCTTGAGGTCATACAAAAATGGACAAATATGCTTTAACTGTTAGTATCACACAGCTCATGAAAGTAAGTTCAAGCAATCAATGCCATAAACTTTGTATAATCAACAGCTTGGATCAACCAGTACAAGTGACAGCACTACCAAATTTTATGATTATTACATCAATGATCTGTCCCAGAATCTAAAGGGTGCCGTTTGTAAAAACTGCCCGCATGATGTAATTCCCTGCACAACAGGTGAGACGATTAATGTGGTGAACACAAAGGTTCACAAGCAGACAAATGCAGCTTTAACATAGTATAACCAAAAAGAACTTTGTCTTGTCATGTAACTTTTTTTCAAGAGGTCAAGGACACTCATTTGCAATGACAAGTGAATTCTTAAGCTACCTGGGCACATTTGCTATGCAAGTAGGCCATTTTTCTGCATTGCTGGGTAACATCATTTTCATGTTGGAGCAATGTCATTTGACGTCCTGCTTGGATCCATTTTATCCGTGTTAACACTATTTGAATGAACTTTCCTGCATATTTCTGTGATACTGAACAGAAACCAGACCATTGTTTCTCTGTGCGGTGTGAACTTGACCTTTGGATATCAGGGTCATTCATAAACAATTCTCAACACCTCAATCCATTTTTTTTGGTTTTAAGTTTGATGAAGTTCAAAGAAATCCTACTGCATACTGCATAGTACACAATTTACAAAATGACAAAATGACCTTGACCTCTGACTTCAAAGTCACCCTCAACGATCAAACTTGAAGTCTTACCTGGATACATAAAGCAGTTAAGCATGAAGAAGTTCTCTCGCATAATTTAGCAGAGATTGCACAGAAACCAATTGTCTTAGCAGTGCCCTCATGACCTTGACCTTTGACCTCAAGGTCACCTGTGAGCGTTCCTCATTTAAGTGTTGTCTCGATCCATGTTTAAATCAAGTGTGATGGATTTCTCTCAAATCCTTATATATACTGCTAGGAACACGTTTTTCAAACAGCCCTGTGATCCTTTCAGTTGACCTCAAGATCATTTGTGACAAGTGAAGTGTGAACTGTCCTGTACATACATAAAATGTCGAAATTTTATCAACTTCCATATGATACTTCTGGAGATATGGCACAGAAACGGATTTACATTTCCATGCCCCTGTGACGTGGACATTTAACCTCAAGGTCACGAAATGCATTATGTAACATGGATCTATATGAACATTCTGTGACCAAGTTTGATGAATTTGCATTGAGTTCTGGAGATATTGGATAAAACGCCATTTTAGTTGTAAGACCCTGTGACCTTGATCTTGAGGTCAAAGTCACACAAAAACAATGTCTGCCAAGGTTTGACCCACACGCATACTTTGAAAGCAACTGAATAACAACGTGCAAAATTATTGTACAGAAACTAAAAACGGACGGAGGGACAGACAGACTGGTCGATTACTATAGGGCTCCGGCATCTATGATGCGAGACCATAAATATATAACAGGTCGAATCAGTAAAGTACTTAAAGTTCTCCCTCGCCAAGTACTTAATTTTTTTATGAAAAGGGTAGGCGTTGAATTGTTATAGCACTTTGTGAGGAAAATATGCTGTTGCGTTGACGCTATATACACTTAATTTACAATCTTATAGTCTGGAATTGTGTCTCATTTGGTGGTCGCGCTGGTCAAGCAACTCTACATTCCATCATAGTTTGAGCACCGGGATCTGTGACGTCACCACAGGGAGCTTCTACACCAACTGAGATTGTAAACATTGACTCGCAGCAGTGAATATCGGTGTGTTCATGGCTTGATGAAAATAGAGATGAAAACAGGAAATTGTTCCCGCTTGTCCAGTCCGAACTAATCAACAGTGGTGAACCAATGTTGGAAGAAGCTACTACAAAACTGGCCTTTGCCAGTGCAACTGGGACTGAACCAGTCTGTGCCCATCAGTGATGATGCCGTAGCTGCAGTGCCATGGATGACGACCAAAGCTGGTGCGTGGGAAGTTTTAAACTGGTAAGAATGCTCTTCAAAAGTCATTGTGCAAAAATTATTATATAAGTGACTGGTTGATGTTTAGGTCTCTGAGTACTGCCAGATTATAGACTATAATCAAAAGGCAGGCCATTTATTCTATGGGTGATTTGCTGTCTTGTGGGCAATTGTCTTAGTTCGGTAACGTCTACCCTGTTTTTGCCCTACAGTGCTTTATTTTCTGCTATTTTTTCATATAGGGCTACACCCTTGTTCCCCATCGTTTTTTTTTTTTGGGGGGGGGCGGAATATATTTAAACCCAGAAGGCCGTCCATCTTGCGCAGTCGCGAAAACAGGCAGTATACGCTGCACACTAGGACAAGCAAAGCAGTAGCACCTCCCGCTGTATGATTTGTGTGTATTCAAGCTGTGATCAAGTACTTGTGTAGTCCACCCTTTTGAAATTTGCAGCATGCACAGTAGTCATTATTAATCCGTTTAGGCGAGCACTGTACTTGCAGATGCTTTTCAATGCAACTCTTTATGTTCACGTATCCCAATCCTTGGTATAAATCACTTAATAGAATAAAACTAAAAGCCTGCTGCTTATGATTTCAAAATCAGCTGATTTCGAGTTTACATATACACTGTCTCTCGATGACTTCTGAAAATCATCCCTTATCAATACCAGTCTAGACTTTCCAAACGCCAGCTTTGGTGATCTTCCATGGCAGCTATGGCAAGGCATGGTCAGTACTGGGCACAGATTCTGCACCAGTTGCACCAACAAAGACCGGTTTGTTGTACTCATAGCCCCTCCATGGCTCCTTCCAGTAAGGCTGAAGTTCTCTGTCCTCCTTTCCTAGCCCTACATCTTCCCCCACGTCTTCACTAAGGTCCTCTTTGGGGAAAAAACAGCTTAAACTGAGATCCCGCTCGTTCTTGGCGTCGCTAACGCTCATGCTTTCTCTAGCACTGCCCGCCATTGTATCAGTCTTCCGTGACGTCAAGTCCTAGAGCCCGGTTGGTAACTAAAAAGGCGCCAACTTGTCAACTGCAGGCTCGTCATGGGCAACAATTGTTTTTCGGCTTTTGGGTTTTTTTTGGGGGGGGGGGTGCAAATAAAGATATTTTGCTCTGCAAATACGGCAAATTTCCTACACAAAAGTGCAATAACACTCAATATCCTTCACTTTGAACATGAATAAATTATTTGGCCTTTGACATCGTTAACGATGCTCTCACGCAGAAAAATACCTCCGCAAAGTATTAGTTCAACCACACTAGGCAGTTCTGCAGAGAATTGAAAAAAAATCCACATACATATAATAATTAAACTCTTTAACTGCCAATTTTTCTATAAAGCCAACATCTTTCCTCGGTGCTCGTTGGCTGCATTGAAAGTGTGCCGAGGAAAGCTGATGACTTTGATCATTATACTGTAACTACAGTCATGCTGGTACTGGAAGGAACTTTTTTTCCAAGAAACATGAATCTACTACCCTTGTTATAATTCCGAACAGTTCATTGTGAGCAGTCCGACTTAAGTTGCAGTTGGCGCTTAAAGAGTTACATGAAATTAAAATACCAGGAATTGAGCCTACTAAACATTACACTAGTACGTTGTTGGGAAGCTGCCCTGAACCTTTCATTAGCCTGGACCAGAAATTTCAAAATTAGGCCGCAGCAAGAATTATTTTGAATAATTTTGCTTTTATAAATATGAGCGGCTACAAACTAGTCAGAAAATTTGCTTTGGCTATTTTTTAAGAAAAACATAATTTTAGCAAAGCATGTTTGGTGCAAGATATAATCAAATGAATTGCTTTCATCATACCTTCCAGACAAATTTACTAATGACAGAGAACTATATTTTGTACTTTGATTTATGGTGCTGTGAACTTCATGGCATTTTTTATTACTATTTCCAAGAAAAGAAATTTTTGCAAAAATAGTCAATTTATTCCAGCAGTGCAATTTTACTGAACAGTCTTCCAGCAAATGTAAGAGACCAAGTGGATATAAACGATTTTAAGTTTGTCTTAAAGAACTCTGTGTTGCATATTAAGTATCTAGGTGACTTTTTGTGACCGCTAAGGATATACATTGACTAATTGTGTAATCAGTCGACTTGTGAACTATTTCCAGTGTATTATTATTGTCCTGTTGCATTTATTTACTGTATTTATACATTTTCTATGCCCTAAAAAGATCAGCCATTAGACTGAATAGGTTTTATAAAAAAAATAAACAAATCCCACTGGTTGTTTCTACCGTATTGCAAATTGACACACAATAGTAAAATATACTATTGTCCACAAGTAGATAATGTTTCACTTCTAGAGTGCACTTGAAGGGGATAGATTCCGCTCTTACCTTCAGGTCGTTTGTCATAGCCAATGGATTTCTTAAACCTCTCCCACATAAAATCAATGATGTAGTAATCATCGGTAAGCTTAACTTGCGCAGTACGGATCTGCAAGATAGAATTCTTCATCATATGCGTACCTACCGTTGGTCATATTGCCAATAACTTAACGTATTTGTGTAGCAAATGAAATTTTGTATGTTAATATTTACACGAGTTTACGCCATCATAACTGTGTGTCAAAGGTACTGTCCATAAACACTTCCAAATATCTTTTGTTTTGAATGTTGAAGGCATTTGGGTATATTAGCATTTGTATGATCTAAATGTAAACTGGTTGCATAGGTAATGTGCCTATTGACCAATTGTTTTCGAAATAAAATATGTTTAAGCCGAACTGGTGGTTCATTCCAGTTTTGGATGTATTCCTTAGAGGGCAATCCATTGATGCGTCAGCTTATGTCATTGTATCGGACAGCCGTACTAATGCCTGCAGATAGAAAACAGGCAACTGTCCACGTATCCACATGTTTGAAGGTGGAGGCATCTGGGTGATTAACAAAGCCTACATTTACCGGTCAGAAATGTCAGTTGACGCAGGAAGCAAGTGCTGTTGCTAAACAGAATAGGTTAAGCCTAAGCTATACATACATCATAATTACACCTTAACGACATAAAGAGCAAGACAAAGTCCAATATTTATATATGTTGTATGCTTAAGAACATAGATATTTATTAGGATACTGAATGGAAAAAATAAGCATCAGCCGGTATTCATCTTATTATCGGACATATCTTAAATATATATCCAGTGCAACAACGGCCAACAGTCATAACTATAATCCAAACATTACTTCATGCTCTGAGCAATATTCGCTGTCCATTTACAGCATTTTTGTCCCCCAATATAGCCCCGCACCAAAAAAAACAGACATAAAACAATATCCCAATATATTTCATTAAGATAGCCAAAAGATCTGGAAAGCGTAAGATAAATCTATTTCAGAACAGAACCAAATCAGGCCCTATATTCTTTTGAATTATAAATACAAAGTCGGTCCACTAAAATCGTAAGCATGAACGGAAAAGTTAATCCCTTATCGAGTTAAAATAATAAGGTCAAACTGTGACTTGAACCAATCATAAAACGCATACCTTGCCGCCAAAGCGGTCAGCCAATAGCATGGCTGCATAAAATACCCTCAGCTCGACAATATTACCCATTATAGTTGCGTACCGGCTAGACAATTCTTTCAGTCTGTACTGCATGCCGACAGAAAATCATACTTGTCTTGCAAAGTCTATTGCCAAAAAAAGGCCAGGTCAAGAGCTTGATTGGTGCATGTGCCTCAGGTACAGAATCAAACGTAACACAAGAAATGATCATCCCCATTCAACTTGTCTGCTAGGTTACTCTAGTAACAGGACAAAACTTTTGAAGTTATTCTTATGAATTTCTTGTACGACTAAAGCACAAGCAAATGTTTCAGTGCTCCCACTTCTTGGACACTCACAACAGTTCTATCCATACTTGTAAATTTGGCCCCTGTGCATTCCTAACTTAAGCGAGAGAAAATTGCATCTGGTGACCCGTCACTTAAATAAAGAACAAGCCTAACTGGGCATGATTTTCCGCGATGATGATTTGGTTTACTGTCACAGACTTCCTGGTCGTTGTAATCTACCTGTACCGCTACAATGGTTAATGGATAAGCGTCAGGCAGGCAACGAAATATTCTGTGTACATCCCTTTACAGAAAAGGCAACCCTGGTTTTGACAAGAATGGTTGGAAAAAAGCGTTTATTATGTGACCCCTGTGATATACACACACTAACCATAATCACTGTGATGATATTGTATGGCAGTTTCTCCCAGTATGCTCCGCTCAGCAATACGCTAGTGTCTTGTTTTTTATTCTTTCACTCAGCTTTTGTCTGAGATATGCAGATCATGGTGACAATGTACACAGCGTGACGGGTTGGTCTTTTGAAACTCAATGGCGGGAAAAAGGGATAATGCCAACAGCGCCGAAAAGAAAAGTAAAGGACTGTGGATGGTGTGGTTCAGAAGGGATCGATTGGTCCAGTTATTTGTCTAAGAATATGAAGACAGTTTCCATTTCAGATTCATGGTTGTGACGTCATGTAAATTAGACTTTAGCCAACAAACTGTTTGGAAGTTACTGTTAATTCAAAAACTTTCCTTGGACAACAATCATATGCTGAGTCCCCTGGCGTGGCAGACCAACAAGCTATAGGGCACTATAGTTCTATTGCCTCACGACGTGTGAGCCTGTTTATTGCAAAGGCTTAAGGGTGCATGGGGGCACTCATCTGGGTTGGCGACTGCAACAAACAAATACATGACCACAGTCAACAATCACTGCCTGTATAGACAACTCTCAACTTGTATATTAGTGGACAATCAGAATGCCTAGACTCTATTGCTATGTGTCTCAGTTCACAAACTCAACAAAACTGACACACAATCTCAACAAAACAGCCACCAGGACTAGGTTTCTACAGATTGCCGACCGATAAAAACAAAAGGAAAAAATGGGTTAAGATGATCAGAAACAGTCATATGGCTTGACTCCAAATGGGCGTTTGTATGTTCATTGCACTTCAAAGGAAGCGAGGGAACTTGTATGAACAAAACACCAAGTATATTCCCGTGGTCAACAGAATAGGGAAGTGTGATAGAACTATGTAATAAGAACTTTGTACACACTGTTGTAGGGAAAACAACAAGATGTACTAAACTAGGGTCTCTAAACCTACCTTCGCTGACTAGATCGACACTCCCCTAAACCCATGCCATAAGGAGCATGAAGAACCCTGGCTAGATTACAAACGGAAATCTGCTATCCCTGGGGAGGGGGGTACTCCCATTACTGAGCATAACAGGTACGCTCTGCGGGAAAGACCCCTATTTTTGACCACTTGTCGCTCTCAAAGACCCCCCTCTTTCAAACTATCGATCCTAAAGGTCCCATGCTTTTAAAATTGTCGCTCCCAAAGACCCCCATAAATTGTACTCGAGCTAAATTACGGTTCCTTTATCCGTACTGAATGTGCACTTCTACCCTTGGACTTTGTCAATATCACTTCCCAAAGACTCCCCTATTTTCTTATTGATTACCTCCCATTGGGTCTGGGTTTCATACCCTCAGTGGAGCATACCCAGCCCTAAAAAGGGGTAGTGTCCCCACCCCGGTAACGCTATTTGGCGGAACAAGAGGCCCAATTCCAGCCGATGCATCAGTTTCATCATTACAGTCTTCATGCCCACAAAAAATTTGAGAAAGACAAAAAAACATTTATTTAATACTTGTCAGTGCTTATACAATATAAACACCATGCGATCGTAATAATCCAATATGGCAGCCGCTTCCCTGCTGCGATTGTGATATCGTTTCACCAACACGATCTCATCACTATTCAGCTCTTACAGATTATCAAGTTGGCAAGAAGAGAATTTTCTTTGCATTTTAAGAATAAATGAATAAAATAATATAACAACAATCAAATAAAATCAGAAGGCTATTGATGCACGACCAAGGCAACGCCATTTTAAATTCAAATAACCAATGAACAAATCTATACCCTTATACAATACATCTGTTGGCAAAGCTCCCATCTCCCCATGTTACTGCAGTGAACTTTTACGCTTATACGATTAGGATGTTTAAATCAAAATATTGGGTACCAGTATAATTTGTCAAACGGTAATTTTGCTCCTGGCACACAGTTTTTGTTTAAAATTATCCAAACTTCAGTCATGTCGATAACCTACTTGATCTGTTTATGCTTTGCATTATGCGTCTCTGAGATGGGCTCCCCGCATCTTCTACAATCCTTTGTGGTAGACACGCTGATTCGTAATAGGGATGGGGGTGCTATTTTTTGCACAGTGGCATCACCTCTTGCCTGCGTCATTTTCAACCAATGAAGGAAGCAAATTTTGTTTATCCCACTCGCTTTTCCATTTGCTAGAGATTGATACCACTGGAGGAGATAGCTACAATGCCACCTACAGACGACTTATTTCACTTACAACAACTCTAAGCTTATAAGCCGTATATGTTAATGTCATGGTAGGGTCCTCAGATTAACTTTGTCAGTGCTAGATAACAAACTAAGTCAAAACCATCCTTCAGTGAGCTATTAGTGGAATGCATTAAAAAGGGCTCCAAGAAAGTTTCTTACCTTGATCGTTCGTGTTTTCTCCAAGACTGGAGACATACGTGTCCTTGAGTAAAAGAACTTCTTTGCGAGATATTTCAGTAAGAATGCAACCTCTATAAAGTGCATCTAAGAGAGAGTTTCTCATTCAGTACCCATTCTGGACCTCATCAATACATCATGGGGCCTAATTACCAGTGTAATACTATGCCACAGGGGTTCAGCTAGGTAACATGAGCTCCATTGCATTAACCTCCACTGGGCCTTTTTTACCATGAATCTAACTGCGCGACACTTGGTTATACGAATGCAATCGGAAATCCAAGACTTACCGCATTCCAGCCATGCTGACATAATTGATTAAGCACATTATGGAATACCGTAAGCAAACATAGGGAAATGTTACAGGCTGTAAAAGCCAGTACATTAGAAGAGCTAGAAAAATTTTCAACAAAAAGTTCCTTTAAAATAGCTGTACTGGACTTTGTTATTGGAATGTTAAAACTGGAACGTTAATAATCATAATCGCAATACTTATAAATGGACACACATTCCTTTGCGATAAACACTGACAAAAGATCAGAAAATCCTAGTTGTGCCACACAATGGTACATCTTACCTCAAAATAGGCTCTTTCCAAGATACTGAGGAACATATTCATCAGCATGAAGTAGACAATAATAACAAAGGTGAAAAAGAAAGTGGGGCCGATAATTCTGAAAGAGAGAACATTGCACTGGAAAGTCACCTCATGTCACTTAGAGTTCTTGTATATGCTTCGATGGCTTTTCAAATTATATTTAACAACTGGGTCAAGATTTCTTGCTGATTTCTCCTTGAATGTAATGAAGGGGATGCTGACCTGTAACAGCTTAGGATGTTCTTATTTGTTTCCAAGTGTTCACATACTCCTGCAATTGTAATTGTCACTGGTGGTAAAACCACCATTGACCTTCATCGATATTAATATAACTATGATTATAAAAGGATTCTTCAGAGCAAATTTTTTCAGTGAGAATGAAGACTGGAACAACAACGTTCCTCGACATGCTTTTGAATGTAATTCGTACAAAGTGATGCAACCTATTTTGTTCACCTTTACTTTTTTTTGGATTATAGGCAAACTGATATTGAAATGAAATAATACAGCGCCTCATTTTTTAGGCATTTCAATCTTCAATCAATATTTTGTAGTTGCGATTAGCACAGAAAGAGTGAAGAGTTAATGGCACTTTACACTCATTCATATAACACCATCCTCTCACCTGTCTGCATGCTGCATTCCATAGAAGTCAAACCGTCCAAGCAGCAGCGAATACAATGACTCGAGAGTGGCTATAAATGTGGAAAAATGTAGCATGGTGGCACCAAATACTAGATTTCCAAGGCAAGCGTATGCCATGATCACACATGTAAAGGTCACAACAAAGTAAAAAAGTCCAGTGGAGGCATACCTCAAAGAGTCCGATAAATGAGATATGTGTTTGTTGAATGGTAATAGTCGAAGGAATTTGATATTTTGCTATAAAAACGACAGCCCCCAATAGATGTGTTATGGTGTTGTCATATGTAGCAAGTTGCATATAGTTTGTGCATCCATCTGTAAGAAAATATCATATATATATATATATATATATATATATATATATATATATATATATATATATATATATATATATATATATATATATATATATATATATATATATATGATTTTTTTTTCATTTACCGGGATCATGCTCTCTACAATTGAAATATTGTCTTCAAGTGGACAGGAAATTGGCATTTACTTTCGTTATGGCCTGACGATTATTAGCGATTTCAATCCCAGAGTATGTTGGATTGTAACCTGGATGATTGAAACACCTTTCTCGTTTTGTCCGTTTATATAATAATTGATGGTATATAGGTCAATACGAAGTGATAACACACACAAATTCAGTCATATTTTTGCGCGTCTAGGCCTTGCGTAGAAATGACAAATATAAAGCATCTTTAGCGTAATTAGAATTACAGCACAGACACACAACCAACATATGGCAAAATGCCATTAGCATAAAGTAATGACGTTGTTTAAGGTGCAATACGCAATTATGTTGTGCTGAAACAATCTTCATCTTGTGGAGTATAAGAGTGTATTATCAATGGTACACACATTTCAGGGACAAATAGGTTTAGCCTACAGCCCAAGGAAGAGTGGCAGAAAGAATGTTTCAGTCAAAGAATATTATAAAATATATAAAAACAAAAACAAACACTGGCACGACAGATGTTTTGCATGTACCTCTGTTCTTCTTAAGTTGCCTCATGACATGGGCACCAAAAAGAGCTCGGGTAATGTGCATGGCAACAGCGGCAATTGATGTTAAAATCAAGGCTACTTCCATGTAGCTCCAAGGATCCTTAAAATACTGTCGCTTGAGCCTCCGAAGCTTCAACATCTCGCTAGCGATCAGAAAACCGAGCACAAATATATACAAAATTTGACAGGCTAAGATAAAGCCACCCATTCCACCCACACCACTGTAGATTTGAAAGACCATCACGCGAGGATTTGGAAGAGCGCCACCTGTTGGTGGGAATTCAACGAGATAGTTCGCGAAAGCAAAAAGGTTGAGGTTGGCATTGAATACCGTGAACTCTGCAAAGATGGCACGAGTATAGTGATTGAGCCAGTTGTATTTTATCAAGTTGTTAATTATGGACAGTGCCTGATAAGGATTAGTTCCTAGCACGGCCACATAACCCCCGCCACCATAAAAAGCATGTTTTCCCCAGTATGGTAAGCCGTGTAATTGCATGGTACTGCAGAATTTGAAGGAATTACGTATGACTCCTGGATTTGTTGTGTTATCTTCGGCCAATGACCAGTCCAATGTAAAATTCCTATCTTCTTCACTGAACAGGCTGTACCACTCATTACATTCTATGACCACCTTTTCCATCTGCTCATTGACATCACATGAACCTGGAGTGAAGAAAAATTAGACAAACCGAAAACAAAAAACAGAAACAAAGGAAGAAAATTACTGTCCCTTTCCGTCATCCGATCATATTCATCAAGTGACTATCGCTGATTTTGATTAAAAAAAGTCCACGAGCTTTTACCATTTTCAAGGTCGATAGCGTTCTTTTTGGGGGCCAAATGAGAGGGCCGGGTAGCCACACATACTGTCGCTTCTATACCTATACGGAAATGCAATAAGTGCAAAATAAAGCACTTTGCTGACGTTTGTAAAAGCGAAACTTTATACTGAACCCTTGCCAAAACTTTAAAAAAACAAGCGTCAAAATGCAAAAAAAAAAAAAAAAATTTATACACCAATCTTCTATGAAACAAACAGGAAGTAAACGTAATCTAAATCTTATATTCTTACTCTGCAGGTCTATGTGCACCATAAAGAAACTTAAAATATTGCTGAACTTGTAGAAACGTTTAAAACTTACTTGGATTTACCCGGACCTGACGAAGCCGGGCCGATCCCACTCTGTACGAAATACCGTCACTCATATACCCACGATCTTCCCTGATCGTACCTTTACCATTGTAGTGAGAAATGTAGAAGAGAGCAGGTACCAAAGTCCGCTTACACCATTGCCAGAAATGATGTCCGTCAGCTACCTAGCGATACACAACAAACATTTGTATTACGGCATAAGACCATATCATGCTACACTAACTTTTCGATATTTTAGAAGCCCATTGCTTTCACCCTCACCCTGTTGGGGTGCGTGCGTACTTGCGCGCGTGTGTGTATCCATGATCCCCCCCCCCCAAATACCACTGAAAGGAGTTATATATCTTATTGAATCCATCGAAGCGTACATTCATTTCTTGCTCTTCCCTCGTTAGTGTTTCACGGAAACATTATTCTAGGCAGATTTTGATTCATACCACTCACCTTTTAACAAATCAACTCCAAAGGAAATGTAAAAACCAGACGAACTATAGATCTTTTCCTAGCTCTTGACAATTTTGGGTGAAAACGACAATCATGATGTTGATGATAATGATACTTTTATAACAAGTAATAAGCATAAATGATACAGACAAAATGTTGACATTTACATCATCAACTGTATGCAGATTTCCAGGCGAATAGCGTCCACCAACCAGCTGCCTGAGAGATTTATTCATGAGGGTGATAGCGTTATCCCTGGAGCCCCATGCAATAAAGCAGACGAGTAAAAGAAAACATAAATATAAGGCAATCTCCCGGATGACGCGACACATCATCTTCTCTTTTTCTCTTATCTGTCGAGTATGTTCCAGTTCTTCGACGCTAGGGGGCTCTGGCGTGTACAGCCGCGATCTCCCTAAAGCAAAAATTGGCCAGCGTAAGTTTCAGCTGACAGTACATGGTTATCTGTAACACAAATCCCTAGTTTGGATACCGGAAAATAACCAAAATCATAGACACGAAATTTTTACAGCAGCGTGAAAAAACGTCATTTAGATTCATCCCCACCAGGTATGAAGTGGATCTGGTCAGCGGTCATGAGATAAACTATATATATGCATGCATGTATTTACACTAGTTTCCCTATGGTAACCATTTTTTATTGGCCGGTACGTGATTTGAAACAATCGCCAAAACTCAGTCAGTACTCTCGCCGAGGGATAAAATATTTGACAAGTGAGCCAAGGAACATTTCTGCTAAGTCTGTGGACAATCCAGCTTTTGCTTTGTCTTTTTAAGCCGGTCCAAAATTATAAATCCAACAAAAATATGAAAGAAAACAATGGAAAATGAGCATGAATTTGTGAACAATTCAGGACCACAGATTCCCAGGGGGGGTCTTAGTGAAAGATGAAAACAAGACAGAGAAAAAGGTCGCAGGACCGTGAGCTTTTTGGGGGAAACTTGGAAGATAGAAGGGCTTTGTGGGATACCGATGTAACTGGCTCTACCGTTGAATATATGGGAACCCAATGAAACGTATCACAACATTAATTACACTTAGAAATATAATGCCCCAGTTTGCCTCTACTTGAGTGACACACTGGTGGGTGGTTTAACTATGGTAAGTTATCCAGCTGGATAGAGTACATACTGGTTCAGAGGAAAGTCATACTGTTCTTATCTCAACTTGTACTATTCAAATTTAGCAATTATGTTTGGTTTGACAGATATTCTTATTCATAATCCATTATTCATTATTATATATCTGATTCATCATTTGCCACGTATAGATTCCGTATATTGTGAGTTGTCTTTGCTGAATATTTAGCTTTGACAAGGGGCCTTTTTGTATCTATCATGCCCATCTAACTAATTTGTGTAACTTAAAAACCAAGGGCACAGATATCTTTAATCCAGAGCTGGAAGTCTTTTTTTTAATCTGGCTATTGTCACTGCATTGAATAAGAAGGCTTAGCTGTGCAGGTCAAGTGTATATCTAAAAAAAACCGCTCTCGGTGTCCGACAAAGCTGCTTAGTGTGACATAGCAGACAACAAGACCAGTATTGTCATTAGCAAATCTTGCTAGCATGAAGCGGCTTGCAGTGTCCCGTGTATACGTTTGGTTTTTATCAGACACTGGTAGTATTTATACTGAGATCAGAGGGGTTTTTCTAAGCCACCGAACCTGCTGCAAATGGACTTTTGTTTCATTCAGTGGTTTTTTTTTTTCAATCAGGTTCTTTTATTATTATGTTTCATTTTAACAGCATCTGCTTAATTTCTCAAAATGCTTTATTTGGCTATGTGTCAAATGGATAAATTGTACCTACTAACTAAAAAAAAGTGGACAGAACTGTAGTTTTGCAAGCCACTTAGGAATTAAGTACATCCTTTTACCAAGCCAGGTCTATTGGGTCACAGTTGGCAAAAAATAATATATTTCTAAATTAAAACGGAAGAAATGTACTTAATGAAACCAAATAATTGATAACTTGTCCAATGATAATTAGTGATATAGGCCAAAAACACAACGATCCATGTCTATACAATGTATTGAATGAAACCAAAGAAAAACATTGAAAAGGATATAGCCTAATTTGTACTCGATTATTTCCTGCGTGTACACTAGTTTATTCACTTAAAGGATAGTTGCTTGAGTGGTGGGTCATTATTTTTGTTTTTACGAAACGGGTAATACCAGACCGGACAACCGCATATTTCAATACTCGAATTTCGGGTTCATGAATATATACTTTCAACGCTTGTCGATGCACTGATAATGATCCAACATCAATACATCGACAAAGCAGGTATAATAAATATACAGATGCAGCTAAACGTGTTCAAAATTTGAATTTAGGTCGATGACTATTGAAGCAGCCAAGACAGGCTAGTAAACTGCAAAAAGTGAATACAGGTTGGAAACTGTTCATTTTATGCAAGAACACAAAAAAAAAACAGAAGCAAAAAATAAAGACTCAGCCGGACAGACGCACGACATCATGATAACCTGCATCGCAAAAATAGGAAGGAGCGAAATAACTAAACAATGCCACGTTTGGGCAGAGTAGCCATCTATGATGGTGGCCACTGCAAAAACATATAGAAAAAAAGAAGGCCAAAAAGAAAGATAGAAAGCAAGAAAGAAGGAAAGAAGGAAAGAAAGAAAAAAAGAAACAGAAAGCAGGCAGGCAAGAAAGAGAGAGAGAGATAGAAAGAAAATAGGAAAAATAGAAAGAAAGAACGAAAGACAGAAACAAACAGAGAAAGAAAGAAAAAGAAAAAAGAAAGAAGGAAAGAAAGAAAGGAGGAAAGAAAGAAAGAAAGAAAGAAAGAAAGAAAGAAAGAAAGAAAGAAAGAAAGAAAGAAAGAAAGAAAGAAAGAAAGAAAGAAAGAAAGAAAGAAAGAAAGAAAGAAAGAAAAAGCACTATAATAAAGCACACCCGGCGTTAAAAAAATAATTCAACACATTTTTATTGATGATAATATAAACGTCAGGCTTCACCTAGCGGCACTGTCAGTGGATCGATGATCTCCTCGTCTCTCCCTCCATAGCTGTTTGTGTACTTGTCATCTGCATCTTCATCCTGGTCTAATTTTTTAAAGATGCAGGACAGAAGAACTGCAACTACAATCACCTGGAATAAAACATATCAATAAAATCAAATAATTCATTATTTGCAGGTTAGTTTTTCGAGAGATCGTCTCTCCCTGTCCCCAGAGAAGTGTGCCAGTTGCCCGAGCGTTTTGATAAAAAAAATGTAAATAAAGAACGCCTTTTTTCAAACAAATAACGTCTTATTAGCATCTTCAGTACAATGTGTATTTTGAGGAGATGGCAGTGATTTTTTCAAACAGTTAATATCACCCAGGCTGCCAGTTTGGCATGAGCGAAACGTATTACTATGTTGGAAAAATATGATTGGGTATTTCCTTGTTCAATGATACGGCATCACAGCTGATATGCATGTTCTGTATTGCTTTCTTAGGTATTCAATGAGATAATGTAATACAATAATCTTAATATTGCCTACTTTAAATAATGTTCGTCGAGCGGATTTGTGTAAAATGAAATAATTACTATCTGTATCAATCTACATACAATCAATGGTACTTTGACGCAGTGACTTGATTCATCTCATATGTTCCCTGACATAATAAAAATGGTTACATAAATGCACTTTTGTGAATTATTGAAATTGGATAAAGCCACAGATTCAGCTACAATCACACATAATGAGAATATTGAACAAATTGGCATCCGCACAGCATCAAGATAAAATGATTTGAGATCAGCCCAGGAATATCCTCACCTTACATGGCTGTATGAGGATAATGGATTGCACAAACGACACCTAACCACTGCTCAGATTTTTGCTCCCCCCAGTCCAGACTGTACAGGATAACAAAGAAGGCAGATGATGTTGTTGTCGATATTGCCAGAAACCAGGACATATAGACGCACCAGTGCGGCAGTGGATACTTTTTCTTGAAGGTTTTCATCTCTGGACTAATTTCTTCCTTCTTCGGTGTTTTTTCCTCCACCGTTTTGTCTTTGTCCACTTCAATGTTGTCATCTCTATTTCGCGCATCTAAATATTGAGAGGCAGCTGTGTAACTCATCGGTGTTTTACCTGACTTAGACTCGTGATTGTCAATCTGTACCTTGAGTTGGTTTTTTGGTCGACTTTTCTTGTAAAGTGCTACAATGATCACGTTTATTGGCAATATGAGCAAATTAGACATAAGGGATATATACAGTGATGATACCGTAAAGGCAAATGGGCCAATTCGAATTATTTGGTCTCTTTCAATATTATCTCCAGACCGAAACCACATGGCGTTTGCAATCATGGTGGTGAATAGCAAAGTGACGCAGCACGTGAGACGTTGCACTCTTGTGAAATTACTGCGCGTCGGTCTTGCGATAACTGATACCCAAAGATGCTCGTCAGTAATATTTTGCCTGGCAGCAGAGAAGAACAAGTGTTTGAACCTGGTGATGTCATCTTTGCCCGCCACAGGAAGAGACCTTTGGACTTGCCCGTCACCTTCGTCTGCTGTGAGCCAGTTTCCGCACATAAAGTAGTACCTTTACAATTAATGCAAGTTTTAAAAAAAATAGTTCATATATCCACGTTTTCTACAAAAGTATACTCAACATAGAACAACAAAATCAAGCAAGTAAGAAAAGCGCAACTATTTCCACCTGAAAAATATTACATTTATGAGCTGTAAAATTAGGCCAGATTAATCTGTTGTTCTTGAACCGTTGTAAACATGTGGTTAACTTGGGTCAAGTGATTCAAACTCTTACTAAATTTCTACTTCATACCCTATGAAAACTGAAAGCGTGTATCTCAGACTGAAAATCAAACATGACTTAGATTTTCAGGTCAAAACGCGCAAAACGTTTATTGTGAAGTTCTGCAAACAGTGTAGCATCTTTAAACTTCAAATACTTTAACCCTTATGCTGTTTCTCGCGGTTGAATATATCTCCATATAATTGACCTTTTATTCGCATGGTGTATATTGACAGGACAGGAAATGAGACGAGGTGAAGTAAGGTGAGGTGAGGTGAGGTGAGGTGAGTTACGATGAGAGGAGGTGAGACGAGGTAAGATGACAGCAGTTGGATGAGACAGGACAAAAGAAGACAAAAGATATTTTGTGTTCCCTACCTTTTATTCTGCTTTATATCTTGTACCACTATCTTATCGAGAAACCAGCCAGAGTAGCTACTCTTACCAGTATTATCATGCCAGATACGCAAGAAATTCAAGTTTCCAAGACTGAAGTCTGTTGCTAATAGAAACCTCCGCACGCTCGCACGCTCAAAGGTCTGAACAAGTGAAATAAGAAACGTAAAATTAAGTGGTTTTAACTAGCTAGCTTGCATTAAACGTGTGCGACTTTTAATTATTATATACTTGTGTTGGGTAATTTCACAGCTGGTCTCTCATACGCCTATGTTCTGTCACTTCAGGTGGTGGTTTGGTGAAGGATTCAATAAAATGTCGTCGTTTGCTTGTTTAATTTTTGCCTCAGCTGACTCGTCACTGATGGGTCCTCATCTAGGCCGTCCGTCGTGCACTCTAAACCTTTTCGACCTCTCCAAAAATGGTCCATTGGATTCTTTTAACACTTGCTATATACCGTGGGTAGGGCGTTACCATGTTTGTACAAATGGTTACTTTCCAGTGAAATTGGGAATTTTTACTTTTTTTTCTCATTTTTTTTTTTTTTTGGTCATTTTTTTTTCTCATTTTTTTTGGGGTCATTTTATGAAAAATCTGTAAAGCTGTTTGGTTAATTGCTATGAATTTGGACAGGATCACTTCTGGGTACCGTGCAATTTTGATTCGTTCAAAATGTGGCATTGTAAACTTTTTCTATCCATTTCCAATTGTGTAGACTTTCGCTGTATATTTAATTTCCTCTCAAAAACCTTACGTCAGGTTATGTTGAAATATGGAAATAAAGATTTCTTGTGAACGGGTCCAACAATGTTCATTCCTAAGTGGTGCTGCTGTCGATCCCTCATTTTTTCGTGGACTTTCAATGCAGGTAGCAGTCGGTTAATGCATACAACCCTACTGATTAGTATTACAGTCAATGGAACTGCAAAAGCAATCTACATTCTCGACTTCTCCAAAGCCGTCAGCATGATTCGCATCAAACTTGGTTGAGCTATGCATTGGGTCTGACCATACTAAATATATATTTAAATGATTACGCTTCAGTTTACACTTTTTAAATATCTTTATGATTCATTTATTGTTTGTCCAGTGGTATTGTTTGTATTTTGGGGGTGATTTTTGTTTTGTTTTGTTTTGTTTTGTTTTTTTTTTGGGGGGGGGGGATTCTCTCCAAAACTGCTAAGCCAATTGCTTTGATGCAGACACTTCTGAAGACCCATAGACCGTAATATTTTTAACACCTAGCACTTTATTTTTTCAATATTATGTGAAATGTTGTGTGCTCTGTAATTTGTGATGATTTCCCTCAACAACAAGCCCTAATTTCTTCAAACATTGTTATAATCAATATTGACTCAATTTTCACCAATGTTGTTTATCAGGTAAGAGTGCTACCATTTGCTGATTTTTAACGAACTTTTGAAATTACGTTATGATCAGTAAGAGCACAGTTAAGAAGCATGGTTAGTTTCGGGGTAGATGGGGCACATGTATGATATTGTATACTTTTATTCAAATCCGTTCGTCAGATCAACTTCAAACTTAGTGGTGATGTACCTTGGGCTCGTCTTTACCAAAATGTTTTCAGACTTTCGTCCCATGATCTATTCATCTTTTCTGGATTTTTTTCTGTCAATTATTGTGGATCTTTCAATATCTCCTCTGAAACCGCTTAGTCATTTGCTGTGAAATTATGTAAAGGCAGTTGCAAGAGCCCCGACAGCAGGGTCAACTTTCTTTTTAGATCAACAGGTTGCAAATGACAAAGCAGACCATTTTCTTTTCGAAATGAAAATGATGGCACATGTATCTAATAAAGAACTTTTAAGAAATAGGTTTTATCACATTGGGTCTTAAACATGACACCAATTTATTAACTGCAACATTACATATGTTAGAGTAAATTCAATCAATTTCATTCCATAACGAAGATTGGTCGTTGAATTAACTATTTTAATGCCAACTGTGCATAAAGTCGAACTACTGAAGTCCAGCTGCTCTCAATTATAAGGACGTTAGGTTCATATTCCTTATAAAAAGACATTTCATTCAAGTACCAGGGTCCCTATGGTTCCAGATAATATTGTGTTTCGATTCAACAGGTGTCCTCTGTGTTTAGGCTGCAATGTGCCTGAAAGCTGTTGACTGACTCCAAAGTTGACACTGTCAGTTAAGTTGCTTATATCTTTTGTACTGTGATTGTGTCCTCAATGCTCTTCCCTTTTCTCTATTCGATTACTTTTTTTAATTTTTCGTATCACATCGAGAAAGAAAGCAGAACCTGGAACAAGAAGACCAATTAACTTTCAAGAGATTGCAGCCTTTACACGTCTGAACTGTATTTTCCCCACCGTTACATTGGCACTTATTTTCGATTTGAATATAGTGTTGCCTGCTATAGTAGATATAAACATTACATAAACATGTTGGCATTATTTAATACCCTATCATAAAAATGTGATAATTTACCTTATTTTTGTTGTCGTCCAAACATCGAATTCATGTGTGTCCCACATGACCAGACAAAACAAAGAATATGTTAGATCTCGTCCCGGCGTTCTTTCTTAAGCCAGTATAGATAATAAGCTCGTAATAGGTCCTTTGGCTGGGCATATTGTCCGAAAGGGCAGTGACCCCCCACTGCAGGTATGGAGAAAATAAGCCAATTGGTATCAAGCAACGTAATGATTGGATATATGACATGCACTATTCTGCATGGCAGCAGCACTGCTTTCTGTGTCATTGAGATTTCAACCAATCTGTGAAGCACGTTTTGTTTATCCCCCAGGTGTATACACTGCAACAGGTGGACACCAGGGGGACCTTACCTTCTGTGCCACATACAGGTGACATGCCTGAAGTGACGGGAGTGGCAAGAAGCAAGACATCTGGTCACAAATTTAGTGTGTGATTTCTATGAGATTTTTTCTGACGATCAAGTGATTAAGACTGACTTCAGATAGCAATAGATCATTGAGTGATAATAAAACACAACCCATGCGTATAACTTTTTCACCATAATTTCGGTTTATGGATAATTCATAGTTACGTTGATTTTCTGGTTTTTGGCTGAAATAAGGCTCGGTCTGTGACTTTCGAATGACACATTGGCATATTTTTACATATTATGTGTATTGAAAGTGTTTTTCAGATGTGGCGACTTTGCATTGCTAAATCTGGACAGCCATGATTTACATCGCACAAACATAATGGTCAGCGCCCCGGTGTGGCAAAATGTGGCGAGATGAATTGAGATACAAGTATGATTTCGAGTGTAGCCACAGCACATGTATAATATTATGTTACAGAAAGCAACTCCTATCAGAATTACACATTCAGGAGCAAGCTCCAACACATATAATAACAGTACACACTCGTTCGACATCTTTCCTGTCTGCCCTTCTCGCCCACAACAACAGCAATCCGTACAACACAAGGAAAGTGATCATGGTAGCGAATACCGAAGGGTTTGCGGCGAGAAGTTTTCCAAAATTGCCGAATACATTGTCAAAGTTGATTGTGTTTACTTGGGGTAGAGTCAGACCCTTTGCGTATGACTTGATGTTCTCGTTGTTCTTGAAACAATTACACTTGGTGTTCTGTCGAGTTGAGTACTTTGAAACCTATTTCAAAAGATTCAGCAGAGAAAAAAGGCAACTCAGTTCAAAGAACTACCTGAGTGTTTGCTGCCCTGGACCAAATATATATATGGGATGCGACAGAAAAAAAAAATGGTCTGTAATAAAGTGAAACCTCTCTGTATCGGTTGTGATATAATAAAAATGGTTTATACTAAAGTGAAACCTCTTCATTATAATGCAATCTCTTTCCGGCTGAGAGTGTCAGATATTCGATTTTGTCAGATAAATGAGTGCAATACCAAAGGAATTTGAGTTGAAGTCCCACAAAAACTTGTGTGAACCTATCAGATAACGGACTGTCATTATAACGAGGTTTTGCTGCATCATAGAGTTGATGAAATAATTTGGATGGGCATCAGGTGTCATAAGATTTCTTCTAAAGATAAAAATAACAAGGTTAAAGCATTTTGCAGACCAAATTGTGTTTATGATAATTATGTGATGATTTGTTAAAAGCAGACGTGTTGCCGCATGCACATTAGGGAGTCACACACACAGCGCCAATATCGCTCAACCGCTGCCTGCTATAAACTAATGAATCCAATGTAAATTAGGCTCATTGTTGCGATTTTAATTCTGTCCCATTGTTATACGCTTAAACGTGAAACCTTTGACTTTTGGCTTCTAATTTTTTTCGGATATCTGCGAAATGCTAAAAATTGTCGGTAGGTGGTGCAGAGAGACAAACACGACAGCCAAGAACATATGTCATAAGTTTATTCAAACTTTTTTATCATTCTGCCTTAAAAATATAATGTGTAAACCAAATATTTGAAATTTCAGCATTTAATAATTAACAATGACAGTCAACAGGTGGCTCGTGGTTTATACCAAGTCGTCTTGCAATGCAGTAAACAAACATGGCCTCCACCACAGACCGTTTTAGCTATGAAGGTGGTTTTCCAGAAAAATCATGCAAAAATAATTTTAATAAAGTTGCATAACACGAGCAGTCTATTTTCAGAATAAGCTTGTGCATATTTTATAACATTGCCAACTTGGCGAACGTTTCTATTTTCCTTTAATCGATCAATGTTGGTACCGGAAGTTGTGGGGTTATTTATGCGCTGATGGAGGTCCACAACTTGAAATTTGCTTGCAAAATCGGCATGCCAGCGTGAGCTGCTAAACAGGTTCCTGGACTGCATAGCCTTTAATAACGTGCCCTTGCAATCTAGCTTCAGAGATCTGAAAATTAAGCCGACTGCAAAGGTGCGCGTTCACTTCGGAGAATAAGAGCAAATGTGAAAACAATTATTGTCAGCATATTAAGGCTTTTGGAGTCGCGGGAAATCAAAAGTAATGGCAGGAATGATTGCGACCTATATAAAGGCTATGGCAGTTATGCAGAAATTGTATTTGCCTTTATATTCTCCTAACGCTAAAAACACTGATCACATATGTAAACATATAAAAGCATACAACAATTAATATGGTGGTGTTGGTGTGTCATTTGAGCAGGAAGCGTGATCTTTAGCATGCTTAACATACCTCACATGCACCGGCCAACCACTTTTCTTGCAGCGAATCCCAGTGACGGCAGCGGACTAGTCCGACGTTGACATCATAATCCGCCATCACATTAGGCACACTGGATATTGTGGCTTCAGTCTGGGCAGCATTGGAGTTCGAAGAGTAATGAGCTGGAATCAGATGTCAATACACAGCACAATCAGTCCTACCATATATCGCCTGATAGGCCTACACTGTAAATTTGAGGCGCGTAAGCCTATGTGAATTCAAAGTCAGATATTGTACTCCTAAGAGAGAATGTTGGCATCCTTGGTACTAATCACGCATGAGCTCATGTGTATGGTCGCTGAGCATGCAACATGATCAAATCTGAAACAGTGACCATCAACTTTAATAATAGGTCATGGAAATGGGAGTTTATCTTTATTGAAGAATCACAGTGTCAACTGAAAAAATATTGCCTATAGTCAGACGGCTCTCTTGTTTGGCAAAAAGTTTGGACAGTTACTCATTTCAGAAAAATTATTATCTCTGGTGCATTTAGGAGCAAGGCATGCAGCGATACTACATTACGGGTTCCAAG
Source organism: Hermodice carunculata (assembly GCA_964020975.1). Classification (NCBI taxonomy): domain Eukaryota; kingdom Metazoa; phylum Annelida; class Polychaeta; order Eunicida; family Amphinomidae; genus Hermodice; species Hermodice carunculata. The sequence continues at coordinate 45,217,153 of OZ026623.1, read as the reverse complement.
TGTATCTGTGTTATCAAAAGTGAGATAAAATACTTATACCTGTAGTACACACGTCATGGCACAGCTACTCACTAGAGGGAGGTAGTGTGAACATACTGTACTCACGCAGGGCTTTGATGCCTATGTACAAACCCGGTGGATATACCCAAGCTGCGGGAATAGTGAATGTGTACGCTGCTCCCGTATCTTTGGTGGGAAGCGATACGGAATAATCATGTGTGGCTTCGGTTGGCTTTTTGTAGGTGGTATCTGTGACGTTCGTTGTAAAATAGATCTGCAACACATAATTACAGATATATATTTTCTTCAATTTCATCCTCATTATGGCAAAAAACAAATTCGAATTTCTAATTCGTCATCCACCAGTCTTGCGTTAACCTCAAAACGTCATATTTTTATAGCTGAGTCATCATCTTTTCTCTTTGCACCCTGGTTGCAGAAGGCTGTTGACTTTTGGTATAATATACTGGTAAGTGTTCCTTGAAATATCAACTGAAAATATTTTGCAATAAGCCAAATGTCAAGGAAAGTGAATGACGCAGACGACATTTGAAATGACTTGTTACTGAAAGCGTCAAGCCTCACGGCACTACGTCAACCGCATCACATGGCGCACTGCGAATAAAAATGATGAATGGCATTGTTTCGTATTCAGTACATGAAACAGTTCAAAGTGAAAATTATTAGTCATTCAGGGGCAGGTAATAAAACAAGAGGGCTGTGTGAACAGCCCATGCTCAGCGGACCTCGACATTCTTCACAATTACAGCTCTGTGATCTTGGGATAGGATCAAGGCCACCCATATACCGAGTAAGTCTGACCTTTATAGAAGAACACTAGCATGTGCAACATCAAAGTCCCTGTTCAAGTAGTTCTCAAGTAAGAGTGAAGAGTAAAATTCACGTATGTTGCACTGTGACCCCGGAAACGAGATCAAAGTCACTCATGTAATGTCTAAGCGTGACCTTCATGGGGAAACATTACTGTGTGCAACATCAAGGTCCTAACTCAAAACAGATCTTAATTTATCAAGTGAACAGTAAATTTCATGTCAGTTGTCCTGTGACCTGGGGAATGACGTCAAGGTCCAAACATCACTGGAGTATGACCCTTTGCACAAAATAGGTAGACAATTATAAAAGGAACACCCCTACCAAGTTTAGCACAAATCTGACCAAATATTATTTAAGTTAAATAACCATTACAAGAAATTGCCATGTTAAACTGTCTTATTAAATAGTACAGAAAAACATGATCCATTTTTATAACTTTTTTTAAAGATTAAAAAAAAACATTAAAAAATAAAAAATCAATGGAGTGTGACCATTTCAACAATCTTGGTAGAGACCCACCCAAGGTACATTGCCACAAAGTTTTAAGTAAATCTGACAGACAATTTCTTCGGAGAAGTACAATATGTGAATTACCATTAGAATGCATTAGAATGTCCATTGACTTGAATAGTAAGCAATAGAAGAGGTGCATTTACGATAAGTACCCGAATTGAAAAAAAAATCGTTAATTATCAGGAATCCACAGCAGTGCTACTTAGTGAATAGCTTTGCTTGACCCTTTCACAAGGAACATATCCACAAAGATTCAACTTATATGAGAAAGGGTTCTGGAGATAAAGTGACAAGTAATGAAAACACACAAAAATTCATTAAAAAATGAAAAAAAAAAAGTAACAACATGACTTGGTGAACAAATGAATAACTAGGAGTCCCTAGGAGTTTTCTTATATAATATCATAGCTATTAGGTCAGCGGTTGCAGAGATGAACATTTTGTGAAATATGTCCAAAGAAAAAACAAAAACAAAAAAAAAGAAAAACAAAAAAAATCATTAAAAATTTGAAAAAAAAAATTCAATCAATGGAGCGTGATCACTTGAGCAGTCCTGGTAGAAGCCCACGCAAGGTACATTGCCACCAAGTTTGAAGTCAATCTGGATGACGGTTGTGGAGAGGAATTTGAAAATGTAAATTATCATTAGAATGCCCATTGACTTACATAGTAATCAATAGGAAAACTGCATTGACCGATAAATACCCGAATAGGAAAAAAAAATCATAAAAAATCGGAAATGCACAGCAGTGCCACCTAGTGGTCAATTATGTTTTACCCTGTCACAACAAACATACCACCAAGTTTCAGCTTTAACTGAGTGACGGTTCTGGAGCAAAAGTCAAAAATAGCAAAAACACACCAAAAAATCTTAAAAAATAGAAGAAAAAAATAGCAGTACCACCTGGTGAACAACTTTAAAACTAGTCCTCAGGAGTACTCCTGTGTGATATCATTGCAATTGGGTGAGCGGTTCGGAGAAGAAGATTTTTTAAGACTCGTCCCCCCCCACCCCCACCCCCCCAAAAATAATAAAAAATAAATAAACAAAAAACACAAAACAGAACAAAAAAAAATGACGAAAAAATAAAAAATCACTTGGGCATGACCATTTGAACAAACTTGGTAGAGACCCACCCAAGGCACATCCCCACCAAGCTTGAAGTGAATCTGGACGACGGTTTTGGAGAAGGAGTCGAAAATGTGAATTGTGGATGACAGACGTCTCCTTTGAAACTTAAAAGCTTCATACACTATTCCACCATACCGACACTGGTGTAAACAGTAAATGGTAATACAATTTTTAGCACCATAAAGTTGAATAGAGGTGTAATGAGGTAAAATGTGTACAAGGGATTTGATGGACGCCACCTCTTCCACTTTACTGGATGGAGATTGAAAAGAAAGAAATCCTGCAAAAACTGAGTATGATCATGGTTTTTCAACTTAAGAAGGAGATTTTCTAAGTCGGTTAAGTATACTTTACCCCGGGTGCTTTCCCTGTAACTACTCTAAACACTTTGAGGACTACACTTTGTCATTTCAAGCTCCATCTTGAAACAGTTTGACTAATGTTCTTCAGTTGGTGTTATATTTATAAGGTATTTGGTAATAACTCTGGAAATATTTCAACATAGTTTTGTGTTGTTGTTGTTTTTTAATAACCTTTGTGTTGTAGTTTTTGCAACAAGGTTATGACTCTATTGACGAAATTGCTAAAAAGTGTGGTGTTTCTAGCAATACGTATCACTTGTCCGATACAAACTCCATATGCTTGTTTCTATGGAATGTTGTTTGTGAGATCAGGGTAGGAGATAATATCAAATTTGAACTGGTCTCCCTTGTCAAATATTTTTGTTGCATACTGGTTGTTCTCTATTGCTATATCCAGATCAAGGAAAGTAGGCTTTGTATCACTTTCATTTTCCAGATTTAATATTAGTTCTTTGGGATACATGTTTTCCCAGTTTCCCTTTATTTCATCTCCATTGTTTAAAGCACACAGGTCATCTATAAATCTCCTTGTGTGAGAATATGATCTTCTTGCAGCTGAAAAGTTTGTTTTTGGCCAATTCATCCATCCATTTTGATTCATAATAATGTAAATAAAGGTTGGCAATCTATGTAGGTAGATCTGTTCCCATTGGTATACCTACAATTTGTTGATCGACTGTGGTTCCAAAGCAAAAGTATGCATTGTTGATAGTGTATTCATTCATTTGAGCACACTCTTGCTTCGTGTAAGATATTTCTTTGTTCTTATCGTCATCAAAATTTAGGCTCAGCATCAGATATTTAATATACGGACGGCCAACGGATGGCTAGTCACTACATAAGCTCAGCTGACTTAGTGTCAGCTGAGCTAAAAAATAAATATAATGCAGACCAGAATGGTGAATTGTTTTCTAGTAGTTGATAAGTGTGCCATAAGATATCGTGATCACTATAGTCTACTGTAGTTTAATGAATGCAGACTGGCCTTCGAATATACATAATCCAATAAGGAACCAGTTTCATAGGTAGCATGTTTTATGTATTGGAGAAATCCATGTTTGTTTCTGCAGTGTTTTCATTGTAGTGGGATTATGCTTGTCACCAAATAGATCCAGATTAAAATGTCCTACTAGTATGGATGGTTTGCCTCAAGCTGCCGCTTCTTTGATCACAGTTTGTAAAGCTCACTTAAATTGGGACACGGACACACACGAGAAAGGAGGGCTGGACACTCTGACAAGACAAAGAGAAAGCATGGCAAAATGACCGTCATGTGCAGGATGTTAATTAAGTTAATCATTGAAGTTTCAACGTCAGAAAAAAGGAGACCAGTATATCCACCCTGGCATTCTGCATTTATTAGCGTGAAAAAAGCTTGTATGGAAATTAAAAGGCCATAGTGGCATGTAAGGACCTCAACTTTTAAGCACATATTCTATGCCAATGCATTTCTGTACCAAATTTTAAAAAAAAATCATATAGACATTTTGAAGATACTATGGTGACAAAGATAGAAGGTAATAGGTCACAGTTTGCTGTAAATAGGTCACACTGAACTCGAATTATTATCAGCTAGAGGGGATCTGGGTACGCATCTCTATGTCAAATTGCGTAATTGCAATCTGAAGATATGGCCCTAACAAAGCGCATATGGACAGTTAATAAGTCACACTAAGCTGTAACTAAGTTACTGTGATCTTATTATCTAAACACCTATTGGGGGTTCAGAAAGCTCAAGTCGATCAAAGTTTATAAAAATCCAACAGGGCAGTTTTAAGGATGTTGTGCTTACAATGTTCAGATAGATAGTAAATAGGTCACAGTGAGTGGGAATTAGATCGCATGACGTCAAATCTTAAAAAAATGGACAGTTAAAAATAGCAGAAGGGGTTAACAACACTGTACGTCTCTGGTAATTTCTAATTGGAAAGGGTTGCAGGTCAATGCATCGGTATCAGGTACGTCAGGTGTCAGACACGTCAGGTTGAAGATAAAAATGTTACCATTCGACACATATGCACATTTTGACCAAAAAGGAAAAAAAGACAAACGAAACAAAAAGAAAACAGAAAATTAATAAAATAAAATGAACAAACAAATAAAAGTAAAGCAATAATATGTATATCAAAATCCAAACGTGACAGCGTACCTTCCTGCAGTTCTGACCCAGGAACCACGTGTTAAGGCTTAACAAAGAAATTTATATTTTGAGTACTAAAACAAAGCAAACAGGGGATTTACAGTAATGAAATGGTGCCTTTGCCTGCGTGGAACAGAAACAACTGTAAACCTGAGGGTTGACAGTCCATCCCTCAGGTTTACTGTCCCAAAAATGCAAGGACACCATTTCCTTTATCATACTAAAGAACAATAAATGAACAAATATCACATCACTTTCATTCCATTTAATGAATCAACAATCATTTAAATGACATAAATTATGCCTGGTCAATCAGGGTCAAATGTGCAGTGCCCCTGGTGACAAAAATTGTAGCGGACAACAGTAATTTTCTGGCAGTTAACAGTCAAAACTGTTACACGCCCACTGTGCCAATCAGAACACTAGATTAATGCCTGAGGTATAATGATAACAGATGGTACTCGATCAAGTGCTGAAACTGAAAAGAATAATGAAATCCAAAGAACAGAAACCTTAGAGTTGTGTCCAATTATATTTGCCTAGTTTCAATATGTGGATTTGGGGACCACTTTGTGAACAATGGCGAATGAATTTTAATATGAAGGGTGTATTTGAATATTTTTTAAAATGGGATCTAATTGACGTGTTACAAGCTGTGTGGTGAAAGAGTCTAATAAGATACAAATATTTACCCCTTCAGTTCGGAGAGTGAGTCAACAGTTCCCCTTGGCATTTTCTGGGTAACAGGGCAATAGCTCGCACACCAGCGCAATTGATGTGCTTTGACTTCACGTAAGGGTACCAGATTCATAATCTTTCTAAATCAAACTTTCATTTGAGTACCAGTATGCCTATTGTTGCAGAAAGCCTAAGAATGGTCAAGGTCAACAGCTTCACTTGGCAAGCTTAGCCTTTGTAAGTAATGAGCATTAAACGCCGACGGAAAGATTTTCGCTGAGGCAATATTTATCACAGAAAGATTTAATAAACCCTAGTACATGATGCGTATAAACAGAAACGCTAAAAAAAACCACGCATATTTATTTTCAATAATATTGCTTTACTGCTGCACTGTAACATATCTTTTGCCGATAGCTCATGTCCGATACAATAATTTGCATGGTAATAGCACTTACTTCTCGTGTCATGTGGCACTTTCAACCAATGAATAAAGCAGGTTTTGTTTATCCCTAGGTGGCTCCACCTGCAACACGTGCATACGAAGGGAAAGAAACCTGAAGTACTCCCTGCATGCGACATGCGTCATTATTATAGGACACGCTGCATAAATTTCTAATGTACATATAGCTACTCCTGTGCTTACCAGAAATCTGCGTTGATTTTGACTTGATGTATCTCTTTTTCTGCGATTGGTCATTTTCGTCGACTCGGAGGATCTGTTGGTCTCTACTTCCATAATGAATGTGTCTCCTGGGTTTTCCACCGGCACATACAGGTAGGTCATGCCCGTGCTCTTGTCAGTCGTTGAATTTGTCATGTTGGCTCTGTTGGGTTCCTGTTTTTTCTGTTTGATTTCAACCACAATTGGGTCCTTTAAGTCGTTCAGCGAAATTCCTTTGCCATTTTTCTCGTTCAAGGATATCGTAGTCACGGAGGAATCTACGTCTCGAGCAGAGTCGTCCCAGGAAAGTGCGTTGTACTTCATGTTGACCATCTGAAATATTAAATCAAAGTTGAAGTTAGCAGATCAGTGTAACCGCACTGGGGAAAATGACCAAGAATCAGATCGTCTTACCTGCACTGGGACAAAATTACTCTTAAAATGAGATGACCATACACACTGGGCAAAAGTGACTCGGAAATGAGATCATTATACGTTGAAAATGAACAAAATATTTGAAATTCTGCATCATCTTTTGACAATTAGCACGATGCATCATGAACATTAGCTATGGTTGTTAAGCAAAGAGTGACACGTGACACGTAAATGGGATAGATTTGGTTAATGTAAAATGATCTTCAAATGACCTTGACATTAAATGATAATGAAATTAGACATTTTCCATGGCATTTGTTAACATGTTTGTGGGTAAAATATCACAGAAATAAAACGGGGGCGTTTATTGTCAGTACTTGTTGAATATTTGAAAGGAAAAATAAAATTGAAATTTAGGAATAAAGAAAAAAAGAACAGATCTATTGAAGGGCGTTTTTGAGCATTTAATTTTTAATGTGGCGTCCAAGACATACAATAGAATTTTTTTCTTTTTTTTTTAGAGCAAGCAAATTTCGTATATACTTTAAAATGTTCGTTCTTTTATTTTGAATTAAGTAACAATCACACCAGTTTTAGAATCCCACGATGTTCACCCCGAGGGCTACCATCTTGGATCTTCCAAAATTCAAAAATTTAAAACAAAGCCTAGCTTTCAAATCAACAAACCTTCGTTAAAACAAAAAACTTATGAAGAATATTTTTCAAGAGTATGCCAGTTTAAAGTTCGTCCATTAATTGGAATCGCCAAGTACAATACCTTTAAAATCCGACAAACCTTGGCAAATAACATCTGTTCATAAAAATAATACAAATCAAGAAACGAACGTCACAACAAAGATTTACAATGAATATTTTCCAAGAGTTTTCAAGTTTCATAGTTCGTCAACTTATTGACATCGCCAAGAACAAAACCTTTCAAGTCTGGCAAAATTTGCCAAATAACATCTGTCCATAAAAATGATACAACTTTGGTAACTTTTAGACATTAATACATATTTTTCTTCAAAATCAACCAACAATATTCATTTTATATTATACAGCCCGCAATTGAGCTGAAACGATTGGCTAACCGTGCTGGAAACTAGTCAATGTGTTAAAGATGAAACGGAACGATGTGTGTGATTAATATGGACAGACATGTACATGCATGCACGCGGAGGGAGACTCAAGCCTCTGATGACGTAAAACAACCCAGCACTTAATGACCAACTAAACTATTGCTCTTGCTACTCGACAGCATGAAATATAAAATAGCGTGCAAACATTTAAAGCAAACGGTCTTGCTCATTTCACTACCATTTCCTTACACAGAATGGTGCAAATTTCATTGATTTTATAAAAGCATAAATAGGTCAAAACTGAATTTGTTTGCTCAAAAATTCAGTGTTGGAATGCGCCTAGGATTGTCGTACATACAGGAATGCCAACAACAAAATTACATCAATCTTGAAGAATATTTTATTTATTATAAATATTTTCCTGATCAAGAAGTCTATCAGACACTTTAAAACAGCGGATGGACGAATCGCGAAACTAAAAAAAGCCCTCTGCGCACGACATGTGAGAACATAAAGTATGCTTCCAAATGTACAGGGCGCAAAATTTTAACTTTATCACGGATTGTCATAAAACCGTGCCTACTGATACAAAGATCTATCTTTGAAGCTTCGTCCACACCGTATCCATCTCATAATTACTACATCCGAATAACAAAAGAAACCCTCATAACATAAATTATAACTTTCTTGTATATGCAAACGACATTGTAGTGCTAGTTAGATCTGAAGTTCGTCTCTTTGCTGACGACATGACAATTTTCATCACAGTTGATAACCCAACAGTGAAAGCTGGGGCCCTTAATCAGGACGTTGAGTCACTATCATGTTGGTCAGATCAACGGCTCACATCTTTCAATCCTAAAAGTTCAAACCCTTGATAGTAATAAAAACACCCCTAAAGACCATTCCAACTTAACCTTGAATGATAAGACTCTTGGAAATGTAGAGGTGCACAAACATCGTGGCCTTTGGTTTTCTGCTCATCACTGAAGGTCGGTACACCTCAGTCATGTCATTGCAAAATCAAAAAAAAAAAAAAAAAAAAAACCAATTGCTGTTTTGAAGCACCCGGACGGATGCACCAACCTGGACAAGGACAGACTTGAATCTGTTCAGCTGGCCGCAGCCCTGGTTGTGACAGGGTCACGTGCCCATACGGATCTATAACAAATCTATATCGAGACAGGCTGGGAAAATGAGCCGAACATAAAAAGAAACATAAATCGGTACTCCAATGCTATTGACAAATTTAAAAGGGAACTGAACAGCACTAAACCAAAACACAATGAACTGCACTATTTAGGAGAAAGGAATTATGTCATAATTCAGTCTAGACTGAGATTGGGGTGCAGTCAGTAGAATAGTGATCTGTATAAAATTTGAGTTGTTGGGCCTCCACCGCGCTCATGTGGAGCAAATCGGGGACTGGTCATCACTTTTTCTTTGAATGTAACAGATATATAATAACAATAAACGAACTACAATGTAAAATAATCACATTTGGTATTTTTAACCTGAAAACTGTTTTATTTGGAATCGAAGGAAAAGCAATTACTAAAAGACAAAACGAGTAGGTATTCAAGGCCGTTCACAAGTGTCTTAAACATTCTGGAAGATTCAAAATATAACTATGAATAAATACTATTATTTTAACAATGCTCACACATCACTTTCGTTTCCCTTCCTTCCGTTATTATTGGTGGTTCAGTATGTTATCTATATTTGTATTGGTGTTCACAATTTATCTGTTTTATGTTGCCCTGTTGTAAATATACAAGAGGCTGTATTATAGGCTGGTGAACCTGTCCGCCAATTGCGTTTCCAGTTAGAATATGTTTAAACCCAAATTTTAAATTTTGTTCTGCCAAAGGAACGATTTTGACACACTTAAATTACTAAAGGGCATGGCCAGTAGGGGTGACCTGAAACAACTACTGGGGGATCTGATTGGTCAGGATGAGTGAGGTACTGTGCTATTACCTCCACAAACGCCTGAACTGGCAGTCCCGTGACTTGATCATATTTATCTATGTTAGGCATGGTAACAGTAGCGCCGGTGTTGGATTTAACAGTTGAACCACCGGCGTCTGTTGTTTTTAGCTGGGCGACAGTGACGCTCAGAGATTCATCACCTACAGATAATGGTTCATCTGATACTTGAATAGTAGTCAGGCGTTTCCTCAGAAGTGTTCCAATGTCATTTGCAACTTGTGCTGTGGTATTTGTGGCAGTTTTTTTCTGTGGAAAGGAAAGAAATAATTGTTTTGGAATACAACAGTATCCGTACCATCGTGGTAAGACCCTGTGACGGATTGGGGTGGGTGGGAACCCCATCCCTCAGGGGAGAAAGATTCTTTTCATACATGTAAGGTTATAAGGTCCTATGTATACCTAGGCTATATATGCATGTATGTATGTATGTATGTATGTATGTATGTATGTATGTATGTATGTATGTAGCCATTGTAAGTCCTAGCTGCTATATATAATATATCCTTTTCGCCGGTCTCCAGCATTCTGAGTTCACTATAAACTTAATAGGCGCCACATCAGGTCTTCTCCCTTCTGTAGGCCTACATGTATATCGACAGTCCACCCAATACCGCTATCAGATTTTATCCAAATAATATCTGCATTTTTCTTTGAACTTAAAGCTACAAGTTTTCTGTTTCGCATAACCAGTGGTCATCATGTCGCTAGTGTATTACCAAGCCATATGTAGAGCACACATGCCGCACACCTGTGTTTCAATACGCTGCAATGAAACTTATTTACAAAAAAAGAGGAACTATCGATACACTCAGATATTTTTATGTAAATATTCTTGACATACCCAACAATGGTGTTGTGGAAAGGCTGTGTACAGCATGATGATATTTCAGATCCCATTGTTTAAGTGCCCAGCTGTATAAAATGAAGCGGTCCTATGACCTTTAGAAATGGGGAAAATGTACATTCTCCATGACTTTAATGCACAGATATCAAATTTACTAAACCAATAGTAGAAAAACTTATCTGAAATAGGCTCCACCTTCAACAGGTCCCAGGTTACAAAACTAATAGCAAAAGTAATGAAAGTGACCCCGGAACCTTAAGAACGACTTCAAGGACCACCAGCACCAAAATCCTAGTTCAAATAGTTCTAAAGTTATCCAGTCATCAGCAAAATTCATCAAATGATCTTGGAAACAAAGTAAAGGTCACCAATATACTGTTAAAATGTGGTTCTTACACCCGGAAATGTTCAAATATAATTTCCAAACACGTGGCTGAACAGTCAATAGAGACTCACACAAGGAACACCCACTGCGCGTTCGCAGTGTATCTAACACCACACGTTTTGCAGGAGAGGTCAAATTGTGAATTGCTATTGCAATCCCAATTGGCTCAAATAGATATACAAGAGTTAGTAGACGAATGCCCGAAAGTTGAAAATCTGGGATACATCACCATAGAGTCACAAGTTCGTTTGACCCTTAAGACCATCCCAACTTAACCTTCAATGATAAGACTCTTGAAAATGTAGAGGTGCACAAACATCGTAGCCTTTGACATGATGCATTTCTGCTAAGTATCAGTACGAGCTGACCAACTGTTTTGGATGAGTCAAAAAGAGCAACAACACACAAATATTTCCAACAACAAAAAATAAATAGCGAAACATCGCATAGCCACTTACTGAAAGGATTGATGTCTAAGAGTCCTCAGAATGCGTTCCTACTCAATACCAAAGCAACTAACAAAAAAAGCTGTTTAAAAGAAATTTGAAGATTTCAATATCCCTCAAAATGACTTTAAATAAAATGTTTAAAAAATCCCAGATTACTGCAGTGTGACCATTTAATCAAACTAGATGGCGGGCCTACCCTATGTACATCCTTCCACCACAACTTTGAAGTGATTGCAGCTGACGGTATTGCGCACATAGAAAAAGTGCAATACCCATAGTACATATAAGGTAATCAATATAAATGTATGCATTTACCGATAAGTACCAAAATTATGAAACTAAATTGTTACAAGCCAGGGGTCCGGTTCATCACTATATATTGAACAGCTCTGTTAGAGTTTTCTCAACGTATATTTCATTCAATTTTTAACTGATTGTTTTTGAAATGTCGAAAATAGCCAAAATGCAGAGACAAAACAAAAACAAGAAAAAAACAGCAGCTCTACCTGGTGATCAATTATTAATAAAGGTAAAGGAGCCTCCAGATGTTTTCCTATGGACCTTCGAAGCAACTGCTAAAGTGGCTTTGAATAAAATTTTTGAAGATGTTTCCCAATAATGAACCAAAAAGATCATTTGAAAAATAAAAATGATAAAAAAAGAATAACAGTTATTTTACAAAAATCTTAGCCCTTGCTATTTGAGTAAACTTAGTAGAGATTCACACAACGAAGTTTGAAATGGATCTGCCTAATGGAGAAACAAACAGATGAAAGAAACGCCCGATTAACTCAGCTGACTGACGAGTCAGCTGGCTACAAACAGTAAAAATGTTGGTAGAGGTTTTACATAATTCAATGCACGTATTTCTGCGACATGTTCCCAAAACCAACAAGTGGTGGTCCCGCTTGTGCGCTTGTACGCTTGCCAGAATATCACATGCCTTTGTAGAAACCATTACAGCCCGACAGAGCAAAGACTTAGAAATATAGATGTAAAATAAGAAGAGCAAAAAATTTGGGCATTTTATTTATGCAGCCAGACGTCTCACAATGGCCTGATGCAAAATGCGTGTTTACATTCTATTTGTTCGACTTCAAACCTTAAATAGAAGAGCAAGCATACACTGTGCCATCTGGATGATGTGGCTATGGACTGTGGATAAAAGACAGGTTATGGATAATGGCTACCACGTCTCATGTTGCATACTAATGGTGAATAACTCAACTTTCATTCCATATGCATATACCTTTTTAATCGAATTCAAATGTTACAACATTAGCTCTATTACAACAAAAATGTAACTTCACCAGTTTGGTTTCTTGTTGCTTCTTCTTTCCCTCCTCTTTCTTTTTTTCCTCTTCTGTGGCTTCATCCGGGACTGCATTGGGGTTCTCCGTTACGGGGACAACTTCAGCTGCAAGGGGAAAATCATTTTTGCTTTACATATACATGATCAAGGCAGCAGCTACGCTGTGTACTGCTGGTAAAGACAAGAACTATGTTGTCTGACGTACATTGCGGCTCAAACCAGCCTAGAACGACCGCTGCAATTACATGTCGTCTGCTTTGACTCTTTTATTTTTTTTTTTTTTTTTCGTGCTTCCACAAAGTATTTGATACATTTAGAGCAGGAAGTCGGAAGATGGTTATGCTTCCAGTTGAGACGCGGTGTGTATAGCACCAAGACGGGCTGGGTATCTAACTCTCTGACTGCCATATTCTCCAAAATGACTACCATACTGAATTTGCATAACAATACCTGAATCAGAGTCGTTGTACACGGATCCTAATTCAAGTACCAGCGCACATTGATGGCTGCACTTAATGAGTAGTAGTAGTAGTAATAATGTAGTAGTAGTAGTAGTAGTAGTAGTTGTTGTTGTTGTAGGTTCTTAATTTATGGTGGGTAAATACATGATTAGTGGGTTTCCACTAGTTCTTAAGAATATAGTATTACAAAAGCGTAAGTAGTGTACATGTTTTGAATAAATTAGGTAATAATCATAAGAGGAAAGAATACATTAAAAGCAAATACTCATCAGATACCGTTAAATTGTTTCAATATTCGTGGCACCTTTTCTATATGGACTTTAGTTTCCCTTGGAAGTACCTTTTGCCAAAGGCTGCTTTAAAAGCTGGTTTTGAGCTCTTCGAGGAAACATGTTCAGAAGTAGCATTCCATAGTCTCTCTCCTGCGTGTTTAAAACTCCCAGTGTACAGAAAGAGTCGGCCTGTTGTGATAGTCAAATTATTAAAAACCAGCAGCTCTTGTATTATAGCAATGTTGCCATGATTTTAAAAAATGCAGTATGTAAAATGACTCTGGTGAGGAGTGCCCGTACGCCAGCATTGTGCCACATCTCACAATTGCAAAAAAAAAAAACGAATTTGGACTGTGGTCACCTTGAATGCATTTGAATCTTCAATAGGAATTATTTTCCGCCCTATTCCCGCTTTGCTTGCAGACAACATTTTACCCTGCTTTCAGTCCGCGCTCAACCAGCATACATGTAGGTTCAAAATGCAAACAAAAGGGTTGCTACAGTATGATAGCCAGGTAAACTGATGACTTTGAAGTCCATAAGTTTCTCCATACAAGTGTACGATGCACTCTTCTGGTTCAACTGGGTGTGCATTATTTTGGCATGTATATTTGAGCATGCTTTAATTTAGCGCATCGATTAAATGTGCTGATATTGTTTATTTAAGTCACTGCTAAAATTTCTAAAACTTAAGTATTTCAGGTATTTTCCACTTTTTAATAAAAAAAACTATCAATAATGGTATGTTCCTTTTTAATAAAAACAACTATAGTCTAAGGAAATGGCAAGATTCAAGCCTGAAATGCATTCGACAAATGTGTTGTTTGAGCGACCATAATAACATTGGCTTCATTAGAACTGAGTGATCCCTCACTTTGTGTGGTCGAACGTTTGCATGCAAGGTACAACTATAGTCCATGCATTGCATAGGAGATTGTAAACTACATTAATGTAAAGATTTTGAATGACATGAAGTTTGGGGTATGGACGAACGCAATTCTCATGTACAACCTGCATTGCTTAAGAAAGAGACTTGATAATCCTTTTAATTAATCTTAATTTAAAGTCGATTAGAACTTCAACAACATAACACATGTGCGCCAAAGTAATATTCCTCAACACCATGCTTTATCTGTGGTTCTTGTGTCAGAATGAATAACAAATAACTTTGCAGTCCTCGCGTCATGGTTAAAATTTTTCCTCCAGACACATAAAATCCTGTTAAGAAAAAATTGTTTTGATAGCATGTTTTTGGCATAAATGCTAATGACTTCCATTCTTTTCTGACATGCCTAAATGCACATTTACTCATTATTAAAAAATTACTCAAAATTGACAGTATTTTCTCAAGTGTCACAAACCTGACACATTAAGTTGACACATTGACTCAGGGTTGGCAGTTAAATAGAGCTTAATTGTTTGAGGAGTAGGTGTCATCATGGAGTTTGTTTTACATCTCTGGTACAGGATGTACATTGTTGCAGTCCCTGTTAGGATTTTCCTTGGTTTGTACAGGTGGTCTAGCTGCAACTGTTTCTTTTACAATCACTGGGACTGAATATAATGCCCCAGCTTGTTTCCACTTCAGTTAAACATTGGCGGATGGTTTAACTAGAAAAAGCTGTCCAGCTAGAAAGGGTACATTTTGGGTTCAGGGGTAAGTCAAATTGTTCTTATCTGAACCTGTACTATGAAAATTTGGTAATTATGGTTTGTTTGACAGGTATTCTTCTTTGATATGAAGCTCTGCATTTACACGCAAAACCTCACATATTTAGCTAATTCATCAATTGCCACATTCATATTTATTCATTATTGTGTGGGCTGTCTTTGCTGAATATTTAGCTTAGGCAAGGAGCCGCTACTCAGAGAGACATGTACGGGTAAAAGGCTCCGAAACATGTTGAGTAGTTACCCGCTGAAGACCCTTTAATTTATTTGGGCTGATACAGCCTATGTCAAGATTTTACAGAGGAACGTGTGCAATATAGACAATAGTAATTCCATATATATACAGGTTAGACATAGACAGGTTAGCTTATGGAGAGTAAAGAGTTCGAACTGCGGAATAGGATATTGACCACTAGGAAGTGGTTCTGGGCAAAAAGACACAAATACAATAAATCCACTCTCCTCCAGCTCCTCTTGTCTCCGTCTGCCTTCTGAAATAGGGAGCCACTCCTACTCCTGGTGTCTCCTTATCAAAACGACACTCGATTAGAGTGAGAAAAATGTACGAACCTGGAGGTTTTATCTTTGCTACAGCCAGGATGTTTGCCACTGTGACCACAACATCTACAAACATTTGAAAAATCAGTTGACTGAGACCGACTGTCTGTCTGTCCATTTGTCTTGCCCTCTTTTCATTTAATCCTTGAGTCATTTACCTCGTATATTGTTTAATTCATCACAATATTCACTAATTTAAACATTGATTCATAAATTGTATTTTTCTTTCATTGAATCATTAAGTTGCAAGTCTACGAGTAAAACGTCTCGAAATAACATCCATGCGGTCGAGTCTAAACGGCTTGAGGATCAAGCGTCCAATTCATCGAACGAGAGTAGAACTACAAATCTTACTGTTCATCAATGTATCTTGTGTCTCTTTGTCCACGTTCTGCATATTCTTGGTGATAATACTGGCCATGCCCAACGACTGTTGCTGTCACATCATATGTAGATTCAGGGAGAGGAAAAGACAGAGAAAAACAGCTTTGAAGTTTCCAGAATTAGACTAACACTGTCTATTGGCTAAGCAATGAGGCAAATACCTTCGAAGTATTCTGTACAGCAATGTATATATATATATATATATATATATATATATATATATATATATATATATATATATATATATATATATATATATATATAAATATATATATATATATATATAAATATATATATATATATATATATATATATATATATATATATATATATATATATATATATATATATATATATATATATATATACGTACGCTGTAATACAATACTTTACTCGATCACCTTGAATTCTGCCATAGCTTATTTGTGTGATTGCTTAAAAATATGAAAAACATACAGTGTCTAAAAAACTATACCATTACAAATTAATTTGATAATACTCTGAGCTGACTAGAATAAGAAATATAAAAGAACTTTCATAACCCCCACAAAAAGTCATCTGATTTGTTGCACGTTGGACTACAGGAGCACTTCATCTTTGTTTCCAAAATGGTGAATTCAAGTTTGCAGATTTGTAGTGATTTTGACTAATCGTTCCTTAGCTCCAAAATCACGAAAAGGAGCCACGATTCAACAAGGATCGTATGACATCCCCTTGCCAGTCATGTGCTGTATATATCGTTAGATCAAAAACTTCACAAGCTCTGCCCAAAATCCAGAGCCGCCTAATAATCCAAGATATCTTGGTTTAAGTTAGAACATATTCAATACAAGCATTGAATGAAGCACATACCAGGGTTTCTGGCTTGGTGTTCTCGTTGAACTTTGATGAAATAGTTTTCATGGCTCCCGCCAGGGCTATTGTTGCAGGTTGGGATAATCTGACTGCTTCTGAGTTAGTGGTAGTTTGTGGACAAGCCATTTGGGACATCTGGGCGATCATTTGGTCAAGAAGCTAAAAACAGTGAATGTTTTCCCACTTAGACAGTCCCCAATATAAAACATTGACCTTTTTTCAATTGTTTATCGAGCACACATAAAATTGTACATGCAGGTTTTTCAAATGTCTGGCTAACTGTTTGCTGCCACTCTTCTAGGACACGCCAGTCCTCAAATGTTTTCCTATAGGTAGTTTTTAAGCTGCAGGACAAGTATGATTAAAAGTGACAGAGGTATCGTGTTAACATCTGCGTAATGTACAATTTTGTCAGGTATGCTGTGCGCATTCAAAAAGGCTCTTGGCTCAGTATCATAACACTGGTATGAGGTAAAGTTGTACTTCGTGTTGTGTTGAATTAATAAAAACAATAAGTCCAAGGCCGTTATATTGTCCTGATTATAATATTGCAATCAACTACACAGTGTACGCAGCCTAAAGTCCACCAGGCCCCAACTCTGTTGACAGAACTCCAAGAAAGTTATAGATAATGATCCACCAAAGTCCCATGATATCAATAAACTTTCACTTGAGCTAATTTAGGAGATACATAAGAAGAAGCCAGAGTACAATTTAAAATGACGTAGAGATGTATAGTGAAGTAATTTTATATCTGCGATTCCAAACTTATTGTGACTACTTTGATGAGAATAAAATAGAAGAAAATTTGGGGGTGGGATCGCGTCAGCCTCTCATAGAGTACACATTAAGTGGGATACACAACATTGATTTTTATCAGTCTAAAATACACTGTGAATCATTATAGGAGGCAACCCATAATTAGCAATCAGGTTATAATTTGAATCGATCTCAAGCATTAGAATTACACAAAATTAGACTGGAATTAAATTGGCCTAGAGGGCACTCTGTTACAGTATTTTTTCATGATTTGATGAAGCTGAACTATTCTACTGTTACTAAGGACCAAAATAAATGAACCGAAAAACATATGAATAGGTCGGTGCGCTAAAGCAGAGCGGTTCTTCAACTTACAGCTTGTTTTTTCTTTTGTTCCTCTTGTGCGTTTTGTTCTTGTGCAAGCTGTTCTGCAGACTTTGTCAAACTGGACCCGGATCCCTCATTTGGACCACTCTTGCTACCACTGGAAGTGGAAGAGCCCGTAGTCCTGGGCTGCCCAATCTGCAAAATGGGTACAGTGAACATACATATATTACGTACACACACATACATACATATATACATACATACATGCATACATACATGCAGACATACATACAGACATAAGGATGTAGGTACGTTCGTTCATACGTACACACACACACAAATCAATATTCGAGATTACAATGTTTGAAAACCCCTGTCAAAATTGGGCTGTTGCTTTAAACAATGACCAATTGAAGGACACTTTCAATGATCTAATAATAAAGATGATAGTAATGATGACGATAATAATAATAATGATAATAATAATAATGATAATAATAATAATAATAATAATAATAATAATAATAATAATAATAATAATAATAATAATAATAATAATAATAATAATAATAATAATAATAATAATAATAATAATAATATGGTTCCCTGCTTCTCTGCTGCAGTCCAGTGTAAGAAAGGTGGCCTAGGAAAAAGAGAAAAAAGGGATAAGGCAGAGAAAATCATGGTATTTCTCATCAGCTTGTAGTGCCATGTTTTAAGGGACCAAAGCCAAGCACAGGGTCCACCACCTGCTCCTCAAACAGCTGTGGTGGGCGCCTGATCCCGATTATATCTCACAACACTCATTACTTGCACTCTCTTTCCCCTGGGAAAAAAGCCTTTCCCTCACATACCCTGTCCCTGCCTTAGTTCAGCACTCCCCATGGGAGCTCCCATCAGAACCCTTATAAGGGCTACCACCATTCCATTTCCTCTATGTACTCTGGAATTCTAATTTACCTTGCCGCCTGGCTCTATCGTTTCATTTCTTTTCTCTCAGCATCCAACCAGATTGTCCTGTACACTTTTAACACCTTTCCTGCCTCCCATAAAGCTACCCTTCAAACCTAAAACCCTTACTACACGTTCCTCTTCCTCTAGACGCATAACCTCTTCTAAACTCTGGAAATTGTCACTTTTCCGGTGCTAATTTCTGAGAAAAACTTCCTTTATCACTCCATATGAATTACAACTGTCAATGATCCCATCTGCATCTTGTCTCCACACCTTACATTTTCTATCACTACCCGTTGTCCACTTCGGTTTCTTCTTTTCTAGATTGATTACTCCTGCCATACTTTGAAGAAGAGACCTGGATCTCTTTCTTCCATCCAAACTACTCTTTTCAAATTCCCTTTGACGTATTTCATCTTTCCCTTGGTGCTCTGCAGCAAATGAATTTGTGACTGATATTTATAACTCACGCTAATGCTATTTGCTATGGATGTAAACTTAGACATTGTGCCACCAAAATAGAGATTAGCTTCTGAAACAGATGTCTTTAACAGGTCTTCAGCACGATTCAGCAGTGCGTCACCCGAATCACTCGCCGATTTTACCTGAAAAAGAGTATACACCAACGTAAGTTTGGATACTTTTATCAGCATTATTCAGAATTTGCATTGCATGGACCTTCTTATGGTACAACTTTTACACGAGATTTTTCTCCGATAATATGCCGTTTTTGCAAAAATCTTGTCTGGTTAAGTTTACAGAAGAAAAGTAACAATTCATTTTTCAAGCAGAAATACAACAAAAGTTTTCTAAGCATCAAAATGAAAAAAATGTGGAGGATGGAGTTAACAAGCAGTTACTGGAGGTAGTAGGCAATTATTAGAGTAAATCTGTTTGTTCAATTGCAGATCACCTGAAGACTATACATGTAGGTTCAAAACACAAACCTCTGACTACCCCATGAAAATACACACAACCTGCACTGCCTAGTCGGTAAATAATACAGACATCGTTAATACTTTCATTCATTGCTTGTGTATTTGTTTTCATATATTTAAAAATTTATTTGCGAACTGTTTGAAGATCGCTCTTCAAAATTAAAATTGCAAACTCCATCTTTTGTTAAAAAGCATATTTTTTTTCAATGTTAAACATCTTACCTTTACGGTAGTATTGACAGTCGTTCTTGAAAAGTATCGGTTGGTTACATGCACATGCACAATAAGAATATACTTTTCAGACGGAGCGCCCTCAGGCAAATATGGAGTGTCGGTGGATACTGATGTAACGACGTTTTCTTTCACATAGTCGTATGTGTAAGTTAACAACTGGGCAACATCTGCCATGCCTGACATTCCGGGCAAGGCGTCTCCTTCGTCCTTCCAGTCTTTGCAGGCTATTTTGAATTCGCTCAATGGTGGTCCTGTGGGACAAAAACAACAGTAAGATATGTGTGCATGACCACAGAAGGATCATCGGAATATTAGGGAACATGAGTTCTGTCTCTGTATTTAAGACACAAGCGAAAGACTGCAACAAAAGATTCAAGTCTGTACTAGTTACAGTTTTAGAATTATGACCAGTGCCTTTTACATCGAGCCAAGGGGTTGGCGTTGTCTTCAGACTAATCATTACCGATTTCCAGAGGTGTTTCTGGATTTTCCGTAACGGAATACCGCTGTCTCGATTCCCTTCAGAAGGATTCATGGTGGCTATAGGCCAGTCATAAAGGACTTCTGATGTCTTTTGTTCAACAAAAGGAATTGGAGGGTCTATATCACTGGTATAAAGGCAAAATATTCAAATTTAAACTGGAATGACTGAAATTGAAAATCATTTACGCTTTCCATAGAGTGCGCGTGACATCAATATGGCCAGCCCCAGCACTCTTGCAGAAAAGTTTCCCTTTAAAGTGGAACATTCTTTCAAGGCTGACTTTAAGAGCCCTTGAAAGTTCAGGCAGAAATCCTGTCATGAAAGTATCACAGAAACTTCAGAAAGCATTATGTAACTCTAAATTTAATATACAGACGTCCATAGTCTTACCTTCCTTCGGCAGTATCTCGCATGTGCCGCCGTAGGGAGCTCTGTCAGTTGAAACTTCTGACTAATCTCGCCAGTGGACATGCCAATCGCTCTGCCTTGCAATTTTATTTCATATGTGTGTCCTTCCTTAAGCCATGACTTCTGTATGCTCCAAACTGCACGGCTTGATTCTGGAATTGAGATACTTTTCACTGTATATAGTTGAGGTAATATGAGTGTTATCATATTTTGAAATGTATTACCCATGTCAAAGTACAGTGATATCTCACATACGGGGCTGAAAAATAGTGTGGACTTTATACGGGATAGAATTTAAATGATGAACAAAGATGAGTTGTAAATTGGTGATATTATATATAAGGATTTCTTTCCGGATGCAGTCTGCTATATACCGCTCTATGCAACTGCTTCACCACCTAGATAATCCGCCCAATGTCATTGTAATAAGCCAAATTGCCATCTCATCTTGGCATGCCCAGTGAAGCTTGAACTCTGTTTGGTACAGAGGTCATTAGGGACAAAAAGTGATCTTTCCACACTCAACTTGTTAAGTTACCCTGGTGGCCTGCATCAAAAGTCAGATTCAAACTTTTCTTTCTTTCTTTTTTTTCTATAACATCTAAGGCCTAGTTTAGTGGAAAATTAAACAGTATAACCTATTGATAATAGCAAAAACAAGGAAACCACCTAAATGTGCCAGGCTTACAATCCATTCCAGTTCTTTCCCTTGTTTCACGTTTGACCGCTGTGCATTTCTGTGTTCAATGAGAAAAAGTTATTGCTAATAACATGTGGCCCAGATAGAGGCTGGGCTTCAGTGGGCATGCGCAGTTGAGATGTCTTTTTGGCTTACTGGATCTGTCTCTCGAACACATGGTTGTTTGACATTATGCTAATACTGAGCAAACCTTTGACAGAATCGTTATTGAAATCCCTCGCCATGTGCACACCTGACATAAATATTAGTCTGGTCATGTTAATTAACTTAACCGTGCTTCATAGAAACTGTAGAATTTGCCCTTGTGAGAAGGGTTGATTGACGACCAGTTTTAAAGTGCCCTAACCTTGTCCTTTGCAATCTGCCCTATAACTATAGCCATTAGGAAGCTGCATAATCAATTAGTATAAAAAATAATGCTCAACGTTATATTTCATCGTTGTTAAAAAGGACGTGTTTTACCGGGTATAGCCGGGGCTCATGTCTGCTTGTGTTAAGTTGAAATGCGGCTGTTGACCCTGAACCTGCATATGCTAACTTTTAACATTAAGTTTTGAATCTCGACGCTTTACACATGATCAAGCGTACAATATTTTTTTTTTTTTTAGAAGACATGTTAAAAGAAAATTGATTCTTTTTGGTGAGGATTTACTGTAATATGAAAATATTATATCCGGTAATTTTTACTATAAAGTCTAGGGTGTAAAAGTGTTACCATAAATAAGTGGAATGCAACTTTCATATCCAGTTTATACGCATGTAAGATTATCACATACGTGAACTGCACTTGTAGGGTAAAAAAAGCATAACGAAAATAAATGTCAGCATTTTGATACCCATCAGAAAAATATTTAACCAATTTTGTTGGATCAAATGAAATTTGCCCAGTCCCAATGGACTAGAATAAAAATTCCACCAGTGAGAATGAGAGAAAATGTGAGAACATTGCAGTACATTGTGTGGGCATGGCCAGTAGTAGACTTTTTCTTAAAATAAATATGAACATCTAGCTAATTTAAAACTATGGCATCCCAGCGCTGCATTCAACGCTTTGTTGCATATGAATTTAGAATAATAACATTTACAATATATATTTAGGTATGATATATTTTTGCTCTGTTACGGTTGTGGAAATACCTTTTATGTAACAGAACATACTCATTGTTCCAAAGTGGAGGGTACCACAGGCTATGAAACGTCAAATATGTTCATTTTAAATGATAAGTACTACTCTTGGAAGAAATTGAACGGTTTCAGTGGCTTTGTCTATAAATGTAGTGTTCGCCTCTTGAACTTACCAAACACATTCAAATATTTTCTTCTTATTTAGCTCTTGGTTTTAAGCACCATAATACAATGTCTTTGTTTTTAACAGCTTTCAAATGCAAATGAATTGTAATATTGTATATATATATATATATATATATATATATATATATATATATATATATATATATATATATATATATATATATATATATATATATATATATATATATATATATATATGTAGACAAATCCGTCAGCTTGTGAAACAGCAGTTCTATGGCCATATTTTGTTTTGGTCAAAAGAGCGTTATTTTTATCTTGTATATACGTGCATCAGAAGATACATTTTCGTGAAAAGAGCAAGCTGTACTATTCTTCTTTGATCATTTCCTTTTTCTCTCTCCTTTCCTTTTCTTCTCTCGTTTGTATTAGAGGCATTCCTGGCACTCCCCTTCCAGGTCCATGCCTTAATTTCCCGCCACAAAACGTGGGCTCCCACTTTTAAATCACGGAGGACACACGGGCATATAACTGTCACATACAAGGCTAGATTCCTTTGTCACAAAGTAAGTGTTTTTTGTGAAATTGAAGTTTACAAATACCGCTTCCCTGCATATGCAGCGGCCCGTCCTTCGCCAGGAGGGACCATAGTTACTAAGACAACCAAGTATGCGTTAACATTCATAGAGGTTCGTATTTAACGTGTAGTGGTGATTTTATTTATAAGTGTGATTTCACCTTCTGCTTCTAACAGCCAGCGGAGCAAAATTAAATTTAACGTTATCTGTAAAATTTCAGTTGCCATTGTTTCAACATTTATGGGCTGTACACAAGCAGCATTATGCAGTAAAAAGGTAAAAATCTGCACAACAGGCAGATTAATAAAGCGGCTTAGTATTACCAGTATAACTATGAAAACTATAGGAAGAGGTTACACATACCTTTATTCTCTTCTGGCTTGCAGCCCGCAGATGGTTGAAGAAACCAGGAGTAGGTTGGTTTCTTGCCTGATTTGCTCGTGCCAGTAAAGACAAGTTTTTGCCCTACATTGACTTTTTCTTCACAGTTTTCTATACACCTGTAGGAGCAAGGTGTTTAAAAAAATGACAGTTGGCAATATATATATATATATATATATACGAAACAAACATGAGGTGGACCCGTGCCTAAAATGCACTATAAGGGGACCACAAACGTACATAGTATAATTGGTATACACCTTACCCATACAATTAAGTACAACCATTTTGAAAACCATTAACCGAGTATCAGATATATGTAAGCATGTCTTTTCAGTATTAGGGTGACCATATACATATATATAGGCAAGAAGACCACCAGACTTAGGGGGACCGTGTTTGGTCCTTTCAAGCCAGTCTTATATACTTTGTATATAATGGACATCCCATCCCTGAAATATATATATATATATATATATATATATATATATATATATATATATATATATATATATATTTATATATATATATATATATATATATATATATATATATATATATATATATATATATATATATATATATGTATATATATATATATGCATATATTCACCGCATGCCTAATAAGCCCAGTGCAATTTGTTCAACATCGCTTAAAAAAACTCATGGCCAACATTATGAATGATTGTCCATTTTTAAATATATTATATTTCTGGCCCATACCTTAATGTATTTCTGCTTTGTTAAGGCAAAATTAAATGGCAACTTCTCCGCTTAATGCAATTTATATTTCGTTCAGATTATGCCGAAATCCAGCAGTGTTTATTTGCTTGCCAATGAAGAAAAATTTCCGTGACACTTTGGAGAAACTACTTACTGGATTTCCATTTCTGGTGGATCTCCGGGCAGAACCCTTATTTGTTGTACCGCAGTTGCTGATCGGATGTCTTTTCTTGCTCTCAACGTGAACAGGTATGTTGTGTTAGCCTCCATATGTCCAGTGTTAAAGTTGATGGACGAGGATCCGGCCGGGACGTCAAGCCTTCCAGGTCCATCCCCAAAGCAACCACCCATGCCGCCTCTTAATTTTGGATTAGCTTGATTTAGAAAATATGAAAGGCACAGCAAGACAAATAGTTTGGCAATTTCTCTTTGATCTAGGAAAATTATATATCATTTGTATGTTTTTAGTCTGCCCAACATCGGTCACCATTACCTGTGCAACACATGTCTTTGCTTTGTGTCAACAAATTCCGACTTGTTTTTTCAGTAATTCTTATTCAGACCACACCAGTAATATCATGGATTGACAAGAGAATGGCAGGCCAAAACTGCATAGGTCAAGCAAGGTATTTTCAAAGGTATTGTACTATCAGCATGTGACAAAACGGTAAGTTATTGTGACATTGATATTTGGCATTCATGTAATTTGAATTTGTCACAAATGTAACATTTTCTTCACACTTGAAGTATGGATGTAGCTGATCAGGCCACAGGCGCCACCTTGGTGAAACTGCTGCCTCCCAGAGCCTTACCCAATCATAGGCCAAGAAGTATTACCAGGAACCTGAGATAAAAGTTGTTTGATCACGTTGTCAAATGCATCTAACATTTCTTCTAAACAACCATTACGATCGACAGTAACACAATCAAACTGAGGGGTCAAGGGTAGTTACTACTTCTCTCGTTTCTAATTTATTACGTTTAAGAACTTTCCATAAGATAAACGTTAGAACATAAATAACTTACCTCCCTTGGGCAGAGGAATGGTGTTATTTTGACCATCTGTTACATCGGCTTCCTTTTCCTGCCGACAAAACCATTCAAAGATCATTCCAGTAATACCATCCTCATCTGGGTCTGACGTCCCGGGCTGCGAATTGACGGTGATATCTTTATTGATCCCAATTACCCTCGACGCCCCTGGCGATATGACCAGAGGACTTCTGCTGATCTTGAAGAATATGTCCCTGGAGGCTGTCGCCTCCTGCACCCCCCGCATGGAGACCCGCAGTGATGCCTTGTACTTTCCATACTCTAGCGCTTTCTTTTATATCAGGATTCCATCAGTTGTCCGTGTCACTTTTGTTTGGTCTTCCACACTTACCGCCACTTCCTTGTCCCCTAGTTTGATGATGTGCCACGTGGTGTTGACTTTATCTGTTATTTTACAGTCTATTTTTAATAAAAAATCTATCGCCAGGTGAGAAAATCAACTCATCTGCCTTTGAGTACATGAGTCGATTATTAAGTGAACTTCCAAGGTCACCTTTAAACGCAATGATTGGAGGGTTACATGGTATGCCCTTTACAGTAAATTTTCCTGTTATGGTCCATTCTGGAGTAGTGAGAAGTGTGGCGGTAACTGAATAATTACCTTTGACATCAAATATTTGCTTTATTATGATTTCATTAGTGCTATTAAGTTTGTCAAATTTGTCTTCGTTAACCATTTCCGTAACCTTGCACGCGGTCTTAGATGTACCGCACCACAGGTTCTCCTCATAAACAGGACTACTACTCAAGCGGAAGTGGACACAAAACCTGTTCAGAACTTTTGTCAAAGTTAAAATAAATTTATTGGTGCCCTTTCTTATAATTGGACTGTTATATTGAAGGGAACGAATAAGTGTTTTGGCCGGCTGAACTGTGACGTTAAATGTCAATTTGGTTAGGCTTACACAATTGCTGAGGTGCATTATAACCTTGTATCGGCCTTTATTTTTATATCGGTGTGATATAAAGTCGCCCTTGGGTGGGTTGAATATTCTGGTAATTATAACTCCATCGCCAAATTCTATATGTGCCTGTAAGTCCCCAGGGCTGATAGTCATTGCAGGGTCATTAATGGTAAACTTGGCATCTCCCGGAGGTATGACCACTGGATCATCTACAGTGAGGTATATCCCTTCCAGTACGTGTTGCACTATGATTTTATCAGTTTTATATATTTCGCTGAAGTGGTTTCCTATCTTAACCGTAATATTATAGAGCCTGGGATCAGTATAAGTGTGGTTAAGTCGAATTCTTCTTTGTGGTTTGGTAAAAGTAAATGTGTCTTTTTTATCAGACTGCCACGTAACTTCAATTTTCAAGTGCGATCCACTTTGCAGGTCCAACAAGACAAATGTAGATGCACCGGTTGTTGCAGCCCGAGGAAAATCAATGCCAACTCCTGAGATTTTTTCTTCAATGGTTATTGTGGAATTTATCCTTTCGTAGGACACAAGATTAGTGACGAACACGTTAATCATCTTGATGCCGATATTGGTGTATTTATGAGGGATTATCAGTGGCCATTTCCCTATATATGTGCTTCTTCCACTCAAATTTTTATCTCCAAAGTCGAAATGTACAAATGAGTCTGTGGGCTCTGGTTGACCTTCTTTTATCTGAAGCTTGAAGGTGCAATTTCCTTCTGGGTAAGGAACTATGCTGGCAAATATCAGTTGTAGGTCCCTTTGACATACTGGATTCTGTACCACCAGAGGGGTGGATGAATAAGTTTTGCTGATTGCATTCTGAGCCGTCACATTCACTGTGTGGTTGTTCGGTGTCTCAAAAATATGTGCAAACTTGACTGATCCTCCATCTTGCTTAAAGCTGGTCATTTTTTCATCTCTTGATCCGTCGCCATATTTGATCTCATACATGACATTAGTGCCGTGTGTCAGATTGACTTTGAAGGTTACGGAATTGTTGGTTGACGCGTGATAAGGTTCTGTGAATATTTCCAAGCCTTCAATTTTTCTCAGTATAAACACATCCATTGACAAATGTTTGGAACTAACAATATTGCTGCAGGTCACTGTCGTGTGCATGATGCCAGACTGCTTACCGAATCTGTAGTCCCTTTTGTAAGGCTTTCCAAATTCAAATGTCCCTACATAATCCAAAGCACTGACTGTGTCTCCAAAGTTCCAGCTACAGAAAACCTCATCAGGCAGAATGGAGCCCGGTGGAATTTTGATCATGTAAGTGGCATCGGCTGGAGGAGCACCGATAGGACTGTTGCTCATTAGTGTCATTTCCTCGATGGGATTCTGAACAATGGCCTTGACAAACACAGTCTCATTGCTGATGACATTACAGGCAAACACTTTTACAGTGTAATTCCTATTTTGATGGTAAATGTGGCTGAAGATTAAATCTGCGGTACTGTTCAGGGGATTTGGATGCTGGTAAACAATTATGCTCGAATCAGAAAAATCGACTTTGAACCACACATGCGAGCCATATTCCAAATGGACTTTAAACGTCATGCTGTTATTTAGCTTTGTGGCTTCATCAGTCGTGACGACATTTAACCCCCTTATTTCATGCTGCACAGTAAACGTGACACTAACCAAAGAAAAACTGAAAAATTTGAGCAATTGACATGAGTGGTTTGGTTTCCAACAAACTTTCTTCGAACTTAAACTTCTCATTATAGTCTTTAGACGGTGAGAGGTGACCTGCGTACGTCATTCTGATTGTCCCGTCGGGAAAATCCCATAGGCAGAAAGGGTCTGATGGTCGAGGGGACCCCTTCGAGAGAGATACTGTGTATTGGACCAATCCGGGGGGATACATGATTGCTTTTGATGCACTGACAGCTATGTTCCTGACTACTTCCTGAACAACAATTTCATACCCAAGTATGCTGCTTATTTTGCTGACCGAGTTATTTGCGAAAACGCTTATGGTGTAATTATTTGTCGAGTTATAAGTATGGAATAACACAATAGGTTCACGTGTCACATGGAAGATTGATTTTTCGCCATCACCAAAGTCTACCTGTGCTCTCACATTAGTTCCATTTGCCAATGAGATATTGAATGTTATCACATCTCCAAGTCGAACATATCTCTTATCGGAAATGATCTTCATACCATGAATTATTTCATCAACAACTATTGTTGTTTGCAAAGTTTGGGAACTGACGAAATTAGAGCACTTGACGTCAACTTGGTACGTCCCGGGTTCATAATTATTATTATGATGATGTTGATGGCCGTTACGTAGCTCCCCCGCATAGGTCCATCCCGTATCATTTTTGCTATATACCCACTCATTATAGGCCCATTCACAGAATGCATCTGTTGGTCCTTGACTTCCTGGATGGCTGTCTATGAAAAAATGTGCCATCCCCTGCTTGAGTCTGTACGCCACTGGAGAGTTAGATCTCAGGGTCAAATTGGAAACAATATATTGTACTATGAGCGGTTTCAGCGTGATTTTCATTGTGCTGACGTCATTGCTGACGTTTATGTAGGCCGTATAATTCCCTTCACTATAAACATGTTCGTATGTGACGTTTGTGTTTGCTGGCTGATACTTGAACTTAGAGCTGGTTTGTGCTCCGTCACCGTAGTCTACAAAGTAAGAAAGATCTGAGCCTTTCGCTAAAAATATCCAAACCAAAGCTGAGCTGTTATCGGGAATATGATGAACAGCAAAATCTGCCTGAAGTCCCGCGACTGGTTCCTGGAGGATGATAAACCTCAAAAATAATCCATAGCTGACATAATTTGAACAGTTGGCAGTGACCTTGTACGTCCCATTTATGGCTTTATAGTTGTAAACAAGGGTAGCAAGGCGTGTGCCAGCAAATATCAAAGACCGCTCATTTTGTTCGCCTGCTCCGTCTCCATAGTTGATTTTGCAGGAAGCGTAAGCAGGCTCCGGATCAGACGAAATTATTTTAAAATACAGTTTGACTGTGCCAGGGGGTTGTGGATCGGGTGATGACGTGTTCATGACAATAGAGTTGAGTTTAGGTTCTATCAGCACCGAATATGTATATTCTACGCTGCTGACTCTATTCCACCCGTAGATATATATATAATGAAATCCTTTCGTGCATTTGCTCTCAGGAATGATAGCATAGCCTGCGTCGTCTCCAAAAGCGTAAATTACATTCCTAATGTTCACAAAGTCAAATTGTACTATGAACGTGGCATTTGTACCCCCATTAACTGTCCAATTAAAAAATAAATCCTCGCCGTATGGGTGGCGGAAGTATGGTGCCGCACTAATATTAATATTCTCTTCAATAAGTATTTCTAGCTTGTGCACAAGAGAGTCAAGATAATTGTAGCATCGCAAAGTAAACATATAAATCCCACTAGTCTTATACGTATGGTTAAATACTGTTACCTTGCTTGGGCGCTCGTCATATACTTGCCACACATAGTCATCACCAAAGTAGCGCATGCAAGTCATGTGGCTTCCATCGCTGATGAATTGTTCAAAGATGCTGGCTGTGCCTAGTGAAACAATGTTTGATGTTTTAATTGCCAAGTTACTAATTGAAATATTAACCCCAAGCATTGCCCATAAGTAAATAAACTTGTGTGAGTTACTTGCCCATAAACTCACGTTGTATACCCCAATCGCAGTATAGTTGTGCCATATTTCTTCCGCAATTGGACCAGTATTGTTGTACGCACGTTGTTCAGCAAAAGTATCGCCGTAATGCCAAAACAGTTACCTGCGTCCCTATAGGGACAGTTGTAGTAACTAAGGCCAGTTCGCCAAGGGCTATGTGTTTGACATTCATGGTGACCTTGCCGATTGGAATATCTACCCACGCAATGGTCGATGCCTGTTCATAGCTGATGTTGTTTCTGGCCCTTACGGTGACTATATATTTACCCACATGAGGATAGCCATGGGACTTCAGTGATATATTGTACGGGTCCGTAGCATGTCCCTCTTCCAAAAATCTGAAGAAAATGGCACAGAAATTTGATTGAAAGGGTAGCTTGGGTGAGATGCTATTCATGCATTCATGTCTTATGTACTTTTTCATGTAAATTTTATCCTAAAGTTGCCATTCATTGGAATGTGCAATTGTGCATCTCAGTTGATTTAAATAGCACGATGTGGCACTGGTGGATAGCTCTAATTTATTTATTTATTTACTTATTTGTTTGTTTGTTTGTTTGTTTTTGTTTGTTTGTTTGTTTATTTTTTTATTCATTCATTTATTCATTTATGTATTTATTTGCTTGTTTGTTTGTTTGTCTAATTGTCTGTCTGTCTGTTTAGTTGTTTATTCATTCATTCATTTATTTATCCCTGGGCACCTCCGAAGTAGGAGGCATAGAGCAATCACTGTGTCCATCCGTCCACGGAGTTTCTGCACAATAAATTTAGCACATTGTCACCCAGTGCTTTCAAATTGCATAAAAGTATTGTCCTATATAAGGGCTAAGGTAAGTTTAAAGATGGGTGATCTTGGCACAGTTCCCAAGATCACAGGGCAACCGTAAAGAATTTGTTTTCTACACCATCACCTGGGAAATGTTTCAGCCAGGACTTTTATCGCACACAGGATTATGGTCTGCTATAAGGGCTATGTCAGGCTTTGATGATGGTTGACCTTGACCAAATTCTCAAGGTTACAGACCCACATTTCAGAATTCAGTTGCCTTGACCTAATTCCTTGCACAAGCTTTTGCACCACTGTAAGTCCTGGGTCAACTTCAAACCTTAGTGACCTTGACTTCTTTTTTAATGTCAGGGAGCCGTTTCGTTGTTACTGCCCATTGCTGACCTTGAACCCATGCCCAAGGTCTTAGATCCTGTGTCCAATGTTAAAAATGATATGTAGAGATACTGCAGCAGATGGCACACTTGTGTACATGCATTTCTGGACTATCAAGTACTAGAAAGTTGTATATATTGCACCTCAAACTGTCTAACCTAATTCAATAAGTAATGTATCAGCTATTTCAGTACATGTATTGTGTACCATTGTCTTTTACAATACTAGTACAATACAATTTCATGACTATCCTTATAGCTTTTTTTTAATGTTCATGACTACAGCTACTTCAAATGAAACATGTGATTAGCAACGTTATCAATCAGGCGAAGGGTGCATGGATCGAGCAATATCTGATAGCACTTTTATTTATTTATTTATTTATTTATTTATTTATTTATTTATTTATTTATTTATTTATTTATTTATTTATTTATTTATTTATTTATTTATTTATTTTATTAATTAATTTATTTATTTATTTATTTATTTATTTATTTATTTATTTATTTTATTAATTTATTTATTTATTTATTTATTTATTTATTTATTTATTTATTTATTTATTTATTTAAAAGGGCTGAACTTATAACTTTCCCATCTTGTAAAATAATAGTATTAATCACTGAACGTGTGTAGGAACGTGGTAGCGAATCTTCCAGGTTACTGCCTATTCTGTTATTGTAGGTATATAAGAAAAGAATAGATGTCGCCTTTTTTATGACCGCTTTTGGGGTATTGACCAGCCACCTTGCCCCCAGTATTCATCATCTTCTTTCTAACTTGAGAAAAAATTCACAAAACCATGAAATGTTGACCCCAACGTATCGATGGGTCCATCGAGCTTACCTTCCCTTTTCAAGACACAGTAACCACTGCGGGAGGAAGGAGGTGCAAATCCGCATGTTGGTGAGAACTTGAATAACATTTTAATTTGAGTTTCAAGGAGACGACTGTTTGAATACAAGTGACGTGATGGTACTACTGAGCTCTCTAGATACATATTGTACCAACAGATGCTATATTGAGTTATACATTCTTTTTGTCATATTAAAATAAACCATCTTCATTTATTACATTTTAGCCAAGGTATAAATGGTCATAGTCACCCGTCGCCATAGTTCCAGAAAATTTGCATATCAGTGCCTTGCGTCACAGTGGTATTAATCGTTGTGTTTTCTCCGGGTTGAACTACAGTGGCCTGAATGGTTAAGCCTTTAATGGCAACAGCTGTAACAGAATATTAAATATAAAACTCACGACATTTGACATACTTGTAGTTTAAGCATATAAAGAGGGGCATTAAAGGGTAAGAAATGCAAATGCAAGACATTTTAAAGATATACTCTACCCGGCCTCGTCAAAAGCTGGATTGTATGGCTGAACTGTTCGTACTTCGCATAAAAAATGCTCGAGATCAAAGTAGGCTTCGCCAAAAATTGCATCTTACCACAGCAAACTGATGTTTAACAACGTGACAATTGCAGTCGCAGTAACAAACTCGCTTCGCTTTTCGATACCACATGCAAGCATTTTGTAAAACACTAACCCCTTGCATCTCTAAACGTGACCAGAAAATTGCAAACTAATTTGAATAATTCTCCTCACCTTGTTTAATTTTGAATTTATTTGTCGAATCTTGTTACGTTTGAAGGTGTTATTTAAACAGTAAATTGTAGCTCACGCTCCTTTACCCTGACAGGCAAAAAAATTTAGATCTGCCTCGGTATAACTTCAGTGACGTCACCCAGGCGTTGATACAACGTTTGCAGTCACCCCAAAATTGACTATCTGGTACTATTACTTAAAATTTTGAAGAAAGAATACGGGTTGGTGTGCATTATTCATGCTTTATACATGGTGGTACAATTGAAATTTAAAATCCTTCTAACCTGACAAATATACCGGCGTGTCCCCTCATGTATTTGATATTGGCGTTAGGTTGTTTTATTCCTGTGTTTACTTTTGAAAGGCTCAATTAACAATTTGCAATCAAAAACATGTGTTAAATCACAAAAATTAAGGAAAACAAAATCCTTGAACGGAGTAGTTCTCAGAATTACCAGAACTTCTACAAATTCAATTCTGCGCTTTTCTGCTCAAACCAGTCTGTTCTCACTGCCCTGTACTTTTTAAGCATTTCATTTTCGTTTGCTAATGCTTGTTTCAAAGAAAAAGTAGAGGCGTCTGTGGCAGTGTTTCCGTGTCTTTCTAAATCCGTTAAACTTTATTAAGTATAGTATAGACACATTTGTTTAACATGGATTGTGAAAGAAGTCACGCATTGACTTATCGAGTCACTCTCCATGGCACAAATGTTGGCGTATACTTCCTACCTTGTCTGTGGTGGAGGAAACCGAAGAACTCCAACAAATCCACCATGCACAGTTAAAGTGGTAGGGACTTTTTCCACATGCTGCCCAGGACGAGAAATGAACCCGGGTCACAGAGGTGAAAGGCGAGCGTCTTACCGCTCAGCCAGCTGTGCACCCTGTTAAAATGAATTTAAAAGCACAGAATGGAATTCATAGATGCGACTGGTTAATTTGGCAATAAAAGAGGATACGACAGGTTTCGCTTGGATTTATTTTCGATAAAAGTGCATATACAGACAAAAATCATGCAAGAGCAGAACGAATTATTCCCTTGTATCTTCTTTTCTCTATTCTCTGTCAAGGTACGATATCGAGGCATTTCCAGTCGGCTTGCTTCGTGTCTCCAATCCTTACAAAGAATCCAGACATCTGACCTGAAAATTTGAAAAAAAATATGTAGATATTTTGACATGCATGGATATTGGACCATGAATTAAATTTCTGTTTCAAGTGGGATGGGTGCATGTGAGAGGGGGCGGGGACTGCAAATTGATAAAAGGTCCACAATATATGAATCTCGTTTGCAAGTCATTGGATTTCACGCAAATAACACAGTGCACAGATGTCGCTCCAAAAGACACATCTGGCGCTCCAAAATGTATGCACGTTATTGTGACATTCTCAATCATGATGTTAATTGAAGTGCGATCAATACAATGGGCATTTGATACCCCAAAGAATGTGGTGAATTTGCAAGTTTTCATAGCTTCTTATAATTTTCTTTTTTTTTTAATATTGTTAGGGAACAATTATTTTGTTCGGGATGTACAATAAAGTCGCGGCCTGAAGCTGAATCACAAAAAGTCGCCTGCAGCTACCAAATTTGGACTACACGTACGAACCAAAATTTAAGAATGCCAGAATATGTCCATGCACAAATATAAATAATAACAACACAGAAGGTCAGAATGATGGACACCCAGTAACAAGTTCACAAGAACTTGATTTCCTTTATTTGGGAAAAGTTTCCAAATTAAAATCTCACTCAAAATTAGCAAATCGGGTGTTTTGCAACAGCGGCACCAAGTGCTTTATATTCAAGGCTTTTCTGTGCTCATGTACAGCTGATTATTGGCAGAAGACCATTAGTTATTTGCACAATGCCTTGACCATTTGCAACAAGGACCTGGAAAGAGATACAAGAAAACATACAATTTTTGTACACAGAAGCATCCCTGTCTTATATATCAATTGTCAAGATCATGTTATGTACTCATATTGCATGTAATCACATAATAATAATCACATGGTTTTGAAATTATAATTAGTTACCGCGGGTTTTTGTATGTATTAAATTTGTTATAAAGTATGGTCTTCTACACCAAATATAAGTTCCTCCAGGATGTGAGTTTTTTATGCATAACGTCGAGGCCAAAATGGAATAAAGTATATGGCATGATACCGGTTCCAACGAGGAGCAATAACAAAATCACAATAATACCTCATATGTGGTCATTGCAAACCAACTGAGCACTATGTTGGAATGTTTAAGCACACATGACATTTTGCAGGGGTTCCTAGAAGTACTCTTACCTCCTGAACTATGCATTTGCAAGTTTATATTTTTTCCACACTATATTGTAAAAAAGAATAAAAGCATACGGCGTTGTCTCACTGCCACCAAAGCATGCCTATGCCTGCAATAAGCTGCACCTGCAAACGGATTAATTTTCAATATTTTCTCGCCGTTGATGTCCTAATTTTTCTTCAAATATAGGAATTAAAAAAGACGAGTGTATTTGCTTTAGAACAAAAGTTATTTTGCTTCAAGAAATTCTGAGTTATACCATTTTTGACACCCATACATACTGGATTTCAAACTGTGAACTTTTGCTTTATGAAACTCGACATGCACTAAAGATACTAGGCAGAATGGTCGAGTTTGTTGATACATCATTTCATTCTATATGTGAAAAAGATCATTTCCACAAGGCTACATCACTCAAACTATTTGTTCATATATTTAAAAATACCACACATGTCAAATATATTCGAAACATTTATAAGCATGAAGTAGTAGTGTATCTGCGCTAGTTGGGAGGGTGATTGCACTATGAACATCAACATACACACTCACATTGAAGGACAGGTACTTAAGCGTAAACCACCTGTGGTACCCGGATGCTAAATGTCGTCTGCTTCAATGTGTGCTCCCTGAAATTTATCGTTAAATGAAACTATTTGTATCAGATTTTTCGAAGAAATCTATAAAAAACATTTTCCTAGGTCGACAGCTTCCCTGGACCCTTGACATGGTAAAGGTGCTAAGCGCTAGGAAACGGTGCTAAATCATCCTTAGCTGTACCAGCAAAAGGTCTTGCATTATCGCTTTCCCAACAGAAACAATAACAGAATACCAACAGGAACAAAACATATAGTCTTGTCATGATTTATTTACAGAGAACTTATGTTGCGACTTGGCGTTTTGTCCAATATCTCTTTTTTCAGGAGTCTGTTATGCTACAAAATATGCGTCATTTCCAAATTATTTATACCCCATCAACAAATACTATAGATAGATAGATAGATAGATAGATAGATAGATAGATAGATAGATAGATAGATAGATAGATAGATAGATAGATAGATAGATAGATAGATAGATAGATAGATAGATAGATAGATAGATAGAAAGATAGATAGATAGATAGATAGATAGATAGATAGATAGATAGATAGATAGATAGATAGATAGATAGATAGATAGATAGATAGATAGATAGACAGATAGACAGACAGTGCGTTTTCGTGTTAAATATGTCAGATTATAAACATGCTTCCCCACCAAGCTTTACAAAACAAATCGAAAATGTTCATTTTTTTCGAAAAAAAATAAGACGATTCAATTACCATATCTAAATGTCAGAGCATTTAAAATTATACTTTTAGTATAAATATATACAAATGATTCCCTTTGCACGCCTAAGTTGCCAATGATAAATCATAAGATGTACCTCCCATCAAATCGGCTGTCATCTTTTGATTTGTCCAAAATGATTTCAATGCACAAAGGTGTATTGAAATTCTTGTACGCATATATATATATACAATCAAAGCTGTGTGTAACGACTGGTGGAAAAGTTCTGTCCTATGTTCTTGTTCTCATCGGAAAAGAACCACAACATAAAAATCGCGAGACACCCACTCAATGGAGCATAGGAAGTATATTATTTGTGACTTCAGGTCGAATGAATGTTCTGCACAGTGTAAATTAATCACCCTCTCTAGACAATCACTCATGGTAAAGATCAGTTCAAACTTTAAAATTTCTTAATTCATGTAATATTTTAAA
Organism: Hermodice carunculata; assembly: GCA_964020975.1. Taxonomy (NCBI): domain Eukaryota; kingdom Metazoa; phylum Annelida; class Polychaeta; order Eunicida; family Amphinomidae; genus Hermodice; species Hermodice carunculata. Next base: position 45,179,963 of record OZ026623.1, on the reverse strand, counting down.
GGACAATACAATCCATGCCAATTTCCCATTCTAAGGCCATTATATTTGCGGAGAATACCTTCCTAAGTGAACTGAATGGAGATTAATTTTATACAAAAATCATGAGCGGAGAAAAAAATAATGCCACTTTCAGAAAAAAAGTTTTTTTGCCAAAAATTTTGCCGACAGAATCATATTCATTTTAAAATCCGTATATAAGTGTGCAGTTAAACGATGCTGAACGCTTTAAAAAGCAACAAGCGATAAAAATCACAGGGCTTTAAGCCATGAGAAACAAATACATGGCAAACCATGTAGTGTAAAAGTATGGTAACACAACAGAGAATGCGAAGTAAGAAAAAGCAACACAGACCATAAAGCCATGAAAAAGGAATGTGGAGTATACGGGTAAAGATAAAACGGCAATGTGGTCTTCAGCCATGGAGTAAAAAAATCACTGGCATCATCATTACTGTCATCATCATCATCATCATCATCATCATCATCATCATCATCATCATCATCATCATCATCATCCTCTATTTGGAGTGCACAGATACTCCGACCAATTTGACGAAGTTTCTTCCTCATCGACACATTTGTGAAAAGAGTACTACATCTAATAAAACTTGAAAAAAACTGTTTGGGACTGCAAGCTCCCTGTCAATTTTCGGTGCGAAATTATTATATTAATGTTTACCCAGCCGTTCTTTTGGTTATAATTCTATTGCATTTTGGTTTCCCAAATACGACAGACGTTCTTGTACATGTATATAGAAAATACAATAATTTTGCCAATAGGTCTTTTGGTGATATAGTGGTGCGCCCAGTTTTCATAGATTTTTTTAATTATATGCGCAAAACACCATCACGATGGAACAATCACTTGACATATTGAATTCTGTCTTGGCCCATAGTATTACCAAACTGGGATTGTCAGCAGCGCAACATGTCGTTGTGGTACTTAAACTTCGTGTGGTTTTTTCCAAAGCATAATCGGTTTATGATTTTAATCTTAGAATAAGTACATTACATACGCATGCACAAGTATGTTACAACATGTAAGATATCTGTGTCAATTTTCATTCAACAAATAAAAGTCCTAAACATGTTGGATAAGATGTTATCAGGATGTGTGTGGCGTATCACCTAAAACTATGAAATATTTAAGCATGCTTGACTTGATAAATTAGGGCAAATTCTAAATAAGTGCTAAACCGAAGTGTAGAGGAGAATTGAGACCAGCTTAAGAAACCAGAGTCGAGATAAAAGTATGTGACGATTTATACAGACCCGTTTATCAAGGCAACAAGTAGTTTTCTATCGCTGAAGTCATTTTCCATGGTCGAAATAATGACCCATGGCTAGATTATATTTCAAGTACCTAGATTCCTTCCTCCCTGCAAGTAAATGTGACAGCAATTTGAAGTGTATTTTACACGCATGACTTACCCAGTACGGTTTTTTGAAAACAAGGAGTTCCTGTACAAATGAGTACAAATGAAAAACAAGCTGTTACTTCATAAACAAAACAGCTGTTCGCTTTTAAATTTAATTTGATTTGATTCGGTCCCAGGGACATAATACATTATAATAAACAATATGCAAACTGAATACAGACAATTGCAAAATAAAATGGCAGGATGAAAACTAAAATTTCACAATATATAAAGACATATCACAGTAATGTGTTCATGAAATAACACTTGACAAAAACAAGGCATCCTATGAAAAAAACAACAACAAAAAAAACCAGGATGTAGCACAGAAAGTAGAAAATCACATCAAGGAGTAAACAAATTAACATACGAATGTAAGATGAAATAAAATGATTTAAGGAGTTTTTTAAAAGAGCAGCACCAGGATACTCCAAGAAGCTGGATTGATTGCTTTCCTTATTTCCATTGGGGTCCTGGGGATAAAAATTAGAGACAAAAAACTAAAAAGTGAACACATGTAAATACAGTTAGCAATGCGTTAAATTCTAAACAAGAACAATTGCGAATAAAAATATATAAAATATCACAGCATATCTACCATAACTTACCACAAGCTGTGTGAAGCACCATCACAATGATCGTTAGTGATAAATGAACTATTTTCCCTTAGCTTGTTTTTTTTTCTGAAAGGTGTGATTTTAGTTGAAATATGAATTTCCTTTTGTCTGATACTGATTATAATTGCAGTGGTGATTTGTTCCAACTTGAACCTTTGAACCTACTATCGTGATCTATTCTTTAAATATATATATATATATATATATATATATATATATATATATATATATATATATATGTGTGTGTGTATATATATGTGTATATATATATGTATATGTATATATATATATATATATATATATATATATATATATATATATATATATATATATATATATATATATATATATAAAGTGGAAAATTTTGAATTTATGCAAATCCGGGAAAACTCATGTTCGGGAAAATTGTACTTATACAGTAAATATCCAGTGATTTCTTTATTTACTTGTGTCTTTTGTCTATCTATATCATTCAATCCATTGCAATATTTTTTACTATGTCAAATATAAAGAAATAAGATAAAATAAAATAAAGCATCTTCAGATATAAATAATGTCGATTCGCTTCATCATTCTTAATGGAAGTGTGCACATACGAATGCAAGTTGAGTAAAAAAAAAAGGACAGTTGACTTTTGCTTTTCAAGGTCATTTCAAGGTCAATGGAGGTCAAATATCCATTAGTGTCTGATTTTTATTATACACAATGACATCTTTCCTGGAGATAATGGAACTCAATCAAAAGTTATGTCCTATATAGTGTGAAGGTGCCACTAGAAGGCTACTTGGTCCCGTTGTGTAGGGCGTGTCATGGCTGTGTGCCAGGATACCGGAGCTTGCGTTAGTTTTTCCTACATACATGATTACAATACAGTCTGAGCGAGTAATAAATCCAGCTCCACTTTGACCTCTTTTCCTCAAAATTGATAGATTAATTTGCTCATGGCACTCTTTAGTTGTTAATAATCAAATGGTTTGGTATGAAATATTCAGTTTCTGTTTTAAAATTTCATTAAGTGTAGTTAATAGCCTCGTATTTCTTTTTTAAAAACTGCATTTAACCAACTTGAAGGGCACTATATGTAACGTGTCCATTCACTTCTCAATAACATCTGAGATCAGCATGTTTTCATCTCAGATACCATTGAACCCTGTTGGGCAAACTTTTACCACTTTTTTTTTTGCCAGCCACGGCCAATTCATTTTCAAAGGACACTTGTTTTTGTAACGCCTAATATTGTCCCGGAACAGTGGTCGTACGACCATTTAAACCAAATACGAGATCAATCGGCCGATATTGAATGTATGTGTGCCCGTGCAAACTCAACAGCCTCGTGTAAATTAAAGGCCTTGCATACCATTGTTAAAAGTACTGCTTCAAATATTTTCATTCGCAGGAAGTGATCAAGACATATTTGAAAGCTAACGCTTAAAAAGGTATGTTTCGTACTTATGTCCGGGTCAAATAAATAAGTTGTTTCCTGTGCGTAGTAAAAAATGATATAACTGATGGGAGGACACACTCAAAGACAAAGTGCCAGATGAGAAACTTGTGTTCTTGGGATTAAAGAAATTTCCTTTTTTCCAAGTCAGCACACTTTGCCTGGTTTCCAGCTGGGAAGCAGGGGAAGTCCGCTTAGCTGGCAAAAACTGTTGATTTTATGTCTATCAAGGCCAGCAATGGCTGCTGCGCATGTGAAATACATGCAGTATAAGAAGATACGAGACTACGAGACCGTGTTCCTGCAGAACTCACAAATCCCAAGTCAGCATGAATCTGTATTGCATATTCTGATACATCTTCTTTTTTTTTTCGGACAAAAAGTTGTGTCTCTGTTCCATATAGAAATTCTAATATGGCGGCCAAAATATCGAAATTAAAGTCGGTTTGTGGATCAACCAAAGCCAGTGGTTATTTGAATTCCGTTTTTTACTTGAACTTATTGCCTTTCTTTTATCCCTATCATGAAACGATTTGCCCCCAAAGCAGACCAAGCTCAATATAACCTGCACTATGCTTGCTTTCATCAAGGACTACAAGATTTATTTTATTTATAATAAGGGTACTAAAAGGGCACACTGAGCCTTCTCTAGACTAATGACGCAACCAGGAAGTTGAACCTTATCACTTTGGCTATTGAGTATACCTGCCGTCTGGAGCTGTAGTCTGTTAACATGACAACAAAAGTGGTCCAATTACAAATCAAATTAATTTTGCAACATTATGAACGGCGATCATACAGCAAAGGGCAGACCTTTTGAGGTTAAGCAAACGCACAGATATGTCTGTTGAACAGGGAAAGTTATTTGCAGTCCTAGGTAAGAAAGGGTGATGTGTTTTGATGTCTGTCTTTGGAAACTTGTTTCAGGAGATTGGTTGTGAAGTTTCCTCAGTGGAACGGTTGCTGATTAATCCTTGATGGACTGAGACCATTATCAGCCACATGGAATAATCAAAGTAGATATCTCAGATCGCACCAGTAAAATGTGGGTCACAGGTCATTAGAAACAGGAAGTGACCTCTCCCCATTCAGTCACTAAAGTGTCCTAGGTAACCAGTTCCAAGCTTTTTCATTTTTTTTTTCTTATTTGTTGATATTTTCTGGACAAGAATCCCACAGATTCGACTTACAAACAACAAATACCAAAGATACTTTTTCCGAGGTTAAGTCTTCCCCCAAAACAGGTCTGATGACAGTCTTGGGTTTGGCTACGTTTTACCTTTCACGGCAATTCATTATAAACTAATTAAAGTACTTTTCCAGTAAATTCCTGATTCTATACAGTTAAATTACTTTATATAACACACGACCCCCATGCAATCGGTCGATGTGTTGTTGACATACTTCTGCTCAAACACTGAATTCTTTTATGATAGATAGTTAAGCAGAAATCTTAAACATAATTCATTATTTGTACGAACGCATGGTACACTGACAAAAGCTGATACCCTTTTTTTGGTTCGCCGACTTTCATGAAAGTATCTTGGGAAGCGATGTGCCTGTAACTCCACACAGGGAGCCAGGCATTTGTTCGGGAAGATTATAAAGCATGACTTTATTTTTGTAATTTTCATCAATTTTAAAATGATGAAAAATAATGGGGCCCTTTTGTTCCCAGCCGTTCGATATGACTGATTAGGTTATTGTACAGTTCCCAAACCAAGCATTCTCTGTATTTTGGCATAGGCCTATTTAATATGTTTGCACAAATGGGGATATTTGAACCATGACTCCAAACTCTGCAGGCTTCAATTTCACATAGTAAAAACGGCCTTTGTGACACTCGAAGTGATCATATGTCTTTGTTGTATTGAACCTTTATAACATATCATTATATTTCCGATATTAGAGAGATTGTTGGAAAATTAGCAATATCACCAACTACGTTGCGGTATTGATCAATGTTTCTAAATATTAAGGAATGTCACTAAATATATAGAAATATTGAATATTTAGAAATTGATTAAATAATTGGACATCACTATTCATTCATAGATATCACTTAAATTGTTTTTTGATAATAATGTCAAGCGATATCGCAAATCCATGTAAATATATCACCAAATGATTTAGAGATATCGCTGAAATATTTAGCGATATTTTAAATCATTCTATGAGATCTCACAATGTAGCATACTACTAAATCATTGGGCGATGTCCCCAAATTATTTGCCGGCATCGCAAAATATACGTCTGGATCCAGTCGTACATTATTAAAAGTGGAACTTACAGTACTTTGTTGTGGAACTCCATCTTATTTCTAGTGTTTTTGTGTTGTTTGTGTAGATTTTTAACATGTCGAGGGGATTCCTATGAGCATTGATGTATTCTTGAAGATTCTCTGCCGGTATTATCCCACAACGCCCATAACCAAATACGTACAAGCTACTTGCTTTATAATACCGCTAAATGATTGAGAGATAGGGCTGAATAATTACCATTAAGCAATATCCTCAAATGATATATATTATATATATATATATATATATATATATATATATATATATATATATATATATATATATATATATATATATATATATATATATACACAAATCATTCTGTAATATCTGTAGACCATTTACCAAATATATCTAAATATGGACATTTGGAGATATCTCAACAGATTTAGGAATATCACTAATTTATCAATATAATCACTACATTTATCTCAAAGGAGCCACCATCATCAGACAAATATGTATTTGTTTTATGCTGGATCTGTTTAGTTCTTTGTTGAATCCAACATTTTACCAAAAATATATGAAGTTGATAGCCACACCGCAGGAAATGACGTTGAGGATGGAGACACCTAATTGAAGCTTCGCTGTAAATCTATTTATCCTACATTTTTCAGCTACGCGGTCAACAAAACACGCGTGGTTTTCTGTGTTTGACAATTATATTTATGATCTATGCGCAATTTCCATGATGAGCTGATTACATGTACATGTGGAATAAACTACATCTCCCCTACATCACCCGTGGTCATAAACAGTTGATAAAATCATAATCTGTAGAATTATTCTTTCAAATGTAGGCTACGGGTTATATTCAGCAAAGCCTTTGAACGGGTGCCTTAATTGTACACACATCCTCACTTCTGCATTAATATGTCATACCTACTCATAAAATTCAAGTGCTCATCGACACCTCTGTATTATACTTTTATTCATTTGTTGCACTTACAATCCAAGATGAGTAAAAAGCATTAGAAATTAAAATAAAATATACAAATACAATCTGACAACAGTAAAATACCAAGTGTGTTATGTACAAAATTTTTGTTTCTTTAAAAACATCTTATACACACAGCTTGCCACAGGCACTGACACCACCACCTCCGTACCAGGTGAGAAAAAATTTTAACGTTTATGTTTTTATTGTCTCCAAGTGTCTGCAGGAAATGTTTCCGTTCATCTCTGTGCAAAAGATAAGGGAAAACTTGTGTTTGCCTGGAAAAAAATAGTACAAAAAGTAATAATAACAGGAGAAAGAAGATGACAGGAATAGAGGAGGAGGAGGAGGAGGAGGAGGAGGAGGAGGAGGAGGAGGAGGAGGAGGAGGAAGAGGAGGAGGAGGAGGAGGAAAAACGTTTGAAAGAATTCATGTATATACTCAACAGATATCTCTTAAAATGTCACTTTAAAGAAATCACTTCATCTTCTTGTTTAGAATATTCTCACCCTACACAAACTTACATCTGTCATTGTTAGGACAGGACCTTTCTGGAACACTACCAATACTACTAATGAAGGAAACGATCACAATAATAATGACCTTATAGCGTTGGTTTTCCAGGATATCTGTAGCCATTAATCTGCATCGTTTGATCGTCTAAGCCAGCTTTTGTATTATGGTGTTCCCTTGCTCAAGACCATGACAGAAAATGCTGTAGGAGGTCGAACATGAGTGCTGTCAGGGAAAGATATTAGATATGTCACTGTATTTTGCAAATTTAGAACCATCTAAGCGTGTGACAGTTGAGAATATATCACATTGAGACTGCACCTGCGGGTATAGTGTGCTGACAATCCCCTCGGACACACAACAGAGTAAATAATGTTCTTAATAATATGTATTTGAAAAAAATATAAACCGATGGCGAGTACTCTTTTATAAGGCATACAAGGCAACAGACTTTAGCGACCTTTGATTCCAGTCTATATCAAATACACAAATTTTGATGGGTCTTACAGTTACTCAAACCTTTAGTCATGAATCAAATGAATCGATTGAATTTTAGCAAATAGAAGTGAAAATTAGAATCTCCCATTATGTCCATTCTTCAAGCTGAGTGTCCTGACGCGCTTAATTTGCTGACTTCTCTGACGCTTAAGGAGAGTAAATGTAACGAATTTAGGTGTTTATAAAAAGATTATGCATGTCCCATCAGTGGGACAACGTTATGCTTGTCGTCATTTTACATATACAGGTGCCTGGAGGCTGTAGTCTTTGCAGACTGTATCCTGGAATAAAACAGTGATGACGTAGCAGCCTCTTAAGTCTGGTTTTAAAATGTTGACACAAGAATCTCGGTGAACAGCCTCTGAACAGCCACCCTAGGTCGCATTAATATGTTACAAAATAGGTATTATAAATGCTTTGTGCTTTACCAGGGTTCTCATGACTTAAAATGCCCTGTAATTTCATAACGCTGAACTGTTTGAACACTTAAGTGTATTTACTTCGATTCTCGTGACTTGGAATGCACAGTAAATATTTCATTGCGCTGAACTGTTTGAAAAATTAAGCGTGCTGTGATACTTTTCATTTCAATGAAGGTTTCATGATGAGTCCCGTGTGTTTGTGAACAGGTGAATTCTAATCTATGCCCTTGCAAAATGAAAATTGGACAAGGGGTCTTTATAGAAAATTAGCATGGAATCTGTTCCGTGGGCATTAAAGGAAATTCATGATTCTTTACACCGTACATTTCAAGAAGAGAGATCGCGGTTAAGGACAGCAGCAGCATCTTGTGGTTGACAATAATGAAACAGAGATAATTCCCCTAAAGGCCTTTTCTTCTGCATTCACAACATTCAGTGTATCGTTAATATAAAAGGGAAAAAGTATGACACCTTCAACCGACCCTTGGGGAACAATGCTAGTTGTGGATCCCCAGCCAGATGACTGGCCGTTCAGAATTGCATGCTTCTGCTCATTATTGAGATAATTTTTATCAATGACAACAAATTATGATTAATGCCATTTTGTCTACTTGTGTCAAATAGCCTTTGCACCAAACCTTTTCAAAAGCCTTACTTGCATCCCCTTATAAAACAAGTCTAACCTCTTTTTGGTCAATGACAACTGAGCATAAGTCGCAGTAAAGGGAAAATAAATGGTCCACTTTGGAGTCATCCAGGATATTCTTAGTTATTCACAAAAAATCTTTGGTCTCAGAAAATGTAAGAGAGCAGTTCTTCTTTAGATTTACTGTCATATATGTGCTTGTCTTCACATAATGAAAAGGTGTGGTCTGACGATGATTCACTTTAAAATGCTTGACAATCCTCAACCAATTTTTGGTTTTTCTTTCTTTCTGGAGTGTTTTACGCAAATTCCTTTTATGGAAGTTCAACGAGGTATTAAATTATGTTAACCATGCCGTGAATATTTGTGGAGTTGGTGGGGAAACTGCTTGTAAGTGACCAACAAAGGGCCGCAATCAAAACAGTTATTGCGTTCTTTAAATTTGGAATATTAGTGTGCGTCTTCTGCATTTAAAAGTCACGGGAAGATGTAACATAATCAAAAACAAGCAACATGATGCTTACAGGGCATTGTAGTCCTGGATGGGGGCCAAAGTATCCCCTCAAAAATGATGCAAGAGGCACTCCAATATCAAAGCAATTGTTCCTGTTTTTCCAACCTCAGACAAACACTTAGATGTTTCCATTGCAAAGACAATTAGAGCTCACAAAAAAACACTAAGTGATGGTACTGTTGGATCTGTATGAATAACATGAAGGTACCTGCCCATCTGGGAATACTCCTCGCACTCAAAGTTACATTAAATTGTAGAGCAAAGAATTAAGAAGTGCAAGTGCTGTAAGGCGGATACAATAGTACGCTAAATGTTGTACTAAAACAGATTTTTCAGAACTAAAGTACCCAAAGTAAACAAAAGAAAAACATTACCGCTTTTCAGTCGTATAATAATATGTAAAAACGTAATATTGCAAAGTGGAAACTTACTTCCTTGGCAGCATATCATCATCGTGGCCCTGTTCAATACGATCCTTTCAAGCTTGTGCCAGCGCTAGATTAAGCCGCAACTTTGTATCCTGGCTCCATATATTTCGAAAACAGCATTCAAACATTCATGAATGTGCACGTGCATAGTCATACTTCGGTTCCGAAGGATCGATACGTTTTCGTCTGCAATAACAATTATTAGAAATGAGAGGCTCTTCCTCTTTTTAAAATGAAATAAATTGTGTTTATTGCTTTGGTAAAATGCAAATTATCAAATTGTCTCAGCTTGATTGATGCATTATCAGAAAAAATGAATCTATCTATTTTCCTAGTTAGAAAGATTATTCACCAATCTTGGTGCATAAATTCATCACTTAGGAACTTTAATATTTCATCCCCTAAAATGCACAAACTTGCCCTTCGAATTTCAAATTAGGGGGGGGGGCAGCTTAGCAGATATCTGGCAATTTATTCATGCCGTATGGTTTCTCTTCTATGACCCAGGCCTGGGCTTCTTAATTAGTGCTACTCTCGAGGTGCCTGGTCCATGGTCTGGAAACGCCACTTGGTAACACCCCAAAACAATTTGCAACTTCCCTACAAACTGTACCATCTTCCAGAAGTTGTACAGCTCTGGCAACATCTGGCGCTGTTCAGAATCGCTACACACAAGTTACAGCACTTGTGATCTTCACACCAATAAAAAGTCTGAAAAACGGCATTTTTAAATCTTCAAAAGCTATTTGAAGTTGTGCACAATACTGGAAGACAAACTGGCCTTGACTGACAGGTGTTACGGCAATCCTGTACAAAACCCCGTGACCGATTTTCTAATAATTCTCAGTCGGACTCAATCAAGGATAGACATGCATCTCACACAATCCACGAAACTAAATAAAATAACAATTTTCCTTCGAGATATATGTATGATAATATGTGTTTCTTCAATTATTTGAGCAACTTATATTGGAAACAAAGGAAAGAATAACTTAATTCCATACATAAATGTGTGTGACAGAAAATTACCGTCCCCTCCCACTTCCAGTTGCTATAAATTGGAGATGAAAATTTTGACGATTGGAACAAGTTATCGATCACCAATGTTGAAATGTATATCCTCTGATCGAAAAGGTTTGTAATATTCAGAACTATAATGAGGAGGTAGTTATAGCTTTTCGTCACGTGTTTTTCTTAATACCTCGTATCAATGGTTTATTGTTTGTGCATTGCTTGTTTTCCAATCTCTTTCTTCATGCTAATGGAGGCATAAAGTATGTCAAAAGGCTAATAAAATATTATGGTAAAACATGAAACTTTTGATATTATATTGTGGAATAGAATGCAGTTATTGTTATGTGTCCAGTTCTTAAAATAGTAAGTATATTGCACAGGCACTTGGCGAGTCTTCAACCAACAGTCTCTTTATTGCAGTCGTCCAACCTGCTTTGTTTAGGACTCCTGTTGTTGATGTACACCTTCTTCATCAGTGGATGCATCAAAAATGCTCCTCATCTCAAACAAGACATTCTTGCATGATCCAGCTCATGCACTGTATATCATATCCAACTATGGACCTACATTTCTTTTTTATGTGTTTTTGTGTGTTTGTTCTATTTCAGTATCTTGCTGGTTCCCAGTGCTTAGCTCATGTTCTTCTAAGACTGATTTTTATAAAATTCCAAATGATAACATGTAGTTCACGTGTTTCTCTGGTTGCCTGTTTTTGACAGTGTTAAATCGTATCTGTCTCCCTGAGCTTAGTCCCCATCACTTTATCTCCATCATAGCAAACAACTGCTTTTATTTATTCAATGCGATTTTTTGAAATAGTTTATAGAGTAAGCTTTGAAACGAAATACTTCTATTGCAGCCTGTCACCTGCCCATTGTTGAGAGTATATAATTACGTATGTTTTAGTCATACTTACCTGCGTGTGTTTCGCTCAACCTGTGCTTACTTTGTTACAACTTACTTTTTCACAAGTTCTCGTACATTTGATGCACACGTGTACGTATTTGTTTGACATTGTGCAATTCTGGGTCATATATAATTATCATTAAAAGGAGAGCCACAGGGTATATACTTGGTCCTTTGTGGTTCAATATCTTTATGATTGATTTATGTAATGGAAGGGCATTGTAGTGTCTATAACTACGCTGAAGACAACATGTTATCTTTTAATGATCATGACGTGCAGAATGTTAAATTGTGTGTGGAAAATACTGCTAATATTGATTTCAAATTGTTTATCGAAAACAATACGAAGGCAAATCCTGCCAAATTCCAGTCTATGATCTTATGCCCACGTTTCGACTGCCAAATAGAAAATTACTTCCGTTATGAAATTCATGGTATTGCCATAAAACAGGAAAGATGTGTAAAACTACTAGGTGTGTATATTGACGATAAACTCAAGTTTCAAGATCATGCCTGATATTTGTCAGCAAAGCAAATAAGTGTGCTTTGTAGTTTCAGTAATATTCTCTCTGAAAAGGATAATCTCCAAATCTTCAATGCATTTATTCTTTCTAACTTTAATTATTTCCCGTTGGTGTGGCACTTATTTGGACCAACATTACTTTTAAAAATTGAAAAGACGCCAGCAAGGGCGACTTGTCTATAATTATCCTGTATCTGCATATCCAAATTTTCTCGAATGGGCTAAAAAAACCTTCTCTGTATCTCAGTAGAATCAAGACACTTTCTATAGAAGTTACAAAATCCGCAGTAGCATAAGCCCATCTTTCTTAAATGACACGTCAGTAAGAAAGAAACAATTTTTGATCAATAAGACAACAACAAACTGTAGTAGCTTGACTACAAAACCAAAGGATGCGGTAAAAATTCTCTATGATACCAAGGGGCCAAGCTGTGGGACAACTTACCTCCACATATCAAGGAATCTACCAATGTCAACCACTTTTAGCAGTTAATCAAAGCATGGCTTGGCCCTTCCTGCTTTGCTGTATGTGCATTGTGTCAAAACCAGGAGTTGAGAGGATCAAGTATCCTCCTAACCTCTGAAAACCTTGTTAGACCGGCTGTACACAGTTTTTGCTGTGAGTTCATTGTACTTACCATTTCATCACTTGCCTCTATTTCACTTTATTCTATTTTATTTGTCATGGCCGAACAGTAGTGCTGTTGCCCTAATGTTTCTTATTTGTACATGCAATGTGGAATATATTATTATTATTATTATTATTATTATTATTATTATTATTATTATTATTATTATTATTATTATTATTATTATTATTATTATTATTATTATCATTATCATCATCATCATCATTATTATTATCATTATTATTATTATTATTATTATTATTATTATTATTATTATTATTATTATTATTATTATAATTATTACTATTATTATTATTATTATTATTATTATTATTATTATTATTATTATTATTATTATTATTATATAAGCAATACATTCAATCCTTGCAGGCACATATTGATTTTGCATTTCATGTATAAACGACTCACATAGTTTAATTGGTATGTGAAACAAAGTGGAGTGTTTTATGCCTACATTCTAGGGTAAATATTTTAAGATTATGTTTTACTATGTATGACTATGTTTACCATAAGGGAAAATACGCAACTTCCTCAAATCTTACAATTTAATATGACTCAATGGTTTATGCCACACAGTGTCCATTCTCTGATAAACTTTTTCTATTGCTTGCATAATGGGCATATCTACTCAGCAATATACAACTACTATTGGGCGCTTTTACAACCGGAAAATCATTGTCTCTTTTTTTTTTTTTTTTTTCATTTCAACACCATTAAAAATGCATGATCAAGAAATATCATTTACTATCATGACATTTCTTCTATTCATACTTTATATGTCCAACATTTTTTTCCAACTTGCAACAAGCTGTAACAGCCCTATGGTACATGCTATGTTCCGATGCTTATGCTAATCCAGGTTCAGTAGATGATGCTACGAAACATTTCCCCATTTGTCATGTGAATGTCCGTAGCCTAAAAAGCGAAGGTGAACTCAATGAACTACATCTACTGCCAGTTTTTGCAGAACTTAGATATTATCAACCTGCCTGAAATATGGCTTGACAGAAATTTTCCCGAGAAGCTGTTAATAATTGAAGGTTTTCCGTCACCACTACCTACCGACCGAGTGCATGGCACTGGTGGTGGCGTTGCTAATTATGCCAAAGACAACGTGCCATGGAATAGGTGACCAGACCTGGAATCGCCAAATTGCGAATGTGTCTGGGTTGAAATAACTTTTAACTCGGGGAAAGTCTTACTAGGTGTATACTACCGTCCACCTGGCCAGTCTGCCACAGATAGAGATGTCTTTACAGACTCCCTCGCCCACTGGATATCCTCTGCCAATGAATCTAACTCTAATCCTGACTGGAGACTTTAACATTGATGTTTATGGTGGGAGTCTGTACATAGCGATAGCTACCTAGGCCCGCGTCTCTACGATCTCGTTACTCAGTATGGCCTTTTCAAGATGATCTCGAGCCCAACCCATTCCATTGAGTACTCCCAGAGTTGACTTGACCTATTTGTGACTGACTCTCCTGGCTTTATCCTTAATTCTGGCGTCCTGCCACCCATCTCCACTAGTGATCACTCCATTATTTTTACACCCTTTCTTTCTCAAACCCTGTTGCACTATCTGGGACTACAAACGTGCCAATTTCAACGATTTGAATCATCCTCTACATCATGCTCCCTGGGACACAGGCCTAGCTGTATTTAACTCAATTGACGACTTAATTTCCTATTGGTCCGACCTCTTTCTTTATACATGTACATGCAAACAATGTATTCCTGACAGAGAGGTACTGGTTGGGCCCAATGATAAGCCATGGATTACATGCGGTATCAAAAGAACAATCAGGGATACCGTGCCTGGAAAAGCTACAGGCGTCTCTCACTTGAACCCTATCCATACACACTCCCGGTTTATGACAATTTAGGGCGTCTCTTTCAGCTATATACAGTTACGCCCGGCTAAAAGTCAACTGCCAAACGCTTTTTTCGCGTTTTGCTGGTGTTTGGCTTGTGTTTGGAAACGTTTGAAAACGTTTGGAATGTGTTTGGAAAGTGTTTGGAATGTGTTTGGAAAGCGTTTGGAAAGCGTTTGGGAAAAATCTCAAACACTTTTACAAAACGTTCGAACACTTTCTTAAAGCTACCAAACACTTCTCCAAACGCTTTCAAACACTTTCCAAACGCGTTGAACAATTACCCGAACAATTTCAAACACTTTCATAAAACGCATTCAAACACTATGCATTTCAAACACTCCCATTTAAATGATGAAGAATCTCCAAACGTATTTTCAACAGGTCCAGCAATATATGATGTACCTACATGTAAATGTGCACTTATCCAGCATTAAAGGTTGTATATATTTATATAAAACAAGATCCAAATACGTTTACCCAAGTGTTTAATTCAACTAAAATTAATTAAAGACTTAATTCTTCATTTAAGATGTCATGAATACTTCATCTTTCAAAAACTGTTTTGGAGTAAATCCATATGCAAAATCATGATCAGATCATGATTCATGATCTGATCATGAAAGTGCCTATAGATTTACTCCGAAATAGTTCCTAATTTTCAATTAAAATATGTACAATTACTCCAAGGACCAATGGAGTCTCGCCTGTATTACTCCCCAGGAGTTAATTCTATTGCTTGGCTTAGTAAGCCAAACAATACTTAAATTGAGCTGCTTCTGTATTTCCATTCGAAATTTTAAAAGTTAGCCCTTTTCAAGAACTCCACTCTCAGAAAACGTATGATAGCAACTGGGTATACTTGCTACTGGAAGATCTGTAACTTTATAATAGATGAAGTGTTAAACCTGTTAATGTAGGCATATTATTTGTTTTCTTGTACCTATACTTAATTTCTTCCTTAATTAGGTATGACCATGTCAAAATATTGTTGATTACCAGTAACAATATAAATATTGCCAGGTAAAGGTGACAAATACATATTTCCAGGAATTATTTGTCTCTGACTCATTTTTTCTTTTCTTCATTTCATGTTAATTTGAATCAGATATAAAGCAGAATTTGATTTGTGGAGCCCAGATTAGTGAAGTTTGCATCCCTGAAAATCCAAATAGTCCGTATGAAAATGCAGTGGCAAATGCCAGGAAAACGCATACGAGAGCATCTATGTTTGATAATTTTCTGGGGGAGGCCCCCCAGACCCCCCAAGCTTTGTGCCCTCATCACTCGCATTCAGGCTTCGCCCTCAAGTCGTTGACACCCCCCCCCTGAAAAATTCTGGATCTGCCCTTAAAGCCAGTATATATGAGGCTTTAACACTTTCTAGTCTAAGTCAACAGCTTTCCTCGCCCCACTCTGGGCGCCGGCGCCCAGAGCGCGCCGATAAAAGCTGTTGAATAGTCGTTAATGGCAGATATGACATGTTGGTATTCGTTGGAAATGTCTTTTGATGAGGAATTCAAATATGAAATCTATTGATAGTATATCATCTGTGCGAGTCTGCATATATGTGGACTCAGACTGCAAAGTGTTTATTTTATGTCCCCACCAAACAATCAAATAGCTTATGGGCTGCTGATACCTAAATTCAAATCGAATTGACTGAAATTGCGACATTTTAAAAACAACACAAACTGGTTATATCGAGCAACATTTTTAGGTGATACTATGTGTGGTATGTTCCAAAATATCACTTGCAGACCCATTTGCCACTTTCCCGTGACCTACGGGACATATTTTGAAAGCGTTTGGAAAAGTGTTTGAAAAACGTTCGGCTTTCACCAAACGCGTTCGGCAAAGTGTTTGAAAGCGTTTGGAAAAGTGTTTGAAAGCGTTTGGCAAAGTGTTTGTAAAGCGTTTGGAAAGTGTTTGCAAAGAGTTTGCTACGCGTTTGCAAAACGTTTGACTTTCACTGAAAGTGTTTGGGAAACGTTTGGGAAACGTTTGTGCGTTTGGCGTTTGTTAACTTGAACGCGAGCGTAACTGTAAAAGAGTGCAAAATCTCACAGTTAATGCAATCAAAAAGTCGACACGTCCTTATTTTCCTAAACTTCGTTTCAATCTAGATTCAAAGATATGACTCAAAAAACGACGGTGGAACCTCAGTAAATCGATTCTTGATAATAAACTATACTTAACCATCCCGCTTCTTATTTATGACGACACAGTTATCTCTAGTGGTTTAAATCAATGTGAGCTTTTCAATTATTACTTCGCCATGCAGTGCAAACTTGCCCCTCTTCCTCTACCTGATTTCACGTTCAGAACTGATGCCCGTCTCGACAATTTTCCAGTTGATGTTGGGGGCTTTGAAAAAGTGGTACATTTACTCAAAACTAGCTAAGCATTTGGGCCAGATGGTATTGGCAACGTCATTTCTTAAAAATACAGCTCGTAGCATTTGTTCTTTCACTTATACTGCTATTCAATACTTGCCTGCAACAGTCTTGGTTTCCCGCTTCCTGGAAGTTATCCAACTTATGCCCAGTTTTCAAAAAGAATTATAAGCGAAGAAAAGAGAATTACCGTCCAATATTCCTCTCTGTAACACATCCAACGTCTTTGAACGTTTCTGTACAAAATTTTTATGTTTCCATGTAAGACTTTTGTAAGACCTTGCTTGTGACTGCAGATGTATGACCTTGACCTATTTTTCAAGGTTATGTGGGCATTTCGTCTGAAATCAATGTGCGGACCTGTTAACGTAAGAAAGATTTGCCTTGGGAAGTTTTTGTGAAGATGTTCCTATGTAAAACCTTGCTTGGAATTGCACATGGGTGACCTTTACAGATTTTTCAAGGTCACATGGGCATGTCATCAAAAATTGACGCAGACGCAACAATTTTGCAAGGAGTTAACTTAGGATGTTGAAATTTTGCATGATTATGTGCCATAATATGAACTAGGTTGAGATTGTAGATGGGTGACCTTGACCTATTTTCAAGGTGACATGGCCATTTTTAAAAAATCATTGCATACACATTAGTGAAAGATTTGGCTTACAGTGATTGGAATTTAGTGTTATTAGGTTTCTATAAAAGACTTGTAAGACCTTGCTTGTGACTGCAGATGTTTGACCTTGGTATATTTTTTAAGAGCACATAGGCATTTCATCCAAAATCCATGCAGACATGATAACTGCACAAGGATTTGACTTAAAATGTGGAAATTCTGCATGATTCTGTACCAGAATACGAACTAGGTTTGGAGTATAGGTGGGTGGCCTAGAGTGTACCTTCACCATATCTGTAGATCTTTGGAATCTGTATGCCTAGTTATAAAAATAAGGGTGACAATAGTAAGGGCGCACGGGGAGTCATTTGATTTTCTGTCGGAAAATTAGCCTGTTCTAGTTAGAAGCTATTTTTCGAAATGCTACCAGCGGGTAGCTATATGTGGTCACACGTCTTCCTGGCTTCCAGTTGAGGCCGGCGTGCCAGCAAGTACCGCCATCAAGGAGACAACTACCCAGTGACTATCTTACCCAAGGTTCAACTTTACTTAGATTTCATTTGGGTGTGAAGAAGACCCACGTAACATATAAATTACAACAACAATTTCTCTGTTCGATAAAAAAGACATACACCAAGGTACCTTTTTGTTGAGTGATATGGGCCAAAGCAACACTGCAGTCAACGTGATTGCCCAGAATTCTTGCAAGTCACCTAGGCAGAGTGTCCTCAGTACAGGCACACACACCTGAACCAGGAGTATATATATAAGCTACATGGTATGAAGGATTGCGACCCTCGTACTGACATTCCCTTTAGAAATGTGGCCAGACAACTTGATTCCCCAAACTTCCAGCATATATCCATACTAATACGTCTTCTCTCATTGCGTTCTGCTTCCTTTGTGGTGGGAAAAAATAAAAGTTTACTCAATGCACAATGTGTCAAATTTACTTTTGCTTCCATTCCTGTGACAAACTAGCCAGTGATCAAACTACCTGCCCTTTTCTGCCGGTGTTTTGCGATGCACTGCGACCCAATTGGCTGCCCTTCTTTGTGGCCCGTATGATGTTGTCTTCTGTTTGTTAAGATTTGTGTGTGTGAGTGTGTGTGCGTATGTATGTCATGCACCTGTCGGAGCGCCCTCTGGTTCCAAGTGCTTGTGGACGCAATGCCGCCACAATGCCGCCACAGCGACATCATGGCACTACCGCATAAGGCAAATCATTGAGTGTTTCTGTAGTGTTTACCTCTATTATCGCACGAATGTTATTTGTGTCATACACAGTTATAAACTTTAAATGTTTCATTTATTTCACACTACTTGCAATGATACATTGTACCATTGATTCATAATACAGTAGGGGCCGTTTCCCATAGAACTGAGAATCCCATCAGGTTGTGCACTGGGCACCTCAAACAATATATCTGTGGGCTGGGCAGGCTTGTGGCAGAGAGTGAGAAAGAGATGCAGCGATAAAGGAAAATAGTGCACGACATTTTGGTAATTTAATACTTAAGGACATGTGTGCAGATATATACTACATACATAAATTTTACTGCAGTTTCTCGTGCTGCATACAAAGTTCATAAGGATCGATTCATCATCAGAGTAATCGATACGTTTAAATCCTTCACAATTCCTTTTGTTTGTCTTCACTGTTTTCCAGGCTGTACAAATGGATTTAAGTGCAAATGCCATGCTGATATAACTGTACACTGGCCAGAAAGCATTCAGACTAAAGGTACATCAATAGTGGCGGCCTGTTGCCTTATCGTTTGTGAAGGCTACACCGCCTTTGGTGATTGTACTGAAAACAAGAGGGCTGTGTGAACAGCCTATGCTTGCTGACCTAGAAATTTTTCACACTTGTGGCTCTGTATACTTGGGTAAGGATCAAGGTTATCCATGAACTCAGTAAGAAGAACACTAACATGCGCAACAGCAAGGGTCCAATTCAAGTAGTATAGTGAAGAGTAAAATTCATGTGTGTTACACTGTGATCCCAGAAATAAGGCCTAGGCTAGTCATGTACTGTCTTAGCGTGACCTTCATAGATAAACATTAACAGGTGCTGCCTCAAGCTCCTAACTCAACACAGATCTCAAGTTATCAAGCGAACAGCAAATTGCATGTCAGTTATCCTGTTACTTTGGGAATGGGGGCAAGGTCCAAAAATTACCTGAGCATGACCACTGGCACAATATGGGTAGATACGTATAAAAGGTACATTCCTACCAAGTTATACACTAATCTGTCCAAAATTATTAATGATATGACCATTACTAGAAATTTCCATGTTTAGCTTTCGTATTAAAACGTTTTGAAAGATTTTCCAAAGAAAAAACATAAAAAATCCAAAAATCAACGGCGCATGACCATTCGAACAAACTTGGTAGAGACCCACCCAAGGTACATTGCAACCAAGCTTGAAATCAATCTGACAGACAGTTAATTCAGAGAAGTCCAAAATGTGAATTACCATTAGAATGCCCATTGACTTGCATCGTAACCAATACAAAAGGTGCATTTACCGATTGGTACCCGAATAAAAAGTTAAAAATCAGGAATCCACAGGAGTGCCATCTAGCAAAAAATGTCGCGCTTGGGTGATCAGGCGCACAGGCAGGCAAACAACTCGCGGGATTCGGCTTGACAGATTAACGATTCGGGTAATTTTGTCTATCAGTTAACACATTAGCCTATAAACAAACTGCACACTGAAATAAACCAACTTTAAAAAACATTTTCATTTAACAAGAATTGAGTACATAAAGAATATGCGTGGCATAAATAAGACTTCTATTAAAAACAAAAATTGATTCAAATACCACAAAGTCTAAAAATAACAGACCAATTTGCTGTGGAGCTAGTATAGGAGACGCACAAAATGTGCTATCTATCTATCTATCTATCTATCTATCTATCTATCTATCTATCTATCTATCTATCTATCTATCTATCTATCTGTCTGTCTGTCTGTCTGTCTGTCTGTCTATCTATCTATCTACCTGTCTTTCTGTTTTTCTGACTGTCTGTCTGTCTATGTCTGTCTGTCTATCTATCTATCTATCTATGCAAAAGAGGGATTTCAATACCCCAAAAAGAAAAAGGCGGGGGGGGGGGTGTCACTGTTTCGCTGAAATGAAAACAAGGTTCAAGATTGTTTTTGCTTTACAAGGTCAACCATGTCTCTATAAATAAATATTCCTTCCTGGGTCCACTTGTCAAACGCAACAAGAGAGCAAACATATTGGTACATTTAAAAGAGGGATATCAATAGCCGCATATCCCTCGATGACCTTGATTTTTCAAAAAAGAATGTTGATGAAATTTTGTTAAAACGTTGAAATTTCTTGGTAAATGAACATGGTATTCATGTAAATTTCACATCGAAACAAGAAAAAAGCAAGCAGGTGGTGGGAAGGCTTCACTGTTTCATTAAAATGAAAATAAGGTTGAAGACTTTTTTGTTACATGTATACAAGTGCAACTCAGACTCCATAAGCAAATGTTTTCATCTTTTAAACTAATCCACTAAATAAAATTTGGGAATGGACCTGAATTCATATTATCCATTTTTCCTTCCCAGGTCCACTTGTCAAATGCAATCCAAGAGCAAACATAATGGTAAATGAGATATGACCATTGTTGACAGTGAGGGGTTGTTTTGTGTGTGTGTGTGTGTGTGTGTGTGTGTGTGTGTGTGTGTGTGTGTGTGTGTGTGTGTTTTGTGTGTATGTGTGTAGTATTTTAGGGGGTTGGGGCGGTGCAAAGGTGCCACTTGTGACATTGCAGATTGTATGTATAGAGTACATAAACATAAGTTTCTGTATGTAACATTGACATAGTCTTGCATTCCATTCTGTAATTGTAGCCCGTGACAACAGAAGGCTCTGCTGTTTCGTCTGTATTATCTACGGCTCTTTGTAAACTGTCCCACGCTTCATGTACTAAGTTGGGAACATTTTATTTTATCCACAAATGTGTCATCACAAATTGCCCAGAAATCGCTCTCTGCTATTTCCAATGCCTGTGTAAAAACTACATCAGTTTCCTTGCCAAATATATCTGAAAATTTTATATCCTGACTGTGTTTCTGCTTGAAGTCCAACCACCATGTGCACAGGTTACCTTTGACCAAAACCTTAATAGGGCAAAGTAACCGAACCCCTTTGTTTTTCGTTTGGTCATGTCAATGAAGGATGGTCGGCAATTTCAAAGGAGATTGCGACGGAAAGTAATCTAGCATTCAAGAATGTAACCACGCTGCACTTGTTTACAAATACAATGGGAAGATGGACCATCCTACTGCAGAAACTGCCAAGGGTGAAAGGGTGTATTACTCTATTTGTCATGTTTTGTTTTGTTTTTAGTTTTTTTTGTTTTTTCGTTTTGTTTGTTTGTTTGTGTGTGTGTTTGTTTGTTTTTTATTGGGGGGGGGGTCTTATTTGATATTTACTGAACTTTTTGTCGAATTTAACATTCTGAAGGACATTACATTATACGTAAAACAATCTGAAACATGCACTATGCTTTGCCTCAGGTGACTATGTAACATAAGACCTCAGCCACGCAGGTTTTCCTTTCCATCAATAATAGTAGGCAGTATGATTACACAAATTGAGGCCAATCAGGTACAGGTTACCTTTGCGGCCAATCAGGTGCAGGTTACCGAGCTAAATAGTTCTTGCTTTTATGGTGGTTCGCACGTTTGGGAGCCATTCACCTGTAATAAGCCGACTATTTAAACTAGACTATTACATGAAGTTGGCCTGTTTGTGTTGTTTGGTTTGACAAATATTTTTCCATGATGAATGTTGTAAACAGAGGACGAAATCACATATTCATACGCAGTGACACGATGCTGCCAAGCCGGGCTCAGAGCACGCGCTTCCTGGGTATGACATGCTGGTAAACACTGGCATAACTTTTGAATCTATTTGTAGATTTGCCTTTATTATCTTGTATGCTTTCAATGAAAGGCGCCTGCACAACATCAACCAGAGTCATCTACATTGAAAAACTTCACAAAGTTGCAATCAATAGTGACAAGGTAGCAACACCTACTGGAGATTGTACACATGCTTTGCTACTGTTATATCAGATGGAGGACCAATGCCCACCATCTCCACCACCGCCTCCAAAATAATAGACGGTTACAAACTTCAAATTGGCAGATGCAGTTAAAACGTACTTCATGCAAAGGGGGGCTTTTTGTCCAAAATGGTCCGCCAATAAACTCTACAAAATAGAATGGGAACTTGAAACTTTTTCAGGAGTGAAATTTGTTTCTTTACAATGGTATTGGAAGAGAAATGTTGATACTTTGGCAAGTCTGGAAACTCTTTGCTGTCATTGTTGGGTTTGGAATTAATGAATATGGATCATGTGTTTCTTTACTATTATGTAGCTAGCAGAACACATGTTGTTTGATAGACAAAAAAGGAAAATAAAATCTGGTGCTATAACTTCATGATTGAACCTCCTAAAGAACCACTGTCTTTGAGGTTGACAAGTTTGCCTAGACATATTTATCCACCGAATGTCCCAGAATTCTGTAATTTAAAGGGATTTATTGTCTACAGAGAATCTACGGTACCTTTTTGTGGTTGATTCCACACCCTTAGATCAAGATCAAGGCATAGGAAACTTGCAGGCGATAACCTGATCAAAGACTTTATGGTGCCTACTATTTTACATATGTGTACTATTATGTATTATAGCAGCACCTAGTCACGTGTTTTTTTTCTCAGAATGGTCTATTGTGATAATATAACCCCTGAGGTTATCCCAGATGCCACTGATCCAATCATAAGGTCAGCACCGTACTAAGCCTGCATTGGAGCCATGATGAACTCCAGCCAATTTTATACCACTGGGGGAAAAATGCCACCCCCTTGTTCAATATTATTCACCTGTTATGAGGAAGTGTGTTGGGTCTATGTTTACTTTTTCATACCATTGTTTTACACATCTCTTTTAGTTGGAAAAAGTGGTCATTAAAAGGACATTTTTGGTTGTTGTTGTTGTTTTTGTTGTTGGGGGGTCTCATGCATCGACAGCTTGTGTGGCCACTACGCTACTATAAGCAAGCTTGAATCTCCCTTGGCATGTTGCTTGCCAGCTTCATGATCTAAGCCTGGAAAATTTGATCCAAACTGGTCTGTGAGCTTCTGCGCCAGTTGGTTCAAGGTGAGTGCCAGTTCTTCAAATTGAACCTTGATTCGACGGGCAAACTCATCCCACCAATGCTTGATGGGAGGCAGATCAGGAGAATGGGCTGGACAAAATTAATGATATGATATTGTGTTGCTGTAGCTCTTGCGTGCTTACTTGGGCAATGTGTGGTCGAGCCTTATCCGGTTGAAATAGCAGCCCTGGATATTGTTGGCTCAATTCTTCAACTATGGGCAGGATCTCCCATGTAGCTCTGGCCTGTTAGTGTCCCGTTCACCCTGATGAGAGTTGTTCTCCCTATTGCCCACCCCCACATAATGACACAGCCTCTGTAGCAGTCATGTTCAACCATACATCCTTCTAGGAACCTCCTGGATGGCATTCTTCGAAGCCTTATACTTCCACCACGGAAATCCGGACAGAATCGGGATTCAACTGACCACATCACGCTGTTCCACTGATTTCTGGGAATGGCTGCATGTCCTGACACGACCGTACCCATCATGTCCCTTGTGCAGGATTTTGAGGGATGCCAAGGGCAGGGCAGTGTGCCCTCAGTTTGGCCGGCATCACAAGTCCCTTGTTCATGGTAGACTGTGATGCCCTGATGTTGCAGGCAGGGCACAATTGCTGGCTGAAGATACCTTTCAGTGGAAAGAAACTTGTGACTTTCACATACTGGCTGTATCTAATCTTATGGAAGCTACTTCACACCCGAATGTAGCTATTGCACCCCTTTTTCCAGGGGCCAATACGTCTTTTTCACAAATTTCGGTACTCAGGTCATTCTTAAATAAACTATATGTCCGCAATTTAGTCCTACCTTGGCCTCATATTGCTTCTTCCCATTGTAGTTTTTAAAACCACACCTGTTCTGTCAATTCTGCAAAAATCAAGTCCATATCTTTTAAAACCAATTCACAGTCAAATTTATGATCACGTTACTTAAATGCTGCATTGACAGCCCATTCATTTTTTTTTTTCACCCATGAAATTTATGATCACGTTACTTAAATGCTGCATTGACAGCTCATTGATTTTTTTTTTCTCATCTATGAACATCAATTTTTCGTAAGACTGAAACTGCATAGAAACACGCTTATTAATACTATCTTACATGTAAACCATGCAGACCCAATGGTGCATGACCAAAAAACCACTGTTTGTGCACACTAGATTTCCACCCCTTGTCCCCTGAAACTACAAGATTGCGGGTATATTTACCAACTCCGCAAACAATGTTCATGCTCATATTGTACAGCATTAATACACGAGATTGTGTCCCCTAAGTAACGGTCATCTATCCATCTGGCAGTCTTGGTAGCCTGGACCCAGCCTTCCACTCGCATCCTCTAGTTTCCTGGAAACGGTCCCACCACCTTTTCACCAATGGCCTGGAACACCCCATCACTCTGGCAACCCCCTGCTGGGAAAGGCCAGCCTCCAACATCCCCTGTCAAAATCAAACAGTTGTGACTAACCCGTACGCCATGGCATTGTGTATTCATATTGATTCCAGTAGTGCCATGGTTCCCATGTTTGCACCTCTCTCGCTGTTGTCTAGTTTTGAAAACACTTTTTGTGTGTGACTGCTCAGGCATACTCTAAGCTATCCTGTTGATATTACATAATACTCCAGGGAACACCCATATTTTCCGTATTATGGCATATTTAGAGTGGCCCATGTTAAACCAATGGGGATAGCATTTTTCCCCAGCAGTATATGCAAACTTTGCGGAAGTTGACATACTTTCCATGTGTCTGATATGAAATCAAAGCAACCATGAATACTACTGGAATTGAACAAACTACTATGTAACCCAGAGTTTACAATTTTGAATTTTTACCACTTATATAAAAACTTGCCAGTAATTTCGGACCTGTATCCACTATCGAGGCATCCTTCACGCCCAAGATCCAGCTTTCGCACACCAGGGATCTTGGCGGGTCCTACTACATCTTATGGCCCCAGGGCGACTTCTACGTCTGATACAGAATACGCACTGCAGGTCCCACCGCGAATGTTTGTATGCAGTGTATTTACATTTTCAGGTTATGCTCACTGTGGAAAAGTCCCAATATATATTGCACATTACATGTATTTGACAAATTAACCTTTGCTTAACCCATATCGCACATAGATTTTGGATACTACCTCTTCAAAATATAGCATCGTATTACTGGCGCTTGGTTGCCATTTTGAAAACTGCGGACCAAC
Organism: Hermodice carunculata; assembly: GCA_964020975.1. NCBI lineage: Eukaryota > Metazoa > Annelida > Polychaeta > Eunicida > Amphinomidae > Hermodice > Hermodice carunculata. The sequence goes on along the minus strand of OZ026623.1, from coordinate 45,153,852 downwards.
CCGGGTCGCACTAAACACAGGAAGGCACCGTAATGTACAGGAAAACAAAGTCAGGCACAGGATAGCATCAGAGGGCTCCTTCCAGTGTACAAGATGGCACCAAAAGGCACAGAATGGGACATTAGAGTAAGGGACAGTACCAAAAGTCTCTCCCTGAGACACAGGATAACAGCGGCAGGGCACTTCTTAAGGAGCAAAATATTATAGAGTGATATATCCAAATATAAGCCTAATCATGGATCTTAACCCTGAATTTCAGGGGTGAATGTCAGTCACATTTGACCGACTTCAAGTAACTTGCCAACTTGAATAAGACTAGGCACGTTAACTGAAATAATGTAAAGGATGTACATGAAATGATGTAAAGGCTGTACATGAAATAATGTACAGGATGTACATGGAAACCAAGAAAATCATTTAAAAATACAACTATATTTTTACTCGAGAGGTTTAATCTGGGCCTGCAATGCTTTTCAAAGCAAATAAACGGCTTATATACCATGTTGTATGTGCGTATAGATTAAGCACAAATCATAATGAAGGAGAAATCAGATCTAAATCTATTTGACTTTCTGCTTAAATCTACTGGACTTACAGCTTTCAAAACAAACCTGTGTTACACAAACATGCATAAATTGGGAATTTCGCTCTTCAAGTGACTTGCACTTCTGCAATGCATGGTTTTTCTTATATGAAGTCTTTACAAGTTAAAAAATTCAAAACAGCTAATTACACTGTAATTTGCAGCCTAAAACGTAAAGTTAAATATACATTGCACAAATTACAAAAACATCCTTGTTGTAAAATTTTCCACCAAGGATAAATACCATTGTAAATCCTTTGATAATAGCTACAATTCAGAATCTTCAATTAGTTTAATGAGGGCATCTTATGGAAGAAGAAGCAAGGTTTACAATTAATATTAAAAGTTGCATTATAAAATACAACTCAATGGGAATACACAGCTCCAGTAGCCCTCCAAGTTGTTTGTGTGTTCGGCTGCATATATTCGACTGAAGACACACACTGCTGCTAATTTCGATCTCTCCTCTAACATGTATATGTCATGCATTCACAGTGTGGCATTCCACAGTTCGCATAGTAAGCTGTGAATGAGTTTCGATTAGATAAAAAAAATGAAAGTGTTGCATGTTATATCATGGCACATATCGCTGGTTGTATTTTCCACGTAGGACCAGGTGTTGCCTGGCTGGTTGTATGTGACAAAAACACGAAGCATATCAAATAGAAATGTGTGACTACTCTCGTCAGGAAAATGGTTATGTTTTGCTTCTTGGTGACTTTAACTATTTTGATTTTTGTATGCGGGTACAAATCTGAAACTTGTACAGCTTGTTTGTTAATTGTGTAACTTTGTTCATGCTTTGTCCTGTGTGTATTGTAATATACATTTTGTGTGTCACTCCATCTTCTGGAGACCCCCCCCCCCCCCCCCCGATTAGTGACATGTCGATGTACTATAGGGCGATCCACTTGAAATAAATATGTTAAAAAAAACAAATCGAATCTTTCAATCCTGATTTTTGGCGCAAGTCGACAGCTTTCCTCGGCATCACTGTCTTCAAAGTGCGCCTGTGAACTCAAACAATATATATATATATATACACGTGTATTCTGAAACTAATACATCTGTATACATGTTGGTATTAGGACGGACGAAATTTATTTTCAAACAGAATTCAAATATGGTACTACGATGTAGATAGTAGACATTACATCAGTTTGTATTATACAGAAATATATATCCGTACTTTTATCCATACAGTTCATTGCTGATACGTGCTGCTTTTCCGTTTAACCCCCCCCCCCCTCTCTTTGTCTCTGTTTCCCTTTTAACGACTAGCCTAGAGGCTATAAGAGAATAGAAGAGAATAAAGATGACAGGATGTCTCTCCTTGGTTGACGAGAACAATGATTATAAGTTTTAACAAATAAAGAGAAGAGAAGAGAATTTGTTTCTTTTCAAATCTTGGTCTATGAGAAGAACCTTTGGGTTTTATACTTCAAAGCTCGAATGTGCACTGATATAAGCTTTGTGATCAATCTTATAAATATAAAAACATGCAAGTTAATCCGTGATAAAAATAAAATGCTTGGCTGCATATTTAAGTTGCAAAAGGCACTTTTGGGACGTAGCAGAGTTAAATGCCAAGTGTCAGCATGCCAGGAAGTGTTAGAGTTATCGCCGCTCTTACGTAAAGATCCCAAACCAAATGATTTTTTTTTTTTTTTTTTTTTTTTTTGTTCAAAGTGAAGGACTTAGAGTATAATAGCACTTTTCTGAAGAAAATTTTCCATATTCGCCTAGGAAAATAACTTTATTTGCAAAACAATTTTGTTGCCCATGTCATGCCCGAAGTTGACAAGTTTGCTCCTTTTTGGCTATCAAACGGGCACTGGGTCGTGACGTCACGGAAGAGCCCAGAGGCCAGATCGAGAAAGGTCTCTTAGTTTTCGAGTAACCTTGCTCACGTGGACCCAGGGATGAAACTAATATTGTCTGATAGGCAACACCTTGGGCGATATAAATATGCGGCCAGATTAAAAAAATTCATTGTAAAAAATCGAAAATTTGGGTCAAAGGTTAAAAATGCAGAAAAATATTATGTGTACCAAATTTAACTGATTTTTTTTTGTAACTGTGAGATATTTTTACAATATAAAGAGCTAGTATTTTTAATACATTCACAAAAGTAAAGGAAATCAAGTATAGATTAATTGAAAGTCATTCTATTGCAGGTCAAGGTCATCATAATTGACCTTAAAAGCCGAAAACTTAACAAATTAGACGTATGACTTATTTTCAATTCATCCTGAAATTTTGTGTGAGTCGTCCAAAGGGTTAAGTTGTACTTTTTGATAGACAATATCCTTATGCATTACATCTGCATCCTAAAATAGAATAAGGAAAGTTAAAAAATTGAGGTCAAAGGTCAAAATAGCAACACAGTTATACTCCAAGTATGTCAGTCCAAATCTGTTACAACAGTCGCATTTTACAAAATAAGAAGAAAAATGGTTTATGAAAGACACACATATCTGTATAGCATCATTAATGATCACGTAATGTATGTTTTGCAACGAGGTCAAGGTCACTGATATTGAAATTTGATCATTGATCGGGATAGCATATTTGTAGGCCTTTTGATGTACATTATTTCATCAAAATTTTGTTTTCCCTTTTTGTAAGAACTTGATATTTTCTCAACTAGAATCCTAAACTTTTTCAGATTTGAATCACAGGTATTTCAGATCTTTAAAGTTCTATTCTGATTATCAATTTAATTTTACTGTCTTTGGATTGTTAAAAACAACACGGTGTTATATTTATTTCCTTCATTTGTCAAATTGTGGCTATCTGTAGCTGGGCTTCACCTCCAAGACTCGGTTTTCTGCAACAAGATACATTGAGCAATGAGACATAGTAAAGTATATATTACAAGTTATGGGGGTGAAAACATGAGCACATCACATCCCACCCACTCCATTTGAGGCATGAAATTATATTTAAACAAATAAAATTGTGCAAGTGGGGGACGTTAAAGCACGTTGGACAATTTGACGACTGCACCAAGCAAGACAGCACGAGGACTGTGCACAGCTGGACAGCACCATAACTACACCATACTTCCGGCATACCATGAACCCCAAACATGGCGTACACCCGAAGGTGACTTTCACTTGATTTAACTTGCACTGAAACAGCATCGGGTGGCTCTCCGGCGAGCCGCTGTTCCTACATGGTAGGGCACCGAAAAAAATTAAAATCTTTCCCAAGGGGAAGATGAAAATATATCATTTATTCGTGAAGGCAAGCGGTATCTTCATCGAGATTTTACATTGATTAACACATTCACTACTTCTACATGTATTTACTTATTTTCTGGTATATTTTCCCATGTTATTTTCTCAGTTTTCATCAAGTAAAATATATTACAGAATTTTCTCCTTTGTTCTTGGTACAACAGAACATTATGTGTAAATATATAACAACTGAGATACTAATGAGCTTCAAAACAAAAATCTTACACGTAATATTTTGAATGAGCACTTGCCTGTCTGGTATACTGGTGACGGCAGATATAAGAATGATAAGACATTCCAATTTCGAGAACTATTGTTATGGTACTGACAAGCATTTTTCTTAAAAACAGCACTGATGAACTCATCAGTTTTGCAGTTTTAGAAATTACACTTTCTTTACCTGTTTAATTCCGGCATCCGGAACATTCATACACTTTACTGTCTGATGAGCTTACGTGTAATGTTCCTTTTACTGTCACTAATGTAAATACAGAGCATTCAAATGACAAGTACTTCAAAACAAACATCATTTATCATCCAAAAACCATTACTTGGGATGTAAAAGTTAATCTATGAAGTTGATATCAAAATCGTTATAACTTTCTTACTGCTACAGCCACATTAAATTTGCCTAGAAGGTAAGATTTCAAATGTTCCTGCATTTTAAGACAAACATTGAAATTGTAGAATGACACATTATGTCACATGTAAACTGCTGACGTATATTTTTCAAATGCGGTCTCATAACTGTGTTTTATATTGAAATAATATAATTTGTCTTTTTCTGAACTGCACCACCGTACTCAGGTGTTCCATAAATTTAAAACCATTATTAATTGTAGTACTAGTATGTACTGTAAATTGACCCAAAATTAGCATTAAAGCATGAATTAGCCTACCTGACTAACAAACTGTCAATTTTCTACACTGAAGTTTTCTCTAAGAAACAAATTTGCTTACCGTACCTTAATGATCGCTTAAGACTAAACGTGACGCAGAATTTTGCATGATTTTTGTGATCATGGCGATGGAACCCAATGCATGCGTGCACGACTCTGATACTTTAACGCTAAACTGATGACATCATTGCCAAAGCTTTCTGCTACACAGAGTTCCCAAACCAATCTCAGCTATGCTACATGCAAGTAATGTCACACGTTTACCTTTGATTTCACGTTATTTATCTGAAAAACGAATAGGGAGCGGGAGGAGCACATTTGACCTCCAATGAGTCTCGTTTCCGTTTCTTTCTCAAATGGCGAATGTGTACAAACCCTAATGAGCTCATAGATTGATCCTATTTTTTTCAATACCCAAATATGGAATAAACTTTAACTTATCACATCAACATGATTCCCAATGAAGTCCACTTGCGCTTGCCTGTTACGGTCTGCAATCATTCGAAATACAGCTGGGTGACATAGAAATCTTGCCTGCATAATGGCGCCGCCACCACACTGTGTCACAGCTGGCATTTCGCCCTGCATAGCTTGCAGTTGGTGGAAATGACCCTTTGCAGTTGTGGAAAATAGCTGGTTTTCCACAAAGGCCCCAAGGTTTCTGTCAGCCTCTTCATCGGTTACCATAGGTCTGCCAGATCTCTTTCTGTCCTCTATGACACCCTTTTCTTCTTGCCTCTTCAGCAGTCTGCAAACCACGAAACTGTAGTCACCGAATTAATGAGTGGCCCTTAACTGTCTGTGCCCAACCTGCTTGGGTGCATAGAGCCACAATCTCCCATCTCTGTCCCGCTGGCAAATGCCTTTGATGAGCCATGCTGTGCACTGGTGTTTGTGGCTTCTGACATTTTTTTAATCATACCTCGTGCCTTATAAGGCCCATTGTGGCAGAGATGAAAGAGAATCCCTGGCCTAGTTTTATGGTCAACACACTCTACTGACATGGGAGCAGACTTGAGACTGCCTATTACGTCATGCAGTGGGTTCATTTTTAAGGACAGCCAACTTAAAACACTAAAAATAATCCCACTTTAATCAGTCCTAGCTCAAAATGTATTTGCGTCAGAATACCAAATCATATATGTGTGTAACCGTCATACTCCAGAAAATTTATATGTCCCACGGTTGGGTGTCTGTGATAGGTATTGTTGAATAAACTTTTGAAAGTTGACCACAAACCACCCAACCCATAAATGTCGATATAAGTTACTCATTATTCGGATTTCTGAGATTGGTCCACATAAGAAGGCATGTCATGCCTAATTTGTGTCGTTATTTCTTCTACATGTGTTATTAAAGATTCAGAAATTTATGTGAAGGAATGTATACTAGCAACAGGACTAGTAAAGAGACGTTTTTATAGACTGATAACACCAGTTCATTGTGCATGCATCTCTATCAAATGTTACATGAGAATTCACTATCCACAGTAACTAAAGAGAGAAAAGGACACCAATTATTAATAACAGGTCCCTTATTGGCATGAAGTGACCTTCAAGTATGGTCAAGGGCAAGGGTCATCAGTAGTTTATCTGAGCAATTAAACTAGCACTATCATTGAGGATAATTTACCAAAATTGTGCTCATGTTAGTCTTGCTAGCCATGGAATTGGCATGGCAAGGAGCACAGTTTAAGATGTCACATTGTTGCAAGTGCTCAGTGCATGACCTATGAGGCCAGATCATATAGTGCACTGGGTCACCCTGACCTAGCAACTGAGCATGCTCAGTTCATTAAACTGTGCGCATCTCAGAGAGATGCGCACAGTTTAATGTGCAAATCAGTGGGATGGACAAGTAAACAAGTAAATAAACAAAGAAAAACTGACACCATAACTTAGGATTTTGCTTGCAATGACCCAAAGTCAGTATAAATGGGTATCTGCAAAGGTTTTTGGTATCTAAGCTTGAGAATAGTCCACAATTAAGATGAGCACAGTTTAGAGCACTGTTTGTGTGATCTGTCTACCAGGCAAGGTGATACAATGTATTACAATGGCATAAAAAACATAAGGTCCCTGTGTAAAGTTCTCATTTGCTTGTGGTTCTTCTTCTGAGCAACTGGCTCCCTTCCTCTTTCCCCTGCTTGGGTAAATTGGAAATAAACAAACAAAACAGTAAATAAACAACCTAGAGGATATACAGTTGACAACTTAGTAAGATGGCTGAAGAAACTTCTGACGAAGCTTTAACCAGGAAATGTAATGAATTAGTACATGAGTTGGAACTGGATTTGATGGGTGACAACCCAAGTACATGTAATCCCTTTACATGCAATGCAACAAATAGTGACAATAGTGCCAATGCACTATCCACTGCTGAGCTCATGAATATTGGACTAAGCACCACTGAAAACATCCTGGATTACACACCTTCCCTGGTTCAAATACAGCCTATTCAGGGAGGGCGATATACAAAAGCTCTTTTAATTTCCGCAGACAAGTAAAAACTGCTCACCATGAGATTGATGACAGTTTGCTGTGTAGTGAAGTGGTAGAGAATTATGCGGTGCACCCAGAGAGGTGGGTGGGGCCCTCAGTGGTGAAGGAGACCAAGGGCACCAAAATGGCGGCTATAGCTATGGGAAAGTGCCATTGCAATCAAGCTACAGGGGGAGGAAAAGACGAGTCAATTGCTACTAGTGCAAGTTGCTTAACACCAATGCCTTCCCCTGCCCCTTGTCTAGGTGAGCAGGGAGGTAATCAGCCGCCATCTATTGGACAGACATGTAGGACAAATGATGATATTAACAATGAAGTCACCCCATCTCTCTCCTTCATGCCTGAGGGAGAAGATGACTTAGACAATGACCTCCCTGCGGGAGTGCCAAACTTAAAGAGCCGAGACTTGGCTAAATGGCTTAAAACATATAGCCATGTTACAAACGTGGACATAAAAGGTAGACACCATATGCTGGTAGAAGTACAAGTCACCTCCCATGATATTGAGGGTGACTTTCACCTACATGTAATAATAAAGGTGGAGGAGGGAACTAAACTGAGAGCAGACTTAATCAGACTGATTGCTGGGCTGGGACATTGTACCAAAGACAGCCATGGCTTGAAAAGGTCAGAGTACTTAAAGACGAGGAGTACAGATGATATAAGGTGACAGCTACAGCTGGCAGCTGCGCAATAACATCATTGCAATAATGAAAAGGTTCCCAGAGCCAAAAGCTAGTGAGTCTTCTGAGGCTGAGGAAGCCATCGACACTTTAGATGACTCTGAGGATTGTATCATTACTGATTATATACCAGCTCCAGTTGAGCCAGAACACCCTAAAGAAGTACCCTCCATGCTGCTTTTGGGAGGTGCAATGCCATATCTCAGGCCCGCAGCAAGAAACGGGACTGCTCCAGGCCAGGTAATGATCTCCCCTGCAAATTTCGAAAGCATGTCACCAGATGAAAAGCTTTGGGCACAGGAGGCCCATAAGGCTCTCTCGGCATTCTTGTAACTGGCGCAAAACAATCAGAGCAGCCTCCCCACTGATCACCATGCTGCGGTGGATAAATACCATTTTCTTACCCTTGCCAATAGCAGCCCGGAGATACGAACAGCTAAACCAGGCTATCATGTGGGAACGATGTGAGAAGTGCTCATGCGGGGTCAGGATTTAAATTTCCACCTGGGGCCTAACAAGAACACCCACCACAGAGTGCTGAGAGAAGCATTGCAAGCTTGCAATAAAATTCCCCCCCAAAAGCCCAGCACTCACAAGCCTGAGGAGTAAACGGGAGGAGACACAGTGTAAATATTGTAAATATAGTTGGGTTGTGTTGTGTTGATTGTTAACATGTTTGTCTAACAATCAACAATAAACAACAGAAAGGACTGGGGCAATTTACCTGCTCAACAACAAACTTGGGGTCCCATAATGATTGCTGACATGTTTTGTCTAACAATCAGAAATGGATAATGAGATATGGAATATTTTAAATAAACTTATTGTTGACATGTTTGCTAACAGTCAATTTAACATCAATCTTCTCCAAGCCTATTGGTGGAGCTGTCGAGGTGCCCATCCCAAAAGCCTACCCTTTTTGTTGTCCATGGTGGAGCTACTGAGGGGCCCATCCCAGTAGCCATCATATGGATCTGTTACTGATGTTACCACAGTAACCGACGACTGTAGTATTCCATTATAAACTGTTACCTGTATTGAGGACTGTTCAGAAACATTGCAAGATGTTTTCTGTCTTTCACGCATCAGAAGCCCTGTATTTTGCTCAGAGACCTTTCGTGCAGCCAAAGATGTCATGGTCTCACTTCGCGTTTCACTGAAGATACTGGTTCTGGAAGAAGGCATGGTAGGACATTGGAGTTTATCTTGAGATTTATAAGATGGTATTAGATTATCCATGCATTATGGAAGAACAAAGCTTAAAGGGAAGTAAAATTGAGATCTGAGATCTGTAAAATAGATGGTTTGGACAATGTATTGCAGTAGGATAATGTAGTAAGCAGTCTAATATCTTAAAGAATGGGAAAGATCCTGCAAATACCAGGTCTACAACTCAAAACATTTTGGGTTTACTTAACATAAAATAACTTAAACTATGTTCACTGTAACACTGTTTGGCTGAGTTAAACCCCATGTTATTGTGGTGAAATGAATGTGGCATTTCTGATAGTAAACTTCAGTGAAGTGTTCAGCAAGGAACAAAACTCTGTAATGAGAAAATTACATATGCAAGATGATGTAACAATAAGTTCTCATGTTGAAGCAGACTTAATCTTGGAAATAATGTAGCTTACCATAAGTGTCAAATGTGAACTTAAGCTTTTTGCACATAAGTAAGACTATAACTTAATACAAGGTTATCCTTTTAATTCCTATCACATACAAATTCGAAATGTGAAGTGTCGGTTTATTGTTATGTGATGGCTTCAGGCCACGGTTTCCTTGAGGTTTATCAAAGATGGTGGATGAAATAATGAGCTCATTGCTAGAACTTATTCTGGCAATGTACTTTGTCCAGGTCCTTTGAGCAAGTTCAAAATAAGTGGATATTTGCATATTACTTGATCTAAGAATGTGAGTGCTATCAAAAATCAAATGAATTGAACATACACTGTATGAGCAGACAGGTACCTAGTAGTTGAAATGTCAATTGAGTAAATACTGTCTAGTATTTATACTCATTTTACTATAAAATATATAAATACAATAAAATACCTGTGAGAGTTAAGTATGGTATCTAGATGTGTGGAAACATCTCAGAGATAGTGGGGGATGTGTAACAGTCACTCATTGACTGTTAATTCGGAATCTATTTAAGAGATCAACAGAGTGAAATCTCTTTTCTACACTGTGTTGCCACGGTTACTGTTGACTTGCTACCAGTTCATCTGTGTATCACATGCAGTACAGCATGTGACAAATTATTGTATGCTATTAATTCATGTACTCAAGACCATGAGACAGCCACTTAAAATAATGAATCATTTGAGAATTTGTAAATTAATTTAGACAGGAGAGAACTATGATTTTCCCTGAAATGTTACATTTAATACAGGAGTATAAATTAAGGACACCCAGGAGCCTCTTATTGGTAGCATTGATGAAACAAGAAACCATAAGGGAGCATGTGCAGTACAGCACAGCTGAGTTCAATCACACTCACAGTCAAGATTCAGTTTAGAATCTTGTCAATCTGTTATTGTGCTCAAGAAGTCATCTTATACCATACGAGTGCATGATCCTATTTTACAGTACACTTCTGGCTGGTTGGAAATCCTTAAGTGAATGTTAAATGAACTGTTGACAAACAGTACTCAGCTGATTCAGGGTCAGCCAGTACTTGGACGTAGATACATTGTAGCAATGTTTGTGATTTCACGGCAAAACATTTGAAGTTGCCGGTCAGCAAGAACTGAAATCTACAACATGTATTCCCTGTAAAACTTGACTCTGCACAAAGGACAGTGACTTTTTGGTCATGTTTGATTCATAAGTTGGCATTTATTGCTGGTATGTTTACAATAAACTCGACTTTTCCATTAAGGTGGATGAGCAGAACTTAAAGCAGTAAATTGTGTACCATTGAGTAGCCGCTAGTGGACATGATTTACCTGTACAGCACACCTTACCGCATCCAAGGGCATATGAAGGGCTCGTAGGCCAGGGTTAAAGGATTTTTGGCCATGGTCGCGGACAGTGAACCTCGCAGGTTAGCGTTTACAACACAGGCACCATAGCAATGACGTCTAAAACGTTGGCTCGGCACGCAGCCACGCGGTTGACGGTTGAGACCGAGTCCCGGTAGAATAACTGTCATTTGGGTTCCCGTGTCCGATGTATTAAGTAAGTCCTATCGTTGTCTGTGTTATTTAATAATATTCCATGATTGTTCGGCACTGTTCCGAACAAATTTGGCATGGCCATTAATCCAATTTGGCTGAATTTGCTGTGGCTTATCCCCGGACTGATGTCTGTCAAAAGTCCGAAATTCTGTGGTTTATTTCTGCAAGGACGTGCTATAGCATAGCACGTCCCTGATTTCTGTGACACCGAGTATGGCTGGCTGGTTTTCCAGGTCAAGTGTTTGGTAAAACTAAAATTCCAACTTCGGGAATGGAAACGTTTTAGTTTATTTCGGTTAAACCAAGCACTCTAAATTTGTGAAAGGAGGACAAATAGAACATGATTTGGTTGGAATCCAAAGTGAAATTTGAACAAGCTGCCAATTCAGCAATTACAAGTGTACAAACGGGGAAAACTGAGTAACTATTGAAGGTGAAAGCATTGGTTTCCATAGTAGTCCATGACTTAGGCTATATTTAAATGTGTATTTTGGATGTAAAAGTGCATGAAACATCGCAGGAGCACCCTGTGTCCAGTTAATAATAGTGTGCACCACTTGTGGAGAATGAAATAAGTCTTTCATCCAGCAAAAGTGCAGCAATGTATTGTAATCCATATAGAAACGCTGTTGTAATTTTAAATGTTGGAGTTATTGCATTTGAATAAAAGTCTTGTTACATTAAACTTTATAACTGGATTTGTTCGCTAATTTGATTAGTTAAGACAGTTGAACAGACAATAAATCTGTGCTCTTACACACCACCAATAACAGACACTGGGGCACAAATTAACAAAGTTGTCTTTTCATTTGTACTTTTAAGTGAGGACAATTCTTATAATCAGCCCAAAATCTTTACCCCGGTTAAGTGCGAATTCTCTCATACCTTGGGATCGTACGGATATTAGCAGCGTAGTAAGGAGGGCGAATGTTACAGTATGTAAGTGTAACTGATCCATCAACCACTCCTACAACAAAATCGCATTTCAATGCATTTTACTCTGCCTGCCTCCGCATCCTCTCAGAGGGAAGTCTCCTTAAACGCCACAAATGCAAAAAAAAAATGATCAAGATACATTGCCCCTACAAAATATCCACCCACCGCTGTCCTTGCGATATACCAGAAACACGAAACAGACACATGAAAGTATAAAGTCAACAGAAAAACGTCATTCATTTCATCTGAATACATCAGGGCATGATGTCTGAATACATCAGGGCATGATGTATATTTAACAAAAGTATGTTTAATTTGTTTTGTTTCATTTTGATTTTAGTTTAATTTATGCATAGTCATAGGTTCGTACCTGGAACAGAAACATCACTAGTTAATATACGCGGAGAATCATTATCATTTGATTTCAGAAACAAACCGAACCTTCATTTATATATATATATATATATATATATATATATATATATATATATATATATATATATATATATATATATATATATATATATATATATATATATTATACATTTATATAAACGTCCTTTACTTCTCTCCAAAACAAAGTTCCTCTGTTGCCCCAGCAAATGGCTGGCAGCAGTTACGTTTATCCTGCGACAAAAAATGTCTGTGTGTAAAATGTCTGCTTCATTGTTTTTACCAACCTTGTTATAATAATAATAATAAATTTATTGTGCTAAAGCGTTTGTAGACAAGACCTACCAACACAGCAAACCTCTCATCAATAGTTTTTAATGTATGGTTTGCGCGGCTACCTTCACATTAACTTTCACAGGTGCCTGGAAATATCATTACATATAAAACGCAACTCAAAGCTCACAAAATTGCCCTGCCTAGATGATATATGATCAAAATATCTGTCCATACACGAAATTGCCGAAATAAAAGCGCCGTCCTGCTCTTCCTTATGCGAAATAGGGTCAGTATGCGATGCATATAGAGAGATAAGGTAAGATTTTTTCAGAAAGTTGCACAGAGAAGATTACAATTACAAGGGTTTAGAAGATGTTCAGTGTTCAGAGAAAGAGGAATGTATTGCATGGATTTTGTGTTTGAAGGGTGACTTTCTGGGAGGCAGGAAAGGTAATAGAAATGTACAGGACTACCTGGTAAGATGCTTGGAGAACAGGAATGAAATAATAGAGTTAGAAGGCAACAGGTTAAATTAGCATCCCAGAGGAGAGGGGGGGGAGGGAATGGGAATGGTTGTAGCCCTTATAAGGGCTCTCACTGGGGCTTCCATGGAAAAAGCCTGAGCCTTGAAGGCGGGGATATGGTGTGTGAGGGATGGATTTTTTTCCCTGGGCCACCTGTGTCACATAGTGACACAGGACCGAGGCAGACAAGCGGAGAGCCACTGTATTATAATTATTAGTTGTTACAATGCTATTCTGCAGCTGAGGTTTGTTAATTTGCGACCTATATGCAATTCCTATATGGCCTCATGTGATAAGGATAATAAGCCTTTTTTTCCAGTCAATACCCACCAATTTACCTGGGCTGGTTTGGACGGCATTTGGCCTACATGCAACCTCACAAGATGAATATGTCTATCACACCAGTGAGGGCAATGATAATCCCAGTGACAAATGGGTCGTGAATAATATATGAGCCCTGCTGTCTATCAAGGAAGGTACATTCTCCCATGGTATTGGTTAACAGAGACAGGACCTCATGCATATGAACCAAACGATCTTTGGGTCCTTCTTTTATCCAAGACAAAAATGACAAATTCATTTTTGTGGAAATTATTGAAGAATAAACTTTGTTTTGATGGTGTTGGTATGGTTCAACCACCTTGATCTGGGCTTATTTCTATGTTGTGGACACCATACAGTGGTTGATTTTAAAAAAAATTCAGTTTTGAAAGATATGCAAGTAAATCCATACTCTCAGAACCGTAATAGTACCTTGGCTTTGTACTTTTAGGAGTTCAGCTGTATAGTCTAGAATCAACCATTGACTTTCCTCCTGTATTTTGCACGAACATTGTATGGATACATTCTGGTTTGGTCAAAAAAGTGAACTTGAATGACAAACCAAGTTTCAGACATATTGTTCTTTGATTAAGAAAATACGCAATATCCTTGAGGATTTACCAAATGATTCTTCCCTGCTCATTTGATACACAATTTAGGGAGTGACACTTTGCAATTGTCTTAATATTCAAAGACAGCACCGAGCCTGTTGTTCAGTTTGGTCACTCGTTAGTCTATTGTGGTGATGGACATGCAAGGATTTTGCACTAATGAAAATTTAGATCCATGGCGAATTTCTAACTTTTAATGTGAATTATGTGAAAATGGTAAAGATTAAGCTCATTTTATACTATTATGCCCATGTCTTAACTGCATAAGAATACAACGTTATAAAGAAAAATAAAGTGAATCAAGAAAATATGGAGCATTAATTGTATGGGCTCTTTTTATTGTGGCACCCCTATTTTGGCTAAACTCTGTAATTTTTTAGGAGACCATAGGTACTCCTTTGGTGACAACATTGAGGATTTAATTGACAAATGAAACAAACAGTCTCTGGCTGAGGCGTGGCATTTTAGGCAAGTCTCTTGATCCAACCTCACACTCCTTTTTCTCTCGATCCAACCTAACACTCCTTTTTCTGCTCCGTGCTCTCACAGGGTAGGGCACATTTCTTCCTGAGGGTTTATGCAAATCTATCTACTGACCAGTGTCGTTTGGCGGCAGTCACGATCTTAATATACCCAAGTACGTTTTCAGTCTATTTAAATTAGCAACTTTTTTGAAGAATATGTCTCACTATTTTATTTAAAAATTTTTACATTCAATCTAACTGTTAACATTGCAAGTTTAGTAGAGAGCTTGGTGTGTTATGATCCATAGCACACAAGCCAGGTGTGCTATCGGACCATAACACATGTGTCCCGCCACATTCCAACAAGCCATGCCTACCTTAGGTTCCGGAACTGAACACTTGAACATGCTGGGTAAATCAGTGTTTTGTCGTTTTTCTAAATTTTGTGCACTAAATGTCGTGTAATCGAGCAGAAAAATTAAGGTAAAAATGTAAATATAAGTAATGAGGGTCACTTTTGCGTGTGGCATGGCATAATGACGCGTGCGCTTGAACCTGGCATGGGGCGTGCGCCACTCCCACGATGCCAGCTACAAATACTAGCGTCACTATACCATAACACACACAAAATCGACCTTCATTTCTTAAGTGTCTGACACACCTTGGGTTCTACCCGGTTCAAGGTACCTCCCTTTTAAAGGGGTAGTTTGCAGAAATAATTCATTATTATTAATATAACATTATCATTATCAATATCATTATGGATGACACAATTTAAGCACCGGTTGTAACCAATAAGCGAAAAGCCAATGTTTCAATACTTTGGCTTATGAAATTTGAAAATGGCTTAAATAATTTGCATGAACTTAAGATTATTACTGATCTGGCTTCCATGTCTACAATTGGTTAGAATTTCCTTAACACAGGCTCCGTCCCTTAGTATCCTTAAGTTCTATTCCCAAATATTTAAATGAAAACAAATGAGATAATTTGCCAGATTTGGTATATTTCATGTCACATTGTTTACATAACTCGGGACCTCTCCACTGCAAGTGGTGGTACTGTGCAAATTTGCTCTTTCACCTTCAATGAGAAACCCCTTTAGCTGAGGTTAGCCTACTTGACCTTGCTTTTAAGATAGTGAACACACCTTTGAAATCCTCACAATAGCAGATTAAGACAAAATTTGCAAGGGGACCTTAGAAAGTCAATTACTGATGAGCACATATTAATAAAAAGGAAATTGCATCAGCCAGTTAAGATAATTGTCGGAAAGTTAAACACGCTAGTTGTCAATATCTGCTTAGGAATTGGTGTTTGGCTTTTCAGTCTTCATTGTATATTTGGGTTACAGGATTGGCAACTGCCCGATAGTCGATTTGACAGGGCTAATCTTATGGTCACTTTCGTATATATAATTAGAATAACGTGAAACAAAACATCTTATATAAGTATTTAAGTATATAAATAGCCCTTTAGTCTACCACAGTGTCTCGTCAGGGTCTGCGAATTTCCATATTAAAGTTGTCTTATTTGGGTCAAAGAGAATTAATGTACTCCAAGTTTCAATTGCCATTAGCAGTGGCTCCAGCATTCCAGCTTTATTGCCAGTTTTTTAAGCCCGTACATACTAATTGCTTCCAGAGAAATGTTTCACGTTCTATTATATTTTAATGTTACAGCTTTACTTCCAGGTAAACGATGGACATATTTCCACTATTTTAAGCTCATACGTATATTGCTTTCAGAGAAATGTTTCATGTCCCAATTACAATAACTGCACGATTTCGTTCGAAATGCTTGGATCGAAAATTGTACAAAAACCTGAATTATGATTTGACTCGTCAAAAGTGGCCTGAGAACCGAACTGCAAAGTGATTAAGATAATACCCATACTAATCTTAATGAGTTACTTTCCACACGCTTTTATGTTTGATGCTTATTCGGCCACACTTTAGAGATCTTTGGTAGAATAGTATGCATTTCCCTGTGCTTGCAAGAATCGAACCCTTTGACAACCGTTCCAGTCACGGCAGGTGAGAAAAATGCTTTG
This sequence comes from Hermodice carunculata, assembly GCA_964020975.1. Lineage (NCBI taxonomy): Eukaryota > Metazoa > Annelida > Polychaeta > Eunicida > Amphinomidae > Hermodice > Hermodice carunculata. The sequence continues at coordinate 45,137,184 of OZ026623.1, read as the reverse complement.
CTGGGTTGGGTTTCTGAAAGGAGAGATTTTCACTCTTTTCGTACCGGACCGTAAACTGAATCAAGAGGGTTTCTTCAACTGGCTTGGGTTAGATGTACTCCAAATAAACAACTGACCTTCACCAACTCTAAAACTTCTTGATTTGCCACTTTGAGAAACAATGGCAACTTAAGTCGAACTACCCTGAATTTCAATAAGGGTTGAGACTCATTTTTCTTGTAAAAGACCGTTCATTAGGGTACCAGCGTGCCTATTAATACAAAAAAATATAAAAATCTTGTAACCAACTCTCCTTTGTGCGATTTGGGCACAATGAACTGATGAAAGCTGTTGACTGAGCTCAAAATGTGGCACTGAAAAAGCTAGGATGTAACAAACTGGTCTTTTTTATTTTATTATTCCCATGTCAATACAATATACAGAGATCACGTGCCACAGTTTCTAAGTGTGATGCAAACATTGTTGTTTCTTCTGACTATACATGATGTGTCGTTCAGCTTCTAATTTGTATTTAAAATATCGATTAAGGATCTGAATGAAAGCCAATCTTTTCTACACAGTGAACAATAAGTGAAGTATTTTAACATCTGGGACTTATAGTGCAACCAGCTTTTACATGGTTCAATCACATAAACGAAATTACAAATAAAAGCATGAAAATAGTGAATATTTTGAAACATATACAAACGCTTCTCAGTAAAAAAATCCCTAGAATATGGATCTGCTGTCTGGGATGGATGTTCGTCATCAGTATCTGAATGATTGTAAAAAATGTGCACCTAGCAGCGGCGTGAGTTATAACCGGTAAAACTAGAGGTAGCAAGCACCAACTGATTTAGGAAGAGGTAGGTGTAGAAAAAATATCGGAAAGTCGAACTAAAGGTAAATAAATTTCATTTTACAAAATAGTCCACAGATTGGCTCCCTCTTATATACAAAATATACTGCCCAGCAGTGTTCATGATAGAAATTCTAATGAAGTACGATCAAATCGATTTTTTTCACTACGTACTCAAATCAATCTCTTTGATTAATCCCCTCCAGTCGACAGTCAAAATTTGGAACAGTCTACTTGTTCATGTATGAAATTCTGAAAATGTTGAGGAGTTCAAATCCAGGCCCAATAAGAACACAAAGAAATGTAATAATTATATTATCTGGGGAAGAGGAGAGTGACAGTCCTTCACGCACACTTGCAAATGAAATGTGTATATTTCGGTCACATTTGTTGAATAACTGTGTTGTGGACTCGCCGGGGAATACATGTGGTGCTCCGAACAAAGACATGTTTCATTATTTCTGTGAATGTATGAAATATAAAGTTCATCGTGACGAGCTTCTAACCTCTCTCTTGCTTCTCGCACCTTTTGCTGTCGAAACACTTTTATTTGGATCTGAAAACTGTACTTTCAAAGAAAAAGATGATATTTTTAAAGCTGTTCATAGATATTGAAACAGCTAGATTTGACATCTGAGTATATATGATATGTAATGTTGTATGCAAGTACACGGTTACATAATTACAGGTCCGACTGGAACTACCCTCTCTCAATCAGTGAACACGTACTGTCATGTGTTACTCTTCCAATTGTGTGACTTGCCACTCTATCTGTCATTGTTATTGTAACGTTTTTCTTTGTATCAGTGGTAAGTGTTGTCAGTCGTCTTCAATTTTTCCCTGATGTATGCAAGAAGGATCAAAACAGGGCATTGTCCTGTTTCCTATTTGTTTCAATAAAATATATTTAAACAAAGAGAGTATTTGGCCTGTAGAATGCAATTGTTTAAAGCATAAGTTTTATCATCACTATAACCAAAAAAATGTATAAAAATTCACTCAAATATATTTCACTTTTTTTGATTGCACGAATTCCAGAAGCTCTGAAGAGGTTCCCAAATATCACGTACATCATTACATCTCCAATACCAATGTGCAAAAGTATCTTTTTCCCAACAAACGTGACAGCTACCTGATTCACAGAGCTTAAACTTGTACAGTTGTGCATTGTGAGCTGCAAATTGGTGCGAAAACGAAAATTGGAAACTCTGTAATCTTGTTTCAAAAGTGTTCTTGATGGGTATGATAAAAATTAATGACCACATTTTGTCAAATATATCAAACGTCTCAGTTCAGCATAGCCCAGTGGTACATGTGGGTTTAACATTATTTCCAGAATGCTGGTATACTCGTACAAGCACCCAATAAAACATTCTACAAAACATAACATACTTATCTCACATTGTTAACTTTAGGTGAACAACACCAATGACTTTTTCATTTATAAGAATAGAACATCCACAATACAGTGGTTAACTTTTCAGAACTACATTTCTCCTAATAAATGATAATTTTCTAACTTTCCATGTCTTCAGTACATCCTTGAAGGACTACAACTTTGAAATAAAATTGATGGAGCTCATCGACTCTCCATTGTCAGTTTAGTATTAACAAGTATAGGAAATGATTCTGTACACCATCTAGCAGGCAAATGCAAATCAGGAGAATATTTGGCTCCTCCAATCAAGGCTGGACTTGTTTTTTTTTCTAATTAACATTTTAAACCCGAACACTAAGGAAAGTATTTTAACTCTTGCAACAGAATTTTAACCTATGGTACGTCCGCCAAGAAGCAAGCAGTATCATCAGCTTATTGCCTAATTCAACTACAGTGTCCCGAATATGAACACCTTTTATGCCTTTGTTACATCTTATGGCAATAGCAAAACTTCACACAGCTAAACAAACAAAAAATTGGCAAGGCGGCACCCTTGCCTGACTCTGCAACATCGAAGCATACCCATTATTTACCACACTACTGTATATATCAGTATATGTCAAAGACACCCATTTTCAAGAGTGCCAAAATTGAAGCATCTTAATACTCGATGAAAATATAACCATTCAACCATATCAAACGCTTTCTCAAAATCAACCAATGATATGAGGCCAGGCAGTTTTTTAAGATTACTATATTGTATAACATCTGACATTTATCAAATGTTTTTGACCATGTATCTACCTGAAATGCACCGCAGTTTAGTCACTGTCTTGTATGGGGGAATTATATTATACGTATTGCTAATGCTTTTGCAATAACATTATAATCAATGTTTGACAAGGAAATAGGCCTTTAATTTTTTAACAATGTACATAATTCATCCTTCCTTGGAATCAAAGAGATAATTCCTGAACAGATATTCCACCAAATCCAGAAGCATAGTTGCCTTTTAAGACATACTAGTTAAGTTACGCTATCGTTACTGTGTGGGCGCTCCACAGTGGAGCGCAGTCAGACACGCAGAACAATGGTCTGTTGAGCAGGCAAAAAGCATAGTTAGTGCTATTGCAAAGTCGTTTATATCAGTCAAAAAATATTATACAATTTATCCATGATCCGCTCAGCACTGCCGCTTTTTCCATTTTTCAAACAACTTCAATGCTTCAAAGCATTCAGTTTCTGTGCTCATGCACTCACATTATTGCTTTTGTTGGTGATCAATTTCTTGAATATTTTCATTTTCAAAGAAATATCTACAATGAGTTTCATTCTCAGTTGCCTTTTGTGAAGTTTATAATTCTGAGTAAAATTTGTGCAGTGGTTCTAAAATTTCATCTGGTTGTATGACAAGCATATTCTCTGCTGTCTGTTATTTTGTAATGCATTTATTCTGATATCTTCTTTTTTCCAAACCAAGAAAATACTTTGTGTTCCTGTTCCCTGCTTTCATCCATCTTGCATATGATCGTATCATTATGTCCCGTGTTAAAACTTTGATGATAATTAATTTGAGTTAATTCTGACCTAATTTCTTCTATTCTCACTTCTGTATTATTATTTCCATCCAAGGTAATATTTCAATAGTTTATAACCCCTCTTTTAATTGTCCTTCCCGTTCCGAAATATCTTCAACCTTATACTTTGAGTGTTTATTAATCATGTCATGTAACTCACTTTTAACTGCGTCCCAGAAACTGGTACTTGAATGAAAGTGTTTATCTGTTTTTTTTATATAGAATTTGAAATGTTTCTCTTGACAGAGGAGCATAAGGTCAATACACTTGCTAAGCTATTCTGTTATTGCAAATCATGGATATCCTGGAAGTGTTTTTGGATGTGAACTGACTTGTGGATTAATTCGTAATAAAGAAACCCTTACAGCACAACAGACCCATGCAATGAATTAAAACAAAATCTTCCTCTTAGAATTCAGCAATTTGCACACATCATTAAAGTACCCCGTTGGGAAACATTTGCTGTCGTACAGCGTGGTCTTTATAGGATCCACTATCAAATGTTTTCAACTGGAGAGCTGTATCAACAGCCCATGGTCAGCTGACTTTTTGCCTTACCAAGAGTCCTCACTGACCTGAACGCTAATAAGGTTAAATTGGCATTTCGGCGATTATTTTAGCTTTTTTTTTTTTTTTTTTTTTTTGGTAAATACATATGTACTTATGTTGTAATCATTCCGCACATGTGCGATTGGGAATATGTGCGGAATGGTCTTGATAGGATCCACTATTAAATGCTTCGAACTTGAGAGCTGTGTCAACAGCCCGTGGTCAGCTGACTTTTTTCCTTACCAAAAGTCCTCACTGACCTGAACACTAATAAGGTTAAATTGGCATTTTGGCCATAATTGCACCTTTTGTTATCTGTTTTGGTAAATACATGTACTTATGTTGTAATCATTCCACACATGTGCGATTGGTAACACGATAGAGTCAGTGTAATTTTGAAATTTCTAGCCCTTGTTTCCGACAAAGATTTTCACTTTATACCAATACACTTCGAAGTTTCAAATGGTGTCACACAAAGCGATATTAAAGGTTGTATATATGTAGCATAGGGACATAAATATAGCTTCATCAATCTAAACACATCAAAGGCAGAGCTAGAGCGTGTGAGCCCAATAATTGGCACTGACTAGGAGTGGTGAACGAGCATTTTACAGGACACTTATTTCACCCTTTAAGACAAAAACATGGAAGTAATTTACAGTACAAGAAGGGTTAAAATATTGTGTCTGGGACCCATTTCTATGAAACTATGACGTTCTTGGTGTGGTGTTCATTTTAAAACAGGATCCATTATATTAGGTAAAGTCAGTTAATCGACGGAAACATGCTTGTAATTGTAAAAGACGTGTCAAACATGTTATTATGTAGTCAACTGCTAGCAACATATATTTATGCCTCTGTGTGTGTATGGGGGGGGGTGTACATTCTTCTCCGACCACAAACAAGTGTTAGTACAGATCCATCTAAGTTACACTCCCACCAAGTTTAACATGCACATTGGAAATAAATCGAAAATATGAATAACCAATGTAATTCCCATTGATTTACGTAGTAATGGAACGGAATGTGTATGAAATTGAGAACCAATTTAGCCAACAAAACCAGACTTTGAACTAAAAAGTAAAAAAATCTGGAATACAGAACAACACTGCCTAGTGAACAACTTTTCGCAAGGCAGTACTAGTAGTAGGTTATTGACAGAATTCGTCCAACATTACACAAAAGTCTTAGGTATATCACAAGTACAATGTATATGAAAAAAGTCATTGTAATAATGCATGTTGATTATATGAAAGTGTTTTGGATTTGTGGAAAAAGTCATTGCAATAGTGCATGTTAATTATATGAAAGTATTTCAAGACGGACTTTAAAGTCAGATATATCATCCGCCTCAAATATGTAAACACGGAAATATAAGTTCCTTGCCATACTTTTCCCTGGTGTCATAGACAAGAGGACAAAAAAACCGCCACTATCTTTTATTTATGCCAGGAAAGAAGAAGGCGTGTTACAAATATCCTCCCAGTTTCTAGTAAAAAGTTTTTCAAGGCTTTTTTGTACATCCACTAGGCAGACAGATCAGGGTTTAACCTTTGTAAGCCATGTATCTCGAATTTTCTGCCTCACAACTTTGCCTTTTGCTCAGAAAGCACCAGGTTCTCCACCTATATCATTAGTCTGTAACCCCTCAATTAATTTAAAGTTAAGGTGTTACCACTTTGCTCTAGACTGAATGCAAGTATGAAAGGATAATCAGTCATTCCACTTGTTAAAGCATCTTCTAAAATAGTTCCCTCTATTTTTCCTGCACTATGTATTGCAGAGGTGCAAGTCTAGGTTCAATTATACACAAATCATTTTGTGTTGGTATACTGATACCCAACATCGTTTTAAAAGCTGAATGGTACAATGTCCCAACACACTTTATGATGGTATTGATGCTTCTCTCGCAACTCTAAAGGGTGGCTGATGTGAACGCAGCATCCATTACTTTTTTTTCTCACCATGAACGACATATCTTTATATGTTTGAAAAGAAGTTTGAAAGGATTTTTCTTCATAGTTGTACATGCAAGCTTAAAATTTATATTTTTGTAAAGAATAAGTTTGTAGCATCTGAATATTGCACTTTTCATTATTTTTTATTTGTGGATAGTAAGACTCTTTGGAGTAAGGAAACAAATAATATGATTTATTTACTCTAATACTGTTGGAATTTGTGCACAAAATTGTGAAGAAACAAAGAAATAGCAGGGTCGTGATTTGGCTGTGTTTCGGGCTGAGTAATTTTCTTTGATAATTAACTATAGTGGAAGTGGGTTGGCTTTGCTGGTCAGAAACTGTTTCTGTGTCCATATTTTTGCGACTCAGCTAGGGAGTGCTCTATGATTGGTATAAAACCTTTGTGCTGCATGCCAATCTTCAGGCAGTACAGAGTCTCAGGCTGGGTAATTGTTGAATGGCTTTAGAACAATAGAGTAATTAAATTGAGAATCACAAGCTTGGTTGTTTCATCTTTAACACTTTTGTAGTTTTACCAGCTGAGCAGAAGTCGATTTTGTGAATCTTGGAATGTGTGGATTTTCTCTTTTGCACGTCTTCTATCTGTCTGTTTATTAAGAGTGAGTGCTCCTTGTGTTGGCCTTGGATGTAATCTTGTGAAGTAGGTAAGTGTTCAATAGTCAACTACCAAGACATATATTGTACTGATGGTGCTGCCAGGTAAACGAACCTTGGTCCAGATAAAACACGTCGTCACACACTTGGCCTCGCCTTATTGAGGGAGCGAGTTGGCTGACCTGGTGGAATATAGCTTCCTTCATGTGAGCTATATTCTGTAGTCCGTTCCAAACCATTAACCGTGAGGCTGCACATATAGCCTCCTTGCATTGACATTAATAGTATCTTCAATAGTGTCCCGTCTCCATGGTCGACTACCAGTGGCATTTTATCATCTTCAGTACTGGATATAACCATGATTAGTCCTACTTTCATTAATGACCACACCTGCCGTTTTCCGAAAATCTGTCAAAACTTAAATAAAAGTTCTTCCAGTGAAGAGTAGGTGCAACAATAACACTGGTACGTTGTTGTTGAGCAGTAGCAGTGCTGTCATCTGCAAAAAAAGATGCTGCCGCGGTACGTCTTTACACAACAAAAATGTATCTGTTTTTGTAAATATCTTGGCTTCTGATTGGTTAAAAGCTATTCACTTTACGTAGCACTTCATAGCCTCGACTTCCCACCGCAATATCTCCCCCCCCCCCCCCGAAGATGGCAGCTATAGTAAATGCCTGTCCCCATAATGAAAAGCGGGCTCCCCCTGTCAGAAGACAAAGCTGAATGTAATGGCTGTTGGGGTGCATCTTGGGAAACAGCCTGTAAAACTCGTCTCCTTCTCTGCTTTGGGATAAACCCAAAATGGGATAAAAATCGCCAGTCAATTGTTTGGAGTCGACTACAAAATACAGCTATCACTCAGGAAGCTGTATTCCATTGACTTGGAAATTGCCTGGTGGAATATTGCTTCCTTCATGTGAGGTATTTTCTGTGGTCCGTTCCAACCCATTAACCATGAGGCTGCACATATATCCTCTTTGCATTGACATGAATAGTATCTTCAATAGTGTCCCGTCTTTATGGTCGACTACCGGTGGCATTTCATCATCTTCAGTACTGGATATAACCATTATTAATCCTACTCTCATTAAGGACCATGCCTGCAGTTTTATGAAAATCTTTCAAAACTTTCAGTTTTTCAATGCACTTTGCACGAGTAGTCGCATATATCACAGTGTCACCACCAGCATCAGCAAGTGACACCACTTCAAAAAACTGTCTAAACCATTCGTTTCTTTTATATTACAAATCAAATGGTTAGAAAAAAATCTAAACAAAACACAGGATTGGTGATTTTTGTTGTGAAGGGTTTTCTTAAATCTTTAAGATGAGTTCCTCTTGGCAGAGTCAAAGGCATCAATATTGGTATCGACGATATTTATTCTGAAAACGGACTGAATAATTATACCCTTCTATTGGCACTGGCACTGCTACAATAATAATTCGATAGTTCTTACTTTGAACTTTCGGTGGACAAGCATCCCAATTTCAAGGTGGCACAGTTTAGTTTGTTATATGACGTACAGTCGTGATTACTATCGTCATTAAGGTACCTAAGCTTTTGATGGTCCTCGATATCTTAGATTCCAGTTATTTTTCTGCAGTCAAAGATATCGTACACCCTTAGTGGTAGTTGCAAGTCGGTGGTACATAAGGTCACCAGTTCGAATGTCACATTTGAGGCAGGACACTATATATATATTTATATATACATACATACATACTCTTAATCATGACCTCCATCGTCATTTTTGTCTTGGAAAATAAATAAGATATAGAAACAAAGCACATCAGAAAGAGATGTTATGCAATTATTTGCTGAGAACAGTTTAAAAACGAAGTAGCAGTATCACATGAAAATAGGTATTTTAAAGTTTTAGCATCAGTTCAAGTTTGTGATAAATTGTGACGACTAAAAGGATGCTTGTATCTCCCTTCTGCTTTCAGTGGGCACGCAGGGCACTGATGTGGGGATAATGGAGGGCCCATGAGACCACAGGGCCCTCCCTTATCCTGACATGGACGAGTGGGATGTCTGTGCCTATTTACAAACAGGACAGAAGCTTAGAAATGGCCATTTTTGGTCCTGGTACCATGTAAGTTCATGTGAAGAGTCCGTCAACAGAAGCAAAGACAACAAGAAGAAGAAGCAGACGAAGAAGAAGAAGAAGTATTATTATTATTATTATTATTATTATTATTATTATTATTATTATTATTATTATTATTATTATTATTATTATTATTATTATATCTAAGCTTTTTCATCAAAAGGCCCGAGTGGAACTAGGAGGAAATGTAGCTTGTGGGACGGTTAAACAAAGTGGTGCAACTTGTGGTGATACCCTGGTTCCCATAGTTTTAGCATTTTCGTCAAGTCGCGTATCTCTCTGTAAATACATGCATACTTATTGATAACCATGGAAGTCAAATTGCAAAGGAAAGAAAATTTACCTTTTGACTTTTCCAAAATCGACCAGATTTACTTTAAACTTGGTGGAGGTGTACCTTAGGTGGTTTTCTATTGAATATGTTCAGATTGTCACGCTCCCACAATTTCAAATTTTTTTCGAAATTCCTTCTTCATTTTTCAGTACAACCATTAAAAATTATCTCTAGTTACTCTTTGCCATTCGCTTTGAACTTGCACAGGGACACTTCTTGGGACCTGTTGAACTTCACTAGTTCAACAGATGGGCTGCGATTATTTTCGGCTTAGAAAAAATTAAGAATTTGCATTTGACTTTTCTTTATTTGTTCTCCCAAACAGTAAGATGGATCCTCTTTGAATTTATTGGGAGTGTATGTAGACCTGTTCGCCAGGCCTTAAAAGAGACGTTTTGTATTGTCTGTTGTTGAATGCTAAAAGTCTCAAGATGGTCTCCAGAGACAGAATTAAAGTTGTTCAATTCCAAGCTTTAGTTTACTCCAACCAACCACAAGTTGTGGCCGTAACTGAAACGTGGTTATCGTCTAATAAAAGTGATAATGAGATCTTACCTGACAGTTATATGATTTTCCCCAAAGATAGACCTAATCGCAGAGGAGGCGGCATATTGACAGCTATTCACAACTCAGTACCTTGTTTAGAAAGACATGACACATCATCAGAAAGTGAAATATTGGTGTGTAAATTACGACCTAACAAATCCAAGAAGGTTTTTATTTTGTTATGTTACTGCCCTCCTAATGGAGACAACGACTTTACCATCAACCTGAGTAATGTTCCCAATCCACTCTGGTTTATCAAAAGATATGCCCAATGTATGCGTCCTTGGTAATTTCACCTTTCCGTCCATCAATTGGTTTGATACAATCTTACCTACGACCAAAAAGGAGCTTGATTTTTACAACGTGATACATGATTACTCATTACATGAACATAACCATTCTGTTTCTCATGTTTCAGGGAACGTGCTGGATCTAGTTTTTTCTAACTTTCCAGACTCTATTGGTGACGTTTCAGCTTTCAGTTGTCTTGTGGATTCAGATCATTTGCAACTAGACTATCTTATGTACACCAGACCTACCAAGAAAGCAAAGATCCCATGTTATACATAAAACCTCAAAAAGCCGACTGGTATGGCCTACGTGAATACCTATCATTTGTTCCTTTCGAAACAGCTTTTCTTGAAACTGATACACACCTTAACTGGCAAAACTGGTGTGACCCTGTGTTAACTGCTGTGGACAAATTTATACATGAGGTTAAGGTGCGTGACAGAACCACCCCACCTTGGATTGACAGTGGAATTATTTACTTGTCTGACAAAAAAAAACTATGCGTAGAAAATTACAGAATTCGTTTTCCCAACACCTGAAAGACAACTCTGTAAACTTACAAATGATATAAAAACCTTGGTTGCTCTCAAGTACGCATAATACAATGACATTACCCAAGTATATGAAAATCCCAAACGGTTTTGGTCATTCTTTGGAGCAAAACCAAATGCAAAAACTTACCTAACATAATCAAAGGGTGGGGACAGGGATTTTCTACCCCTGAAACACAAGCGTAAGTCTTTAGTTGCCTTTTTTTATTCTGCCTTTATTCACGATAGCCAAGCCCTGCCTTGCCTAGAATTCGCTACATATTTGGATCCAAGACTGGCTCACTGCACATTCTCAACCAACGAAATAAAGAAAATAATTCATAACCCTGATCCAAACAAAGCCATTGGGCCTGACAATATTTGTTACATCTTGAAGAATTATGCAGCTGAAGTATCCCCCTCACTGAAACTCCTTTTTTGCAAAATCTATGGACCAAGGTAAAATTCCATCTCAATGGAAAGATGCAAACGTAATTCCGGTCCATAAGAAAGGCAACCGTGAAGACGTAGTTAACTATTGACTGATATCATTACTATGTATTGTAAGTAAAGTGATGGAGCAATGTGTTTTTAACCACATGTTTCCTGTTCTTAAGAACGCACTCCATCGGTTTCAATATGGCTTCCTTAGGGGTAAGGCTTGTGCCACTCAAATGGTGGACTTTGTGCACAAATTGGGTAAAAGTCTAAAAAAGACCACTCAGGTTGATGTAATGTATCTCAATTTTACCAAAGCCTTCGACTCTGTGCCCCACCACCTGTTACTGCACAAATTAAAGAGCTTTGGTATCAAAGGTCATCTCCACAATTGGTTTACTAGTTATATAACGGGTCGAGGGCAGTGTGTCCTAGTGTAAGGGTCTCACTCTGAATGGTATTCTGTCATATCTGGTGTTCTACGGGGTTCTATTTTAGAACCTTTCCTGTTTTTACCATATATATTAACGACATGCCCCTCACTCTCTCAAACGACACTACCATATTCCTTTTTGCAGACGATTCCAAATGCTCTTGGAAAATTCATTAGGAAGCTGATTCACGTTTACTGCAAGAAAAGAAACTTGTCTCTTGGAGTAAATTATGGGGTATGAAGTTCAATTCTTAAAAAATGCAGCATCCTTACTGTCAGCCGGTCCCACGCTCCTGTTGTTTTTTAACCACAGTATGAACAATACCCCACTAAATTGGGTATCCTCCCCAAGTGACCTTGGTTTCGAATTAGACACTTTCCTCAACTGGTCAAAGCATTTTGCCAAGTGTTGCATTAAAGCTAACCGTGCTCTGGGTGTAAATAAAAGAACATGCGGGTACAAAGCTCCCACCAAAGCAACTCAAAAACTTTACATCGCTCTACTTCAGAGTCATCTTGAATACTCCACGGTAGTGTGGAGTGGTATTAGCAAGAAAAATCTAATGGCGCTGGAAAATATTAAAATAACAGTGACAAGATACATCTTAGGGTCCCCTTCTCTGAATCGTGTGAGACCCGCCTTGCCAAATGTAATCTACGCCCATTATCTAATAGGCGTGAACAACTGGATTTTGTGTTCTTGTACAAATGTGTTAATGGTTATTACGAGGTAGATTTCTTCAATATGTTCCCCAGACTTAAGAAATGTACGTACTTCCGACAATAGTCTACATTTTGAAATAACCAAATGTAAAACAGAAACTTTCCATTCATCCTTTGTAAATCACTTTATTTACAGTTGCAACATCTTACCCGCCCATATCCATGATTCTCAATCTATCCATATTCTGAAAAGTAGACTAAATACTTACTACAGCATGTTGCAACAAGAGTATTTTGACTCGTCTAATACGTGTACATGGCTAAGCAGGTGTTTTTGTCCAGAATGCAAGTAGCAGATTACTGTGATCGACTGCTTATTATTTTTGTAAACTTTTTAAAAGTACAAATGATACTAAGTATCTTAATTATATGAATTATTTTACAGGATATAGTCTGCTCGAGCTCCTTATACTTGTATTTTAAACGCAGACATTTGTTGTATCGTCTTTAACCCTTTTTAATCAATCATCACCCCTATTGTCAAGTGATAACTGTACTCATCTTTATCGCCTGTTTGACTCTTCCAAGTTAGCAGTATTCCTTTTAATGTGTTGTGATGTTTTATTTTCCTTTTATCTTGATGTACTGCTGATTGAATCTCAATAAATGAAAAAGAATTCAACTTGATCTGCACCAAAGCATTGATCACTTCGTGGTGCTGTTATTTTTTTTTTTTTTTAAAGTATGAAATTTGTTAAAAATGGTAAGGGGATATGTGTATGATCACGTACACATACATTAATTTTTTTTAAATGAAGTTAATGGGAGTTCGCACTCTTTTCTGGGTATGCCCTGAATTTGAGGTCCATGTGATCTCAAAAAGCGACGTGAAGACGTGCCAAAACTATGCACTTTCTGCAAACACTACGTCCTGCAGTTTCAGTGAAAGTTATGCTAACAATGAGACATTTGGAAATCGGTCAGACTGCCAAAACTGAGACATAAATGTTACAAAAATGTTTTTCATGTAGCCGGAACTCGCTCAATTTTCATCCCATTTTAATCCAGTTGGGCTCAAATTGTAGGAATTGAAACAAGGTGCAGATTTTTTTTTTTTTTTTTTTTTTGGTTTTTTTTTTTTTTTTTTTTTTGGTTTTTTTTGGGTTTTTTTTTTTTTTTTTTGTTTTGTTTGGGGGGGGCTGTTTGTTGGGGTTTTTTGTTTTTTTGTTTTTTGTTTTTGTTTTTGTTTTTTGTTTTTTTCATGTATTTCTCTTTTTTTTTGGTGGGGGTGTTGTAATTTATCTGTGACATTAAAGGCCGAATGCCAAGATCATTTGGCCTTTCTGAAATTTCCATGCAACGCTAACAGACGAGACATCCCTGCTCATCTTGCATGATATAGCCACAAAGTGCCCGCAGGATTGATTGATTGATTAATTTATCTCTTCGTTTAATTTGCTCATTTATATATCTATCCTTCCATCTGCCGATTTTGTTAGCCACGTGCTATTATTGTCTATCTATCTATCTGTATACATATATATATACATATATATTTACATATATATACATATATATACATATATACGTATATATATGTATATATATATCTGAATGTATACATATATATATATATATATATATATATATATATATATATATATATATGCGCAGTGTGCAACGTGATTAAAATCAACATATTTTGCCTTACAAAATCAGTCTCGTGTCCGTGTTTGCAGCGGAATTGACATCACACTCCACAACAAACGCAAAAACAAACAGCAAGAACATTTCATGATTCCTTTCATGGATATCGATTTTAACCCCTTCCTTGGCAACTCTAAACGTGAGTTCATTTCATGGCGTGCGTCGGGCGATTACACCCACGCCAAGCCAAGGAAATATATTGACCCTTAAGGTAGCGGAGGGGATTGAGCTATAACGGCAAAATCGTGACCCGACAGAAAATGATTTTTTTCCATTTCCGTAAAGTTTGGCACTTTAACTTTCTTGTCACCAAACATGAATACTAAAAAAGCAAAATTTATGTGATAAAAAAGGGAAAAAACATGACCACGTTTTAGCTGGCTGCAGCATGAGCATGTCTGTTTACAAATGTATGCTAATTACTCCGCCAAAGTTTGGATAGCAGTCGGCTGCTTTCCACAATCCAGGACCGTAGCAACGACAAGCGACCAACTGTGACATTTTGACGTGCGCTGCTACATATTCTTGTACAAACTGCTTGACAAGATTAGGACTGATTAATTGGTTTGTTGTGGTGATCAAATGGCCATGTAGATAATTAAATCGATGGGCTCATGTTTTCCTTCTCAGAGTGTGATAAAAAAAAAAATAAAAAAATAAAAACAAGGGACGATAAAAGGTGGCGATTGTCAAAACGGCACCTGGCGATGGACGTGAGCCTCAGTGTGTTTTCAATGAAGGTGATTTCAACCTATGCGTAAATCGTTACTCAGAGTCACGGCATTGTATACATTATAAAGGCTTACAACCCTTTCTACAGTCTTGCCCTATCCAAGACCAATTTGCTTTTAATGTTTACTGGCAAAAAATACACATGACGATCGAGGAATCCTAACACTGGACCACTTGGCTATATATATACCACAAACTATAAAAGCGGGGATTGGATTCAGCGTAAATAATTATATCTGCCTTCAATAATGATATGTGCCTGTACCTGAATGTGAAACGGTGGACAGCATTAAATGTTAACCTTGAATTAATTTTATATGAAGCACACGCCTCCACTAAAACTGGTATCGTCTGTAGCGCTGTCGCATTTTGTGGAACTGGAAGACTGGCACATTGCACATGCACGGACTTGCCCACTTCACACGGGGGTGTTTCGAAGTACACTGAACGAGGGGACAGAAAAAAAAGCTTTAAAAGTTTGACCACCAGGGGAATAAAATAATCAGATTACTGTTAAATGACTGCGAAAAGCGACTCTGCACTCTGTTTTTCGCTGGTTGATCGGTCATATTAAATTATTTTGTCTTTGTTTGGCATGTTCCGATACCACCCGCCCGCACTCACCCATCAGGAAGTTTCGGTTTTGTGTCTCGATCAGTTCATTGCAGTTCAAGGGTGAGCCAACTATCTTTCAGTGGGCTAGTTATCTCCACAAAATAAAAAATTTATTACATGAGTGGCAAGGTTTCGAATGGCAATACGCGAGAAAAACATGGCAATGCAAATGGCATTCTTTATCACAAGGAAGGCGCTAATATGTTGAGGAACCAATGAAATAGGCTTGGCGTATTCTATTGTGCTCCCGGCAACACACACACACACACACACACACACACACAAAACGCACAAGCCAAAGCCACGAAGAACACAATCCCTCACGATGCCCATCCCTTTCTCAATTTTGTGGGAATTGGAAACTTTCTTCACTGCCAGTCAGACTTGCTCTGCGTAATTGTTAAATTGCGCTTGAAGTGCGTGTCGCCAGGTAAGCAAACACAGTCCGTCTTGGCAGGCAAGAAAGTTTTACCCTTGCGCACGAAGTGCAGCGTCATCACCTTCTGGCAGGCAAGAAAGTTTTACCGTTGCGCACGAAGTGTAGCGTCATCACCTTACATCTGAGCGTGGTCTGGTGCATTATATTGATCTGTGTAACCGTCAGGGTCTGATGAAAAACTACTTCAGTAAATCAATGGATTAAGCTATTCAATCTAGCAGTGCAGTTTCATCACCAATACAACGTTGAAACTAATGGATTCTCAACACATATAAAACGTTCGCTTTGTTTGTTTGTGTTTTTTTTGTTTGTTTGTTTTGTTTTTTCTTGTGTTTTGTTTCTTCTTTGAAGTATAATTTATCCTGGGAGTGTTTGTTTATCAGTAACAGGACTATCGTCTTAAATGTTACGTCACGATCATCCATGTTGACCGCCTATCTAACATTTATAAGCTACATTCAGAACGACATAGACCTCTCTCCGTCAAGTTGTTCTTTGATCCAAGGTGATGAGAAGTGAGTGAGCAAACTTTGCCTACCGGGCAGCCTTCTGAGTAGAGCAAGCTGTGAAACTGCAACCCGTTTGTTCAAGCGGCACCATATGCAAACAATGTTGCTAGGGTCAAGGTGATGGCACCTTCGGGTCACGTGGCTAATCCGCTTTCGAATCCCCCTTTGAAGCTGTCCCATTCGCGTGGAAACCCGACTGACAAGCTTTCGAGTGTGGCTGCATTTGTTGTCATTCGGGTAAATAACTCCTTTTTTAAGCCAATAAACATCATTGTATGTTGGAAACTATACATCAAAGATGTTGATTGACCTTTCTTCGAAGTACTGAGACCAAAACGGGCCGAATTGAGAAAGCTGTATTGTCATTATGGCCAACAATGTGCGAAAAAAGGGCCTCAAATCTTTCAACGCCGATTTCTCGGAATGAAATTTTCTGCTTATGAATCAATTTTGTGGACAGCGTCAAAAAAAAGCTAATTGATCGATCTGCTTCAAATAATCGTCTTTTGAAAGATAAATATATTATCTGGGAGCCGTTTTTTTTCCGTCAGATGTCCCCTTCCGAGACTTTTGTAGCTCACAAAATGAAGTAATTGTTGATGTTTAAAATGGTGATCAAAAAATTCGATACTTCTGTTATTATGTATTTTATTTGTAAACAAAAAATACGGTTCCTGCATATTGGTCTATACTTTAATGTTACATAGGTAATACACTTTTGCATCGATTATTTTTAAAGAAATGCTGACAAAATGTCAAATCTGATACCCTCTTGTAAACGGGTGTATAAAACCCTTGAAAATTATCGTATCGATATGAAACTTCTTTCTAACAAATTTAGATGTCTGAACAATGAATAAAGTGTATGGTTTTGTAGGTGAAATGTGAAACATAGTTCATCTATGCAACGTCAAAGTCGCGGGACCGCTGCGCGCGGCTCAATCCCCTCCGCTACCTTAACATTCCTCAACGACACCTCGTATCTGAAACATTTAGCGAAGCAGGTTTCTATTATTTTGCAATTTATGCCAAAACACTGCACCAGACATTTCGTCTTGGACGATTTGGACGGGAGTGCGTTCATCAGGGGCATCTTTTGGAAGTCAATACATACGTTTCATAAATACATACAAACACATACATTACACAGACATACATATTTACATTGATACGTACCTACTTTATGTGTTGTTTCTAATCATAAAATCTATGACTAGTTACAGTGGCATTAGGCTCATATATTGCCCAGGTGGATTTCTGTACGATAGTCAGGAGGGCCTGCCCAATGAAATATAACGTCATACGTTACCACATGACGAGTAGCTGCTTCTTATATTAGGATTATGTACCAATTGTTTTCTCGAAGAAACCTAAAATAACGTAGAGAGAATCCACCTATTGAAAGAGTTTTGGTAAGTTGCAGCGTGAATACATTTACACGGGAAGCAAAATAGTTTGCTCCTGAACAACTTAGAAAAAAATGTGAAAACAAAAACAAAAGTAAAAATATAAGATATCGTATTCTAAGTCAGGAGTCAAAACTGCATTTTTCTTCACCTTGCACACTGAAGATTGAGTTAGTGGACCCTAGTCTGTTAATCAGCAATCTGAAATAATGTATAGTCTCTAAAACCACCTCATCAAAGAGACCATGTGCATTGTTAGAACTACAAGTCACATTTTTTGTTTATTCTTATAAAGACCACCGTCCTATTCAGAGAATATTTTCAGTCCCTTTGGTAGCCTAAATAGGGAGATTGCACTGTATTACTTAATCCGAAAAAAGGTCAAAGACTGGTAATATTGCATGTACCTTATACCCGCATAAATTGCTGCCATTGAAAAGAAATAATTTCATTATTAAAATAAAAGTAAGATAGTTCAGAAAGAAAGTGGTCTCCCTCTTCTGAGGCCTCCATGATGATGTCACTTTTTCCACAGGGACCCCAACGTCTTTATACAGCCAGTGCAGTATTTCCATTTTCCCCCCTCCCCCGAAACACAGGCCACTGCTTGTATAAGTCCACATTTATGGTCACTTTGGTTGGCCCCATCAGTAGGGTACAACAGCACACAAAAAATGAACCAACTCCTTGTGCGTCATTCAGCCAGTTGACTTTATTGTAATCTATAAATCATATTTCTTTTTAGCTTACTTCTAATGTTTGGTGCAATGTCCATGTTCATTTATAAAAAGGCGTCTCAATTGTACCTTCGCACATTAAAGTACATGGTCAGTAATGCAAAGCTCATGCGCCTTTATTCTTAAATAATGGTAATGTGATAACACAACAAAGTCCAGACTTTTGTTGGCATCATCAATGTAACATGAGGAAAAACAAATAGATATTTTTCCAGTTCATGGTGGTCAGTATGAGAACATACAATAAGTTAATATTAATATTAAAATCACCTATTATGTAACATCATTTTTGTTAGAATTAATGCTAGCCATACAAGATCTAATATACGACTGAAATCATCGACGGAGATCCCTTGATACTTGGCGGCCTATCAATTTAAAATTACAGAAGAAAATTGTACGTATAACATTATCTGCTTATAATGGCCATAACGAAATCTTAGGAAGTAAAAATTCGTGAAATTTGTAGATTTGAATTATTATTTAACTGGATTGTACGTGCATACCGTTTCGCATAAAATAATGGCAAACTGTATCTCAGAAATTTATAAGTTGAATAAGTTAATCCCTAGTCATCACACTTGACAAAGCCATAATAAGAATATTTTTAAATATCGTACAAATCTTGGATTATTTTCATTAAATAACATGGTCCTTATGAATGGAATAATATAGTATTCACTATTCGTACTTTATCATCAGTCGTATGATTCTAGAAGAACTTAAGAAAACTTATCAGCTGTTAGTACTGTTCCCTTTCGCTTCTCTTAATATAATTATATTCAACCATAATGATGACTAGTTTCACATTACAAGGTTATACTTCAAAGATCTATCTAAGGTACTCAAACTGCAGATGAGGACAACTAAGGCCTTGGGGTTTCTTCCTCTGTATTTAGATTCACTAGAATTATCCAGCCTTTAATACATTGTTGTATTTGTTACTAATACATATCATTTGTAATTAATTTTCCTAATTTCATAAATCATTTTTGTGTACACATAGTCTAGTTTATGTAAGGCTGTCAAATAAATAAAAGTAAATTTCAATGACATACAAAATCAGTAATATTGTGCAGCTTCTAAGCAACACAAAAATATCCAAGAAGCCAGCATAATTATACAGCAAAACGAGAAACTATGCATTCTCTTCTGCCTCTCAATTTTTGACCATATTTTACAGCAGAAGAATGAGTAAATTGTAATTTCATTACAATTATTCCAGTGGCGTAATACTTTAAGAGGTCCTGATTTATCTTGATGGGCTAATTTCTTTTAATGTTTTAAGGATGATCAATGATGACATGAATTCCAAAAGCTGAATTGAATTGCATTATAAAAATTACAATGAAATTAAAATTGAACAGGCCTCAGTTAAAGATTCAGGTACCAAAATCTGCCCGCTCTCATATTATCTACAATTCACAGGATCACGGCAGCTATCACAGAATGTCAAACTTCAATTAAATCTAAGCATGCCGAATATCAATTGTTCAATCACGGATTGTGCTGAACACTGACCAGTTCAACCATGACATACTGAACAAGAAACGATTAAATCACAGCGCAGCGAACAGATTTCGGCTCATGGACAGTATCTTGACTAGGAACCTTTGACTTGAGAAATTAGTATTTGGCCTTCTCGTAAATATGCTTAGTCTTGAGGTCTGAGTTTCCCACGCACCAATTCCTATATTGTCTTGTGATAATCTCGTCCAGATTGGTCAGCCGTAGATCTAAAGAATTGAGTGCATCCACATATCCAACGCCCACCTCTGATAAGGAACGGTAAAATAATATGTATAAACATGAAGTGGTAAAAAACGCCAGATTGTTGTTTGAACAAAAAAGGAAACAACTCTAGTAATACTTTTCCTCATGTACTATTTAAAATGCTTTTGGAAAAACAAAATAAAACAAAACATACTTCACTCAAACTGAGGAATAATGGACAGAAATATAATTGTGACAAATCCTGCACAAACATTTTCACTCACCCAGAGCCAGCTGTGTGGACCATATACTACTCCAAATAATGCTTTTCATAAGTGTAAAAGAGACGCTTGAGGTCATAAAAAATGTAGAAATATGGTTTAACAGCTAGTATCACACAGGCCAGTAAAATTATTTCCAGCAATCAATGCCAAAAACTTTGTAGAATCAACAGCTTGGATCAACCACTACGAGTGACAGCAATATCAAATTTTAAGATTTTTACATCAATGAATTTGTCCCGGAATCTAGAGGGTGCCGTTTGTAACAAATGCCCGCATGATGTAATACCTGGACAACAGGTAGGACGATTAATATAGTGAACACAAAGATTCACAAGCATACCAATGCAGCTTCAACATGGTATTACCAAAAAGAACTTTGTCTTGGCAATGGAAAGTCTAATACACTGTTAATTCACGATGAAAGGAGCAGGGATCGGTGAAATCTTGATACTGTTCTTCATTGTAAGACTAATACAATGACCAGCTCATAAAGGGGCCCTCAAGCATCGTATTTTATAGCCATGTGACTATTCAGGAGGTCAAGGACACTCATTTGCACTCACAAGTGAATTCCAAAGCTACCTAGGCACATTTGCAATGCAAGTAGCCCAATTGTCAGCATTGCTGGGCAACATCATTTTCATGTTGGAGCAATGTCATTTGACGTCCTGCTTGGGTCCATTTCATCCGTGTTTACACTATTTGAATTAACTTTGCTGAATATGTGTGATACTGCACAGAAATCAGACTATGGTTTCTATGTGCAGTGTGACCTTGACCTTTGAACATCAGGGTCTCTCATAAACAATTCTCTGCGCCTCGATCCATGTTTTTGTTCTAAGTTTGATGAAGTTTTAAGAAACCCTACTGCATACTGCATAGTACACATTTTACCAAATGACACAATGACATTGACCTCTGACCTCAAAGTCACCCTTGAACGATCAAACGTGAAGTCTTACCTGTATACATAAAGTGGTTAAGCATGAAGAATTTCTCTCGCATAATTTAGCAGATGTTGCATAGAAACCAATTTTCTTGGCAGCGCCCTCATGACCTTAAACTTTGACCTAAAGGTCATCCATGAGCGTTCCTCATTAGAGTCTTGTCTCGATCCATGTTTGAAGCAAGTGTGATGAATTTCTTATATATACTGATTGAAACACGTTTTTCAAACAGCCCTCTGATCTTGAGAGTTGACCTCAAGATCATTTCTGACAAGTCAAGTGTGAACTGTCCTGCACATACATAAAATGACGAAATTTTATCAACTTCCATTTAATACTTCTGGAGATATAGCACAGAAGCAGATTTACATTTCTATGCCCCTGTGACGTTGACACTTAACCTCAAGGTCACTAAATGCATAATGTAACATGGATCTATGTGAATATTTTGAGACCAGGTTTGCATTCAGTTTTGGAGATATTGCATAAAACGCCACTTTGGTTGTAAGACCCTGTGACCTTGATCTTTAGGTCAAGCTCACACAAACACAATCCAAGCCAATGTTTGACCCACATGCACACTTTGAAGCAATTGAAAAGCAAGGTGCAAAATTATTATACAGAAACTAAAAATGGATGGAGGGACAGACGGACTTGTTGATTACTATAGGGCTCCCACATCTACGATGCGGGACCATAAACATAGAACAGGTCACATCAGTAAAGTACTTCAAATGGATGATCTGAAGCCAGCACTTTTGGATAACCTATAATCACTTTTTCATATTTTTTCGATAATCTAACACTTAAACTGCATGCTCCCAAAAACTGAGATGTGTGAACATAAAATTTATCTGAAAGAATTGATCCCAAACCTTTTTGTTTACACTGAAAGGTTTCAGCAATGGTGAGCACATGGCTTTGTTTGCATGGGCATGTTAATGAATCATGTCATTGTTTCTACAGTCATTAGTCCATGACCCCTGGAAACCAATTGAGCCATTGATAAGTGTCACTCACAGGAAACCATTAGCCGTGGAGAGAAGAATGAGCCAGTTCAGACTAATTACTATCATTGTTCTGATTACTTTGAAATTCTTTATTTACGTAAAAATAAATCATCACAATCAACTCACTGGTCCCCAAATTTGGAAAGCTGCATGTGAACCCAGACCCAAACAAGCCAAGTGAGGTCTTCCGAAGTTAAAAAAAAACAAGATGTAAGCCACAATTTTTTTTTTTTTTGATGAAAACATCACAGAGGTAAAGCTACAACTTTATTTCACACAATAATTAAAACACAGGACAGAAGAAATGAGTATGCGTCATATTGCAGCCATAAATGCGTAAGAATTGGCACCTTTTTCCTTCGATGCAATTTTCTCGGAACTGTTTTTGCTCAACCTCCGCATTTTGTACCAAACCTCAAAAACGTACGAATTGTCCTATAACAATAAAATCAACGGACATTAAAAAGGAAAATATCATTTCCAGGAACAGATCCCAGGATTTTATTTTCTGAAAACCCCTCCATTACTTTTGGAGCAATTTATATGAAGAAAATGAACAATCTGTCAGGACTTAGTTAACAATTTTATAACTTTTTAATAATGCTATTTTAGGACTAACCATTGACTTCTATCCTAGACATAAACATATATTCTAAATATCTTCTGATTTCAAAAAACAATACAATTTTGGGTTACTTCTGTGCAAAATTGTGAAAATCCTCCCAAAGTCAAAAAGAATGCTTTAAAATTTTCAAAAACTTCCAATCCTGCAAAAAAACCCTATGGATACCAATCTATATATATGTATTAATCAGAAAATACATTGGTTTAATGTACTTGTAAAAAAGGAATGGGTAATATCGATCCAAAATTGTCAGTCTCATTGCGTACACTAGCTTCACAGCTTTCACCTTAAAGTTCTCCCTCGCCCAGTACTTTATTTTTTTTTATGAAAAGTGTAGGTGTTGAATTGATATAGCACTTTGTGAAGAAAGTAGGCCTTTGGGTTGACGCAATATACAATTTTATAGTGCGAAATTGCATGTCATTTGGTGGCTGCACTGGTCAAGCATCGCTACTTTCTGTCATAGTTTGACCACTGGGGTCTGTGACGTCACGGAAGGAAGCTTCTACACCAACTGCGATTGTAAACATTGACTCGAAGCAGTGACTGTTGGTGTGTTTATGGCTTACGTGATGAAAATAGGGATGAAAACAGGAAACTGGTCTCGCTTGTCCAGTCTGAACTCATCCACCGTGGTGAACCAATGTTGGAAGAAGCTACGACAAAGCTGGGCTTTGCTGGTGCAACTGGGACTCAACGACTCTGTGCCTGGCAGTGATGATGCCGTAGCTGCAGTACCATGGATGACGACCAAAGCTGGTGCCTGGGAAGTTTTAAACTGGTAAGGGATACTTTTCAAAAGTCTATGTGCGAAAATTACTATATAAGTGACTGGTTGACATTTAGGTCTCTGAGCACTGCCAAATTATAGACTACAACTAAAAGGCAGGCCATAAATTCGATCGCAGATTTGCTGTCTTCTGTGCAACTGTCTTAGTTAAGTGACGTCTGCCCTGATTTTGCCATACAGTGCTTTATTTTCTCCTATTTTTTATGTGCAAGGGGTTTTATAGAGGGCTACACCCTTGAATCCTATTGTTTTTTTGTTTTTCTTTCAAAAAAAAAAAGTTTAAACTCGAAAGGCAGGCCATCTTGCGCCGTTGTCAATACCGGCAGTATACGCTGCACACTAGGACAAGCAAAGCAGTAGCACCTCCCGCTGTGTGGTTTATGTGTATTCAAGCTGTGGTCAAGCACTTGTGTAGTCCCCTCTTTTGAAATTTGCGGCATGCTACAGTAGTCATTATTAATCCGTTTAGGCAAGAACTGTACTTGTAGATGTTTTTCAATGCAACTCTTTATGTTCACGTATCCCAAGCCTTGTTATAAATCACTAGATAGAATAAAACTAAAAGCCTGCTGCACGAGGCCTTTAATTTCAAAATCAGGTGGTTTGGAGTTTACATATACATTGCCTTGGTGTGCAGGGTACACTGCCTGTATTGCCTATTTGCAACCGTGCAAGATGGCCTGCTGTAAACCTCAACCATTCACTTATATAGGAATTTTTGCACTATGACTTTTGAAAACAATACCAGTCTAAACTTTCCAAGCGTTAGGTTTGGTGATCTTTCGTGTCAGTTACGGCAAGGCATGATCAGTGCTGGGCACAGATTCAGCACCAGTTGCACCGGCAAAGACAGGCTTAGTCGTTCTCGTAGCCCATCCGTGGCTCCCTCCGGTAATGCTGACCGAGAAATCAACTTTGGACTTTGAGTTACGGTCCTGTCAAATTCATGGATTTTTGTTACCATTTTCAAGAAAAGAGAGTTCTACAAAAAGGTCATTTAATTCCAGCGGTGCAATTCTTCTGAGCAGTCTTTCAGGAAATGTGAGGGGGCAAGTCAATATAAATAATTTTAAGGTTGTCCTAAAGAACTACATGCTGGACATTTAGTATCTAGGTGACTCTGTGTGACCGCTAAGGGTATACATTGACTAATTGTGTAATCATTCTAACTGTGAACTGTTTTTAGTGTATTATTATTGTCCTGTTGCATTTATTTACTGAAATTTTTACATTCTCTATGCCCTAAATAAGATCAACCATTGGACTGAATAGGTTTTATAAAACAAATAAATAAATCCTACTAGTTGTTTTTACTGTATTCCCAATTGACACATAATGGAAAATATGCTATTATGCACAAGTAGATAATGTTTCATTTTTAAAGTGCACTTGAAAGGGATAGAGTTCGATCTCACCTTCAGGTTGTTTGTCATAGCCAATGAATTTCTTAAACCTCTCCCACATAAAATCAATGATGTAGTAATCATCGGTAAGCTTAACTTGCGCAGTACGGATCTGCAAGAGAGAATACTTCATCATATGTGTACCTAGCATTGCTCATATTGCCAATAACGTAACGTGTTTATGTAGCATATGATCAATGAGCCTGGGTCAAGTTTTGTATTTTAATATCTACATGAGTAAACACCATCATAACTGCGTGTCAAAGGTACCGCGAACAATCACTTCCAAATATCTTTTGTTTTGAATGTTGAGGTCATTTGGGCGTTTTAGCATTTGTAAGTGTAAGTGTAAATTGGTTGCATAGGTAATGTGCCTATTGACCTATTGTTTTCGAAATAAAATATGTTAAAGCCGAACTGGTGGTTCATTCCAGTTTTGGATGAATTCCTTAGAGGACAATCCATTGATGCGTCAGCTTCTGTCATTGTATCGGACAGCCGTACTAATGCCTGCAGAAAGAAAACAGGCAACTTCCCCTGTATCCACATGTCTGAAGGTGGAGGCATCTGGGTGATAAACAAAGCCTACATTTACAGGTCAGAATGTCAGTTGACGCAGGAAGCAAGTGCTGTTGCCAAACAGAATAGGTTAAGCCTAAGCTATACATACATCATAATTACACCTAATGACATAAAGAGCAAGACAAAGTCGAATATTTATATATGTAGTATCCTCACTCACATAGATCTTTATTAGGATACTGAATGGAAAATGTAAGCATTAGCCGGTATTCATCTTACTATCTGACATATATCTAATTGTAGTTGTGTACCGGCTGAACAATTCTTTCAGTCTCTGCTGCGTGCCAACAGAAGATCATACTTTTCTCGCAAAGTCTATTGCCAAATAAAGGTCAGGTCAAGAGCGCAATCGGCGCATTTGCCTCAGGTACAGAATCAAACGTAACACAAGAAATGATCGTCCCCATTCAACTTGTCTGCTGGTTACTCTAGTAACCAGGCAAAACTTTCTCATTTATTCTTATGAATTTCTTCTATGACTATACCAAGAACAAACATATGTTTTAGTGCTCCCACTTCTTCGACACTAACAACAGTTCTATCCATACTTGTAAATTTGGCCCCTGTGCATTCATAACTTAACCGAGAGAAATTGCAAGCTAGTGTCTTGTTATGTCAATCTTTCCTGCAGCTTTCGTCTGAGATGTGCAGGTCATGGTGATAATGTACACAGCGTGGCCGGTTTCTCTTTTGAAACTTGGTGGCGCAAAAAAGGGATAATGCCAACAGGGCATACTGTGACCTCGCCTGTGAAAGCGAGCTAGCTTTCACGCATCTATCGCTTCAAGACACCTGGAAGGCTTGGCGTGCTGTGAAAGCTACCTAGCTTTCATGTCATCTCCCAGGGAGAGAGTATCTCATTCAGTACCCATTCTTGAACTCATGAATACCTCATGGGGCAAAATTACCAGTGTATAACTATGGCACAGGTGTTCCGCTAGGTAACATGAGCTCTATTGCATTAACATCCACTGGGCCTATTTTACCATGAATCTAACTGGGCGGCACTTGATTCTACGAATGCAATCGGAAATCGAAGGTTTACCACATGCCAGACATGCTGATAAATTTAATTTTGCATATCATGGAAATACCTTGAGGAAAATGCTACAGGCTTTAAAAGCCAGTACATGAGAAGAGCTGGGAAAAGTTTCAACACAAAGTTCCTTTAAAATAGCTTCACTGGACAATGTTACTGTAATGTTGAATCTGGAACGTTAATACTCAAAATCGGAATACTTATAAATGGACACACATTTCTTTGCAATAAACACTGACAAAAGATCAGAAAGTCCTAGTTGTGCCACACAATGAGACATCTTACCTCAAAATAGGCTGTTCCCAGGATACAGAGGAACATATTCACCAGCACGAAGTAGACGATAATAACAAAGGTGAAAAAGAAAGCGGGGCCAATAATTCTGCAAGAGATAACATAGCACTGGAAAGTCATTGCATGTCACTTACAGTTCTTGTATATGCTTAGATGGCTTTTCAAATTATATATAACAACAGGGTCGAGGTTCCTTGTTGATTTCTTGTTGAATGTTATAAAGAGGATGCTAACCTCTAATAGCTTAGGACGTTCTTATTTGTTTCCAAGGGCTCACATAATCCTGCAATTTTAAATGCCACTAGTATAAAACCACCATTGACCTTTATCGATATTAATACAACTATGATTATAATAGGATTCTTCAGAGCGTAACTCTTTCAGTGAAAATGTGAAGACTGGATCAACAACCTTCCTCGACATGATTTGAATGTAACTCCTACAAAGTGATGCGACCTATCGTGTTCACCTTGACTTTTTTCTTTGGATTATAGTCACACTAATATTGAAATGAAATAACAAAGCGCCTCAATTTTTTAGGCATTTCAAGCTGCAATCATTCACTTACAGTTGCGATTACCAGAGAAAGAGTGAAGATATAATGGAACTTTACACTCAGTCATGTAACACCAGCCTCTCACCTGTCTGCATGCTGCATTCCATAGAAATCAAACCGTCCAAGCAGCAGTGAGTACAATGACTCGAGAGTGGCTATAAATGTGGAAAACTGTAGCATGGTGGCACCAAATACTAGATTTCCAAGGCAAGCATATGCCATGAAAAAACATGTAAAGGTCACGGCAAAGTGAAAAAGTTCATTGGAGGCATACCTCAAAGAGTCTGATAAATGAGATATGTGTTTGTTGAATCGTAATAGTCGAAGGAATTTAATATTTGCTATAAAAACCACGGCCCCCATTACATGTGTAATGGTGTTGTCATATGTAGCAAGTTGCATATAGTTTGTGTATCCATCTGTAAGAAAATATCATATATACATAGCAATATACATATATATATTACTGAATTTTTTTTCACTTACCGGGATCATGCTATTTAGAATAGAAATATTATCTTAAAGTGGACAGGAAATGGGCATTTACTTTCGTTATGGTCTTACGATTATCAGCGAATCCAAACACAGAGTATGTTGGATTGTAACTTGGACGATTGAAACAGCTTTCTCCTTTTGTCCATATGTATAATATATGATGGTATATAGGTCAATACGAAATGATAACACACACAAATTCAGTCATATTTTTGTGCGTCTAGGCCTTTGGTAGAAATGATAAATATAAAGCATCTTTAGCGTAATTAGAATAACAGTACAAATACAACCAAGATATGGCAAAATGCTATTAACATAAATTAATGACGTTATTTAATGTGCAATACGCAATTATGTCCTGCTGAAAAAAAACTTCATCTTGTGGAGAACACGAGTGTATTATCAACCGTACACTCATTTCAAGGACAAATGGGTTTAACCTACAGCCCAATGAATGGTGGCAGAAAGAATGGCTCAGTCAAAGAATATTACAAAATATATAAAAACACAAACAAACACTGGCACGACAGACGTTTTGCGTGTACCTCTGTTCTTCTTAAGTTGCCTCATGACATGGGCACCAAAAAGAGCTCTGGTAATGTGCATGGCAACAGCAGCAATTGATGTTAAAATCAAGGCTACTTCCATGTAGCTCCAAGGATCCTTAAAATACTGTCGCTTGAGCCTCCGAAGCTTCAACATCTCGCCAGCGATCAGAAAACCAAGCACAAATATATACAAAATTTGACAGGCTAAGACAAAGCCGCCCATTCCACCCACACCGCTGTAGATTTGACAGGCCATCACGCGAGGATTTGGAAGAGCGCCGCCTGTTGGTGGGAATTCAACGAGATAGTTCACATAAGCGAAAAGGTTGAGGTTGGCATTGAATACGGTGAACTCTGCAAAGATGGCACGAGTATAGTAATTCAGCCAGTTGTATTTAATCAAGTTGTTAATTACAGACAGTGCCTGATTAGGATTAGTTCCTAACACGGCCACGTAACCCCCGCCACCATAAAAAGCATGTTTTCCCCAGTATGGTAATCCGTGCAATTGCATGGCACTGTAGAATTTGAAGGAATTGTGTATGACTCCTAGATTTGTTGTGTTATCGTCGGCCAATGACCAGTCCAATGTAAAATTCCTATCTTCTTCACCGAACAGGCTGTACCATTCATTACATTCAATGACCACCTTTTTCATCTGCTCATTGACATCACATGAACCTGGAGTTGAAAAAAAATAGACGGACTGAAAACAAAAAACAAAAAAAAGGGAAGAAAATTACTGTACCTTTCCCTCGTTGAAACATATTCATCAAGTAGCTATCGTCCATTTCGATTAAAAAAAGTTCACGAGCTTTTACCGTTTTAAGGTCGGTAGCATTCTGTTTGGGGGCCAAATGAGAGGGCTGGGTAGCCACACATACTGTCGCTTCAATACCCAAACGGGAATGCAATAAGTGAAAAATAAAGTACTTTACTGCCGTTTGTGAAGGCGAAACTAAACACTGAACCCTTGCCAACACTTCACAAAAAAACGTCAAAATGCAAAAAAAAATAAATAAAAAAAAAAAAATAAAAAACCTTAATACACCAATTTTCTATGAAACAAACAGGAAGTAAACGTCATCTAAATCTTATATTCTTACTCTGCAGGTGCACCATGAAGAAACTTAAAATATTGTTGAACTTGTAGAAACGTTTAAAACCTACTTGGTTTTACCCGGACCTGACGAAGTCGGGCCGATCCAACTCTGTATGAAATACCGTCACTCATATACCCACGATCTTTCCTTATCGTACCTTTACCATTGTAGTGAGAAACGTAGAAGAGAGCAGGTACCAAAGTCTGCTTACACCATTGCCAGAAATGATGTCCGTCAGTCACCTAGCGATACACAACAAACATTTGGATTACGAAATAAGACCATATCATGCTACACTTACTTTTCGATATTTTAGAAGCACCTTGCTTTCACACTCACCCTCTTTGTGTGCATGCGGGCCCGTGCGTGTGTGTGTGTGTGTCCATGACATGACCCCCCCCCCCCCCACTAATCCCACAGAAATGTGATATATATCTTATTGAATCCACCCAAGCATACATTCATTTCTTGCTCTTTCCTTGTTAGTGTTTAGCGGAAACATTATTTAAGACAATTTTTGATTCATACTACTCACTTTTTAACATATTAACTCCAAAGGAAATGTTTACATCAGACGAACTTTAGATCTTTTACTAGCTCTTGACAATTTTGAATGAAAACAACAATCATGATGCTGATGATTCTGATACTTTTATAACAAGTAATAAGCATAAATGATACAGACAAAAATGTTGACTTTTACATTATCAATTGTGTGCAGGTTTCCAGGCGAATAGCGTCCACCAACCAGCTGCCTGAGAGATTTATTCATGAGGGTGATACTGTTATCCCTGGAACCCCATGCAATAAAGCAGACGAGTAAAAGAAAACATAAATAAAAGGAAATTTCCCGAATGACACGCCACATCATCTTCTCTTTTTCTCTTATCTGTCGAGTATGTTCCAGTTCTTCGACGCTAGGGGGCTCTGGCGTGTACAGCCGCGATCTCCCTAAAGCAAAAACCAGCAAGCATAAGTTTCAGTGTACAGTACACGGTTATGAGTAATACAAAAGCCTAGTTTGGATACCGAAAAGAAACCAAAATCATGGACACGAAATTATTACAGCAGCGTGAAAATATTTCATTTAGACTCACCAAAGTTACATCCCCACCAGGTATGAAGTGAATCTGGTCAGCGGTTATCAGATAAACTGTGTATGTGTAAATGTATTTACACTAGTTTACCTATGGTAACCATTTTTCTTATTGGCCAGTACGTGAAACAATCGTCCAAACTCAGTCAGTACTCCCGCCGAGTGATAAAATAGTTGACAAGTGACCCAAGGTACATTTCTGCTAAGTTTGTGGGAATCCAGCTTTTGCTTCCTCTTTTTCAGCCGATCAAAAATTATTATTAATCCCAGAAGAAAAAGAAAGAAAACTATGAAAAATGAGCACGACTTGCAGAGCAATCCAGGAGGGTTTTAGTGCAATAGGAAAGGTCAGAAATAGCTCTAACGTGTGTATTCACCCCAATACACAACTGAATACACCAACATTTCGCGGGCTAGAGCTATGTATTCCCATTAGTTTGTATGTTGAAGCAACCTTTAATAAACTGGTGACGTATTTAGCTGTGATTACATGCTGTTTGTGAGTTATTTAGTTATGCATCTAGATTTATTGTCTCATATTTGGTGTTTTTATGTGCAGTAGTTTTCAAGTTAAGTTGCAAATTACAATGTAAAGTAATGGTAATACACAACCCTAGCCCGCCACTGACTGCAGTGCCTTCTTTTAGGCCGTTATTGAACCTTTTGTTCTTGTTGTTGCTAATTTTTGACCGAAAGATGAAAACAAGACAGAGAAAAAGATGGCAGGACGTGACCTATAGGGGGAAACTTGGAAGATAGAAGGACTTTGTGGGATACCGATGTAACTGGCTCTACCGTCGAATATATGGGAACCCAATGAAACGTATCCCAACATTAATTACACACAGAAATATAATGCCCCAGTTTGCCTCTACTTGAGTGACACGCTGGTGGGTGGTTTAAGTATGGTAAGTTATCCAGCTGGATGGGGTACATACTGGTTCAGAGGAAAGTCAAACTGTATTTATCTCAACTTGCACTATACAAATTTAGCAATTATGTTTGGTTTGACAGGTATTCTTTTTCATAATGAAGCTCTGCATTTATAAGCCTCACTTATTTAGCTGATTCATCATTTGCCACGTATTCTGTATATTGTGGGTTGTCTTTGCTGAATATTTAGCTTTGACAAGGAGCCTTTTGTATCCATCATGCCCATCTAACTACTGTGTATAACGTAAAAACAAAGGGCACAGATATCTTTTATCCAGAGCTGGAAGGGTTTTTTTTTTCTTATCTGGCTATTGTGACTGCATTGAATAAGAAGGCTTAGCTATGTAATTAAGGTGTATATCTAAGAAAAACTGCTATGGGTGTCGAAGAAAGCTGCCTAAAGTGATAGCACAGACAACAAGTCCAGTATTGTCATTAGCAACTCTTGATAGCATGAGGTGGCTTCCAGTGTCCTGTGTATACGTTTTGTTTTGTTTTGTTTTGTTTTGTTTTGTTTTGTTTTGTTTTGGGGGGGGTGTTTTTTTCAGACACTGGTAGTATTTATACTGAGAAGAGATTTTTTTGAAGCCACCAAACCTGCTACATGTGGACTTTTGTTTAATTCATTTTTTTCTTTATTTTAATTCAGGTTCTTCATTCTAATGTTTCATTTTAACAACATCTGCTTAATTTCTCAAAATGCTTTATTTAGGTAGGTGTCATATGGATTAATTGTACATACTAACTACAAAAGTAGACAGAGCTGTAGTTTTGTGAGCCACTTGTGAATTTAGTACATCCTATTACCCAGCCAGGTCTATGGGGTCACAGATGTCAGAAAATAATACATTTCTAAATTAATGCGGAAGAAATGGACTTGATGAAACAAAATAATTGAAAACTTGTCCAATAAAAATTAGTGATATAGGCTAGCAATATATGGATCCATGTATATACAATGTATTGAATCAAAACAAAGAAAACTTTTGAAAATAATATAGCCTAATTTGTACTCAATTATTTCCTGCGTGTACATTACTTGATTCACTTAAGAGATAGTTGCTTCAGTGGTGGGTTATTATTTTTGTTTTTATGAAACGGGTAATACCAGACCAGACAACCGCATATTTCAATACTCGAATTTCGGGTTCAAGAATATTTACTTTCAACGCTTGTCAGTGCACTGGTAGAGATCCAACTTCAGAACGTCCACAAAGCAGGTATGATAAATATACAGATGCAGCTAAACGTGGTAAAACTTTGAAATTAGGTCGATGATTATTGTACCAACCAAGACAGGCTAGTAAACTGCAAAAAGTAATTACAGGTTGGAGAGTGTTGACTTTATATAAGTACACAGAAAAACAAAACAGAAACAAAACAAAAAAGACTCAGCCGGACAGACACACGACATAACGATAAACTACATTGCAAAAATGGGAAGAGAGAACTAACTAAACAATGGCACGTTTGGGCAATATAGCCATCATCATAGGCATCTATGATGGTGGCCACAGCAAAAACGTAAAGAAAGAAAGAAAGGAAAGCAAGAAACAAAGAAAGAAAGAAAGAAGAAAGAGAGAAAGAAAGAAAGAAAGAAAGAAAGAAAGAAAGAAAGAAAGAAAGAAAGAAAGAAAGAAAGAAAGAAAGAAAGAAAGAAAGGAAGAAAGAAAATGAAAGAACATTATAATACAAGCACAGCCGGAAAAAAATAATTCAATGAGTTTTTATTGATGATAATATAAACATCAGGCTTCACCTAGTGGCACTGTCAGTGGATCGATGATCTCCTCGTCTCTCCCTCCATAGCTGTTTGTGTACTTGTCATCCGTATCTTGGTCTTCGTCTGATTTTTTAAAGATGCAGGACAGAAGAACTGCTACTACAATCACCTAGAATCAAATATATCTATAAAATCAAATAAAGCAGCATATGCATGTTAATTTTTCCGAGCAATCATCTGTCCCTGTCGACAGGGAACTGTGCCAGTTGACCGAGCGTTCTGATAAAAAAGAGTGTCATGTGGAAATAAAGAACCCTTTTTTTCAAACAAATAACTTCTCATCAGCATCTTCATTACAATATGTATTTTGAGAAGATGACAGTGATTTTTTTCAAACAGTTGATATCATCCCAGCTGCCAGTTTGGCATAAGCGAAGCGTATTACTATGTTCGAAACATGATTGGGTATTTCCTTGTTCAATGATTCGGCCACGACAGCATCACAGCTGATATGCATGTTCTGTAGTGCTTTCTAAAATATTCAATAAGATAATGTAGTACAATAATCTTACTATTGCCTACTTTAAATAATGTTTGTCGAGGAGATTTGTGTAAAATGAAATAATTACCATCTGTATCAATGTACATACAATCAATGGTACTTTGACGCAGTGACTTGATTCATCACATATGTTCGCTGTCATAATAATAATGGTTACATCAATGCACTTTTATAAATTATTGAAATTGGATAAAGCAACAGCTTCAGCTGCATTCACACATTATGGTAATATTGCACAAATTGGCATCCGCACAGCGTCAAGATAAAATGATTTGAGATGAGCCCAAGAATATCCTCACCTTACATGGCTGTATGAGGATAATGGATTGCACAAACGACAGAAGCATAGTTCCTAACCACTGCTCAGATTTTTGTTTCCCCCACTCCAGACTGAAGAAGATAACAAAGAAGGCGGATGATATTGTTGTCGATATTGCCAGAAACCAGGACACATAGATGCACCAGTGTGGCAGTGGATACTTTTTCTTGAAAGTTTTCAGCTCTGGACTAATTTCCTTCTTCTTTGGTGTTTTTTCCTCCACCGATTTGTCTTTGTCCACTTCAATGTTGTCATCTTTATTTTGCTGATCTAAATATTGAGAGGCAGCTGTGTAACGTATTGATGTTTTACCTGACTTAGACTCGTGATTGTTAATCTGTACCTTGAGTTGGCTTTTTGGTCGACTTTTCTTGTAAAGTGCTACAATGATCACGTTAATTGGCAAAATAAGCAAATTAGACATAAGGGATATATACAGTGATGATACTGTAAAGACAAATGGGCCAATTCGAATTACTTGGTCTCCTTCAATATTATCTCCTGACCGAAACCACATGGCCTTTGCAATCATGGTGGTGAATAGCAAAGTGACGCAGCACGTGAGACGTTGCACTCTTGTGAAATTACTGCGCGTCGGTCTTGCGATAACTGACACCCAAAGATGCTCGTCCGTAATATTTCGCCTGGCCGTAGAGAAAAACAAGTGTTGGAAACCGGTGATCTCGTCTTCGCCCGCCACAGGAAGAGACCTTTGGACTTGCCCGTCACCCTCGTCTGCTGCGAGCCAGTTTCCGCACATAAAGTAGTACCTTTACAATAAGTTCAAGTTTTAAAAAATTAGTTAGCATATCCACGTTTTCTACAAACGTACATTAAACGTACAGCAACATAATCAAGCAAGCAAAAAAAGCGCAACTGTTTTCACCTGAAAAAAAATACTGCATTTATGGACCTGTAAAATTAGGCAGGATTAATCTGAAATTCTTGAACCATTGTAAACATGTGGAAAACTTGCGGCAAGTGTTTCAAATTCTTACTTAATTTCTACTTGATACCCTATGAAAACTGAAAGCGTGTAGCTCAGACAGAAAATTAAACACGACTTAGATTTTCAGGTCAAAACGTGCAAAACGTTTATTGTGAAGTTCTACAAACAATGTAGGACAACTTTAAACTTCAAATACCCCAACCCTTATGCGGTTTCTCACGGTTGAGTTATATATCTGCACATAATTGACATTTCATTCACACGGCGTTTATTGAGAG
Organism: Hermodice carunculata; assembly: GCA_964020975.1. Classification (NCBI taxonomy): domain Eukaryota; kingdom Metazoa; phylum Annelida; class Polychaeta; order Eunicida; family Amphinomidae; genus Hermodice; species Hermodice carunculata. The sequence continues at coordinate 45,101,523 of OZ026623.1, read as the reverse complement.
GACAGGGGAGGAAATGAGATGAGGTAAGACGAGGTGAGGTAAGGTGAGTAGCGATGAGAGGAGGTGAAACGAGGAAAGAGGTAAGATGAGAGTAGTTGGATGAGACAGCACTAAAGAAGACAAACGAAAATTTGTGTTCCTTACCTTTTATTCTGCTTTATATCTTGTACCACTATCTTATCGAGAAACCAGCCGGAGTAGCTACTCTTACCAGTATTATCATACCAGATACGCAGGAAATTCAAGTTTCCAATACTGAAGTCTGTTGCTAATAAAAACCTCCGCACGCTCGCACGCTCAAACGTCTGTACCAGGGAAATAAGAAACGTAAAATCAAGTGGTTTTAGCTAGCTAGCTTGCATTAAACTTATGCAACTTTTAAATATTATATTCTTGTGTTGGGTAATTTCACAGCTGGTCTCTCAAACGCCTATGGTCTGTCACTTTAGATGGTGATTTGGTGAAGGATTTAATAAAACTTTGTTGTTTGTTTGTTTAAGTTTTGCCTCAGCTGACTCGTCAGTGATGGGTCCTCGTCTAGTCAATCCGTCGTGCACTTTAATCCTTTTTGACTTCTCCAAAATGGTTCTTTTGACACTCGGTATATACCTTGGATAGGCCGTTACAATATTTATGCAAATGGTTACTTTCCAGTGAAATTAGGAATTTCTACTTTTTTTAATTTTTAGGTCAGTTAGTGAAAAATCTGTAAAACTACTTGGTAAATTGCTATGAATTTGGACAGGATCATTTCAGGGTAACCTGCAATTTTGATATGTTCAAGATGTAGCGTTGAAACCTTTTTCTATCTATATGCAATTGGGTAGACTTTCGCTGTATATTTAATTTCTTCTGAAAAACCTTAATTCAGGTTATGTTGAAATTTACAGATAAAGATTTCTCGTGAACGGGTCCAACAATGTTTGTTCCTAGGTGGTGCTGGTGTCGATCCCTCATTTTTCGTGGATTTTCAATGCAGGTAGCAGTCGGTTAATGCATACACCCCTAATGATTAGTATTAAAGCCAATGGAATTACAATAATTATCTACATTCTCGACTTCTTTATAACCGGCAACAAGATTCGCATCAAAGTAGGTTGAGCTATGCATTGGGTCTGACCCTACTGAATATATATTTAAATGATTATTCTTCAGTCTATATCTTTTATCATATTTATATGATTCATTTATTGTTTCTCCAGGTTATTGTTTGTATTTTTGGCCTTACGTTTCTCTTTTTTGGGGGGCGGGGGGGTTATCTCCAAAACTGCCAAGCCACTTGCTTTGCAAATCAATGCAGGCACTTCTGAGGACCCTTAGACCTTAATGTTTTCAACATCTGGCACTTTTTTTCAATATTATGTGAAATTTTGTGTGCACTGTAATATGTGATGATTTCTCCAAACAACAAGCCCCATTTTCTTCAAACAATGTTGTAATCAAGATTGACTCGATTGTCACCAAGGTTGTTGCATGCAGAACCTGGAACAAGAAGACTTATTAACTTTCAAAAGATTGCAGCCTTTACAGGTCTGAACTGCATTTTACCCATTGTAACATTGGCACTTATTTTTCATTTGAATATAGTGTTGCCTTCTATAGTAGATATAAACATTAAATAAACATGTTGGCATTATTTAATACCCTATAGAAAAAAATTATAATTTACCTTATTTTTGTCGTCGTCCAAACATCGAATTCCTGTGTCTCCCACGTCACCAGACAAAATAAAGAATATGTGTGATTTTGTCCCAGCGTTCTTTCTTAAGCCGGTATAGATAATAAGCTCGTAGTAGGTCCTTTGGCTGGGCATATTGTCCGAGAGGGCAGTGACCCCCCACTGCAGGTATGCAGAAAATAAGCCAATTGGTATAAAGCAACGTAATGATTGGACATCTGATATGCAATATTGTGCATGGTAGCAGCACTGCTATCTGCGTCTTTGAGATTTCAACCAATCTGTGAAGCACGATTTGTTTTTCCCCCAGGTGTATACACTGCAACAGGTGGACACCAGGGGGACACTACCTTTTGTCCCACAAACAGGTGACATGCCTGAAGTGACAGGAGTGGCAAGAAGCAAGACATCTGGTCACAAATTTAGTGTGTGTAATCTATGACATTTTTTTCTAACGATCACGTCATTAACACTGACATCAGATAGCAATAGATCATGGAATGATAATAAAACACAAACCATGAGTATAACTTTTCAACCATAATTTCGAGGTATGGGTGTTTCATAGCTACATTGATTTTCTGGTTTTTGGCTGAAATAAAACCCAGTATGTGACTTTCGAATGATACATTGGCATATTTTTAGATATTTTTTGTATTAATAGTGTTTTTCATCAAAAATGCCCTACACCGCCGGATATAGCGACTTTGCATTGCTGAATCGGGACAGCCATGATTTACACCGCACAAACATAATGGTCAGCACCCCGGTGTGGCAAAATGTGGCGAGATCAATTGAGATACAAGTATTATTTCGAGTGTAGCCACAGCACATGTATAATATTATGCTAAAGAAAGCAACTCCTATCAGAATTACACATTCAGGAGCAAACTCCAACACATATAATAACAGTACACACCCTTTCGACATCTTTCCTGTCTGCCCTTCTCGCCCACAACGACAGCAATCCGTACAACACAAGGAAAGTGATCATGGTAGCGAATACCGAAGGGCTTGCGGCAAGAAGTTTTCCAAAATTGCCGAATACATTGTCAAAGTTGATTGTGTTTACTTGTGGTAGAGTCAGACCCGTAGCGTACGACTTGATGTTCTTGTTGTTCTTCAAACAATTACACTTGGTGTTCTGTCGAGTTGAGTCCTTTGAAACCTATTTCAAAAAAATCAGAAAAGAAAAAAAGGCAACTCAGTTCAAAGAACTACTTGAGTGTTTGCCTCCCTGGACCAAATTTTTATTTGGTGTGACAGAAAAAAAATTGGTCGGTTATAAACTAAAACCTCTCTATATTGGTTGTGATATAGTAAAAATGGTTTATACAGAAGTGAAACCTCTTCATTATAATACTATCTCTTCCCTGCTGAGAGTGTCAGATATCCGATTATGTTAGATATAATGAGTCAAATATCAAAAAAATTGGAGTTGAAGTCCCGCAAAAACTTGTCTCGTTAAGTCAACATATCAGATATTGGACTGTCATTATAACCAGGTTTCTCTGCATCTTAAAGTCGATAAAATAATTTGGATCGCCATCGGGTGTCAAAAGATTTCTTCTTAAGATAAAAAAAGAAGGTTCAAGGATTTGCAGACCAAACTGTGTTTATGATAATTGTGTTGCAATGATTTGTTTAAAACGGACGTGTTGCTGCATGCACATTAGGGAGTCACACACACAGCATCAATACCGCTCAACCTCTGCCGACTATAAACTAATGAATCCAATGTAAATTAGGCTCATTGTTGGTATTTAAATTATGTCCCATTGTTATACTCTTAAACGTCAAACCTTTGACTTTTGGCTTCTCATTCTTCGGATATCTGCGAAATGCTAAAAATTGTCGGTAGATGGTGTAGAGAGACAACCACGACAGCCAAGAACATATGTCATAAGTTTATTCAAACTTATTTATCATACTGCCTTAAAAATATGATGTGTAAACCAAACGTTTGAAATTGCAGCATTTAATGATTAACAATAACAGTAAACAGGTGGCTCGTGGTTTATACCAAGTCTTGCAAAGCAGTAAACAAACATGGCCGCCACCACAGACCGTTTTGGCCATGTAGATGGTTTACCATAAAAATCGTGCAAAATTTATTTTGATAAAGTTGTATAACACGAGCAGTCTATTTTCATAATAAGATTGTGCATATTTTATAACATCGACTATATGGTGAATGTTAGTATTTTCCTTTATCGATGAATGTTGGTACAAATGGTTGTGGAATTATTCATGCGGTGATGGAGGATCACAACTTGAAATTTGTTTGCAAAATCGGCAAACTAGCATGAGCTGCTTAACAGGTTCTTGCACTGCATAGCCATTAACAACGTGCCCTTGCAATCTAGCTATAGAGTTCTCAAAATTCAGCCAACTCCAAAAGTGCGCGTTTAATTCGGAGAATAAGGGCAAATCTGAAAACAATTATTGTTAGCATATTAAGGCTTTTGGAGTCGCCGGAATTCAAAAGTAATAGCAGGAATGATTGCGACCTATATAAAGGCTATTGCGGTTATGCAGAAATTGTATTTGCCTTTATATTCTCCTAATGCTAAAAACACTGATCACACATGTAAACATATGAAAGCATACAATAATTTACATGGCGGTGTTGCTATGTAATATGAGCAGGAAGCGTGACCCTTAGCCTGTAAAACATACCTCACATGCACCGGCCAACCACTTTTCTTGCAGCGAATCCCAGTGACGGCAGCGGACTAGTCCGACGTTGACATCGTAATCCGCCGTCACATTAGGCACACTGGATATTGTGGCTTCAGTCTGGGCAGCATTGGAGTTCGAAGAGTAATGAGCTGGAATCAGATGTCAATAAACAGCACATTCGGTCCTATGATATATCGGCTGATAGGTCTACACAGCAAATTTGAGGGGCGTAGGCCTATGTGAATTCAAAATCAGATGTTGTACTTCTGACAGAGAATGTCGGCATACTTGCTACTAATCACGCCTGAGGTCACGTGTATGTTGCTGAGCATGTAACATGCTCGAATCTGAAACAGTGACCATCAACGTGAATGATAGGTCATGGAAATGGGAGTTTCTTCCAAGTATCCGACAACAGTACAGCGCACGCCGGGAGCCTTTGTGGGGTAATGTAATTATTATTATTTATCATTATTGTTTATTGAAGAATCACAGACTTACATCTAAAAAATATTGCCTATAGTGAGACGGCTCTCTTATTCGGCAAAAAGTTTGGATAGTTACTCGTGTAAGAAAAATTATAATCGCTTGTGCATTTCGGAGCAAGCCATGCAGCGATACTACATTAAGGGCTCCAAGTGTATCTGTGTTATCATAAGTGCGATAAAATACTTGTACCTGTAGCACATACATCATCGCACAGCTACTCACTAGAGGGAGTTAGTATGAACATACTGTACTCACGCAGGGCTTTGATGCCTATGTAAACACCAGGTGGATATACCCAAGCTGCGGGAATAGTGAATGTGTACGGTGCTCCCGTATCTTTGGTTGGAAGAGATACGGAATAATCATGCGTGGCTTCGGTTGGCTTTTTGTAGGTGGTATCTGTGACGTTCATTGTAAAATAGATCTGCAACACATAATTACACACACACACATATATATATATATATATATATATGTGTGTGTATATATATATATTTGTATATATGTATATATATATATGTATATATACATATATATGTATATATATATATATAAAATTCGAATTTCTAATTCGTCATCCACCCGTCTTGCGTTAACCTCAAAACGTCATATTTTTATAGCTGAGTCATCATCTTTTCTCTTTGCAACCTGGGTGCGGAAGGCTGTTGACTTTTGGTATAATATACTGGTAAGTCTACCTTGAAATGTCAACTGAAAATATTTTGCAATGGGCCAAATGTGTAGGAAAGTGAATGACGCAGACGACATTTGAAATGACTTGTTACCGAAAGCGTCAAGCCTCACGGCACAACGTCAACGGCATCACATGGCCCACTGCGTTGAAGCCAGTTGAACACCAATTCCTCACATCCTTTTCGATGAGAAACTAGATCACTATACTTGCACACAATCACTGGAATACCTCCCCATCGATTCTTTTCAGCCCGCCCTTAAACTTAACTAACATATTGCTCCTAGTGCACGAAAAAGTTAACAATTTTAGATCTTTCTTTGAGGATAATCTGTGTACCTTTCTGAAATTTCATGGTCAAAGAAAGAGATAAAAATGTGAAATCTCCCTATTATGACCCAATGGCCACTGATGGATATGGCACATTACGTTTCGGTAACAGATTTGTCTTTATATGGAGTACAGTATACGAATTAGAAAATGTCAGCGCAAAAATGTGGTTGGGACGTATCTTTATGGATCTGTCTTAATAGGGAGATTTCCTTGCATCTATAAAAGGTGAATTGACACCACTATAGATATATATATATTATGCCATATAACATTAAATTGTTTGTTTTAAACAAGTTCACATTATATCTATGCCCACATGACAAGCTGATTTATTTAGCGGTGTAAGTAAGAATAATTATGTTGGTTGGAGAAAAAGAGTATCATGTCTACTATTACAACAATATAAATGATGAATGGCATATAGTCGTATTCAGTACAGGAAACAGTTCAAAGTGAAAATTATTAGTTATTCAGGGGCAGGTAATGAAACAAGAGGGCTGTGTTAACAGCCCATGCTCAGCTGACCTTGACATTCATCACACTAGCAGCTCTGTGATCTTGGGATGGGATCAAGACCACCCATGTACGGAGTAAGTCTGACTTTGATAGAAGCACAGTAACAAGTGCAACATTAAAGTCCCAGTTCAAGTAGTTCTAAGGTTGTAGTGAATAGTAAAATTCAAGTATGTTGCACTGTGACTCCAGAAACGAGATCAAGGTCACTCATGTACTGTGTGAGCATGACCTTCATAGAGAAACATTAACATGTGCAACATCAAGGTTCTTACCCAAAACAGATCTCAATTTATCAAGTGAGCAGTAAATTTCATATCAGTTGTCCTGTGACCTTCGGGATGAGGTCAAGGTCCAAACACCACTGGAGCATGACCCTTCGCACAAAATAGGTAGACAATTATAAAAGGAACTTCCCTACCAAGTTTGGCACAAATCTGGCCAAACTTTTTAAAGTTATAACTTTTACAAGAAATTCCCATGTTAAACTATCCTATTAAACAGTACAGAAAACTTGATCCATATTCATAAAACTTTTGTAAAGATTTGAAAAAAGATAAAAAATTACTGGAGCATGACCATTTGACAATCTTGGTAAAGACCCACCCAAGGTACATTGCCACAAAGAAATTCCCATGTTAAACTGTCCTATTAAATAGTACAGAAAACTTGATCCATATTCAAAAAAGATTTTTTAAAAAATCATATAAAATGAAAAATTACTGGAGCATGAGCATTTGAACAATCTTGGTAGAGACCCACCCAAGGTACATTGCCACAAAGTTTCAAGTATATCTGACAGATAATTCCTCAGAGATGTTCAAGATGTGAATTACCATTAGAATGTATTAGAATGCCCACTAACTTGCATAGTTAGCAATAAAAAGGTGCATTTACGATAAATACCCGAATAAAAAAATATCGTTAGAAATTAGCAATCCACAGCAGTGCTACTTTGTGAACAGCTTTGCTTGACCCTTTCGCAAGGAACGTATCATCAAAGATCAACTTTATCTGAGAGAGGGTTTCTTGAGAAGAAGTGACAACAAGTGAAAACAAACAAAAATTCATTAATTTTTTTTTTAAATACAGCATCACCTGGTGCACAAATTAAGAACTAGGAGTCCCTTGGAGTGTTCTTATATAATATCAAAGCAATTGGATGAGCGGTTGTCCAAAGAAAGAACCCAAAAAAATCATCAAAAAACAAAAACAAAAACAATAAATAAGTGGTCATTTGATCAAACCTGGTAGAAACCCACGAAAGGTACATTGCCACCAAGTTTGAAGTCAATTTGGATGACGATTTTGAAGAAGAATTTGAAAATGTGAATATACATGATTCAATAAGGAGCCAATTTCATTGGTAGCATGTTTTATATTGGAGAAATCCATGTTTCTGCAGTGTTTTCATTGTAGTGGGATTATGCTTGTCACAAAAGAGATCCAAATTAAAATATCCTACAAGTATAAATGGTTTAGCTCCAGCTGCCACTTCTTTGATCAAAGTTTGTAAAGCTGACTTAAATTGGTACACCTGTGAGGAAGGAAGGCTGTACACTCTGACAGGCAAAGAGAGAAAGCACGGCAAAACGACAGTCATGTGCAGCATATAAAGCTGATCACTGAAGTTTCAACGTCAGAAAAAAGGGGACCAGTATATCTATCCCGGCAGTTTGCAGATATTAGCGTGAACAAAAGCTCGTATGCAAACTAAAAGGTCATAGTCGCATGTAAAAAGATCACAGTGACCTCAAATTTTAACCACATATTCTATGCCAAGCAATGCATTTCTGTACCAAATTAAAAAAAAAAAACATATAGGCATTCTAAAGATATTATAGTAACAAATATGGACAGTAATAGGTCACAGTATGCTGTAAACAGGTCACACTCGAACTCGAATTCTAATCACCTAGAGGGGGTCTGGGTTTGCATCTTTATGTCAAATTGTATAATTGCATTCTGAAGATATGGCCCTAACAAAGCGCATACGGACAGTTAATAAGTCACACTAAGCTGTAACTAAGTTACAGTGACCTCATTATCTAAACACCTATTGGGGGTTCAGAAAAGCACAAGTCGATCAAAGTTTATAAAAATCTAACAGGGCAGTATTAAGGATGTTGTGCTTACAATATTCAGATAGATAGTAAATAGGTCACAGTGAGTGGGAATTAGAACGCATGCCGTCAAATTCTAATCAGCTAGTGGGAGCCCCAGAATACATCTGTGCACAAAATTTGAGAAAAAAAAACTATCCAGGCATGAAGCTATTTTGCTAACAAAGCTCATCAGGGAATAAGATCGCATGACGTCAAATTCTAAGCAAATGGGCAGTTAGAAATAGCAGAAGGGGTTTACAACACTGTACGTCTCTGGTAATTTCTAATGGGAAAGGGTTGCAGGTCAATGCATCGGTATCAGGTACGTCAGGTGTCAGGCACGTCAGGTTGAAGATAAAAAAGTTACCATTCAAACTTTTGACACGTATGCACATTTTGACCAAAAAGAAAAGAAATAGATAAACAAACAAAACGGAAACAAAAACTTAATAAAATAAAATGAACAAACAAATAAAAACAAAGCAATTATATGTTTATTAAAATCCAAACGTGACAGCGTACTTTCCTGCAGTCCTGACACAGGATTCACAAAGAAATTTATATTTTGAGTACTAAAACAAAGCGAAGAGGGAATTTACAGTAATGAAATGGTGCCTTAGCCTGCGTGGGACAGGAACAACTGTAACCCTGAGGGTTGACAGTCCATCCCTCAGGTTTACATTTCTTCCTGTCCCACAAATGCAAGGATACCATTTTCTTTAATATACTGAAGAACAATAAATGAACAAATATCACGTCACTTTCATTCCATTTTAATTAATCAACAATCATTTACATGACATAAATTAGGCCTGGTCCAAGCAGGGTCAAATGTGCAGTGCCCCCTAGTGACAAAAATTGCAGCGGACAACAATAATTTTCTTGCAGTTAATGGTCAAAACTGTTACACGCCCACTTAGCCAGTCAGAACACTAGGTATAATGATAACAGATGGTACTCGATCAAGTGTTGAAACGGAAACGAATATTAAAATTCAAAGACCATAAACCTTAGAGTTGTGTCCAATTATATTTACCTAATTTCAATATGTGAATTTGGAGACCACTTTGTGAATAATGGCGAATGAATTTTTAATTTGAATGGTGTACTTTTATAATTATATAATGGGATCTATTTGACGTGTTACAAGTGTGTGTGGTGAAAGAGTCTAATAATTTACAAATATTAACCCCTTCAGTTGGGAGAGTGTGTCAACAGTTTCCCTTTGCATTTTCTGGGTAATGGGGCAATAGCTCGCACACCAGCGCAATTGATGTGCTTCGACTTCACATAAGTGTACCAGATTCATAATCTTTCTAAATCGAACTTTCATTTGAGTACCAGTATGCCTATCGTTGCAGAGAGCCTAAGAATGGTCAAGGTCAGCAGCTTTACTTAGCGAGCTTAGCCTTCGTAAGTAATGTGCATTGAACGCCGAGGGAAAGATATTGGCTGAGGCAATATTGATCTCAGAAAGATTTAACGAACCCTAGTACATGACGCGTTCAAATAGAAAAGCTAAAAAAACACGCATTTTTATTTACAATAATATTGCTTTACTGTTCTGCTGTAACATATCTTTTGCCGATAGCGCATGTCCGATACACCAATTTGCATGGTGATAGCACTTACATCTCCTTCCACGTTGCATTTTTAACCAATGAATAAAACATGTCTTGTTTATCCCTAGATGTCTCCACTTGCAACAGGTGTACACTAAGGGAAAGAAACCTGAAGTTCTCCCTGCAGGCGACACGCGTCATTATTATGGGATACCGTGCATAAATTTATAATGTACACATAGTTACTTCTGTACTTACCAGGAATCTGCGTTGATTTTGACTTGATGTATCCCCTTTTCTGCGATTGGTCACTTCCGTCGACTCGGAGGATCTGTTGGTCTCCACTTCCATAATGAATGTATCTCCTGGATTTTCCACCGGCACATACAAGTAGGTCATTCCCGTGCTCTTATCAGTCGTTGAATTTGTCATGTTGGCTCGGTTGGGTTCCTGTTTTTTCTGTTTGATTTCAACCGCTATTGGATCCTTTAAGTCATTCAGCGAAATCCCTGTACCATTTTTATCGGCTAAGGATATCGTAGTCACGGAGGAATCTACGTCTCGCGCAGAGTCGTCCCAGGAACGCACATTGTCCTTCATACTGACCATCTGAAATATTATATGAAAGTTGAAGTTAGCAGATCAACGTAAACGCGCTGGGGAAAACGACCAACAATCAGATCGTTGTACCTGGACTGGGACACAATTAGTGTAAAATGAGATGACCAAACACACTGGGCCAAAGCGACTCAAAAATGAGATCATTATATGTCCCAAAATGAACAAAATATTTTAAAGTCTGCATCACCTTTTGACAAATAGCACAAGCATCATGAACATTAAGTATGGTTGTTAAGCATAGAGTGACACGTGACACGTAAATGGTACAGATTTGGTTAATGTAAAATGATCTTCAAATGACCTTGACATTTAATGATAATGAAATTAGACACTTTCCATGACATTTGTTAACAGTTTTTGTGGGTACGATATCACAATAATAAAACGGGGACGTTTATTGTCAGTACTTGTTGAATATTTGAAAGGAAAACTACATTTAAAATTTGGCAATAAAGAAAAAAGAAGATAGCTATCGAAGGGCGTCTCTGTGCATTTAATTTTTACAATGGCGTCCAAGACACACAGTAAAAAGTTTTTTTTAGAGCAAGCAAGTTTCAATTCCTGCTAATTTCGTAGATACTTTAAAAATGTTCGTTCTTTTATTTTTAATTAAGTAAAAATTACACCAGTTTTAAAATTCCACCATATTCCCACTGTGGACTGCCATCTTGGATCTTCAAAAATTCAAAAATCTAAAAACAAAGCCTAGCATTCAAACCTTCCTTACAACAAAAATTTATGACGGATATTTTTCAAGAGTATCCAAGTTTAAACTTCGTCCAATAATTGACATTGCCAAGTACAATACCTTTAGAGTCCGACTAACCTTGGCAAATAACATCTGTTCATTAAAATAATACCAATCAAGAAACCTACGTCGTAACAAAGATTTACAATGAATATTTTCCAAGAGTTTTCAAGTTTCAAAGTTGTGCCACTTATTGACATCACCAAGAATAAAAACTTTCAAGTCTGGCAAAATTTGCCAAATAACATCTGTCCATAAAAATGATACAACTTTGGTAACTTTTGGACATTCATATATATACATATATATATATATATATATATATATATATATATATATATATATATATATATATATATATATATACATATATATATATATATATATATATATATATATATATATATATATATATATATATATATATATATATATATATATATATATATATATATATATATATATTTCAAATTCAACCAACATCATTTATTTTATATTATACTGCCCGTAATTGAGCTGAATGAATTGGCTAACCGTGCTGGAAACTAATCAATGTGTTAAAAATGGAATGGAAAGATGTATGTGCTTAAAATGGACAGACATGTGCATGCATACACGCGGAGGGAGACTCAGTCGGCCTCTGATGACGTAAAACAATCCAGTCATTCAGTGACCAACTAAGCTGTTGCTCTTGTCACTTGACAGCATGAAATATATAATAGCATGCAAACATTTGAAGCAAACTATCTTGTTCATTTCACTACCATTTCCCTACATAAAATGGTGTAAAATTCAATAATTAAAAAAATAGGCCTAAATTGAGTTTGTTTGCTTAAAAATTCCGTATTGGGGTATGCCTAGGATCTTCGTACATACAGGAATGCCAGCAACAAATTTACATCAATCTTGAAGAATATTTTATCTATTATAAATAGTTTCCTGATCACGAAAGTCTATCAGACACACTTTCAAACAGGGATGGGCGAATCGCGAAACTGAAAATGCCCTCTGCGTATGACATGTGAAAACATACAAAGTCCTTCCAAATGTACAGGGGGCAAAATTTTAACTTCATCATGAATTGCCATAAAACACTGAGTATCGATAGGAAGATCTATCCTTGCATCTTCGTCCACACCATATCCATCTCATCATAAGTACATCCGCATAACGAAACAAACTCTCACGACAAAAATTATAACTTTCTTGTATATCTTGGCCTTTGGTTGTCTGCTCATCACTGATGGTCAGTACACCTCAGTCATGTTATTGCAAAATCAAAAAAAGCTAGTTGGTGTTTTGAAGCGCCGGGACGGTGTTTTGAAGCGCCGGGATGGATGCACAAAACTGGAAAGAGACAGACTTGCATCTGTTCAGCTGGCCGCAGCCCCAGTCGCGACAGGGGCACTTGCCCATACGAATCTACAACAAATCTATATCGAAACAGGCTGGGAAAAATTAGCCGAACGTAGATGGAAACATAAATCAGTACTCCAATTCAAAATTATAAGTGGATTAGCCCCAGCGTATCTCTCAAGACGATTACCGGGAACAATATTAGAACGGACCAAACAAATTAGAATTATTTATGCCAAGAAGGCCACACTTTCCAATTCTTTTTTTCCCATTAGCCATTCATGAGTGGAATTCATTATCCAGAACAGCTAGGACCATTGAGCATATTGACAAATTTAAAAGGGAACTGAACAGAGCTAAACCAAAATGTAATGGACTGCACTATTTTGGAGAAAGGAATTATGTCATGATTCAGTCTAGACTGAGATTGGGCTGCAGTCAGCAGAATACTGATCTGTATAAAATTGGAGTTGTTGAGTCTCCACCGCGCTCATGTGGAGCAAATCGGGGACTGTTCGTCAATATTCCTTTAAATGTAACAGATTTGTTATGATAAGAAACGAACTACAATGTAAAATAATCACATTTGGTAGTTTTAACCTGAAAACTGTTTTATTCGGATTCGAAGGAAGAACAATTGCTAAAAGACAAAACGAGTCCATATTCAAGACCGTTCACAAGTGCCTTAAACATTCTGGCAGATTCAAAATATAACTAGGATTTAAGTCAGTAAATAGAATAAGTACTATTATTTTAACAATGCTGACACATCACTTTCGTTTCATTTCCTTCCTTTATTATTGGTGGTCCAGTATGTTATCTATATGTGTATTGGTGTTCACAATTTACCTGTTTTATGTTCCATGTTGTAAATATACAAGAGGCCGTAATAAAGGCTGGTGAGCCTGTTGGCCAATTGCGTTACCAGGTAAAATATGTTTAAACCAAATTTTAAATTTTGTTCAGCCAATGGAACGATTTTGACACAATTAAAATACTAAAAGGCGTGACCAGTAGGAGTGACCTTAAACAACTACTGGGGGATCTGATTGGTCAGGATGAGTGAGGTACTGCGCTATTACCTCCACAAACGTCTGAACTGGCCGTCCCGTGACTTGATCATATTCATCCATGTTAGGCATGGTAACAGTGGTGCCGGTGTTGGATTTAATAGTTGGCCTACTATTGTATGTTGTTTTTAGCTGGGCGACAGTGACGCTCAGAGTTTCATCACCTACAGATAATGGTTCATCTGATACTTGAATAGTAGTCAGGCGTTTCCTCAGAACGGCTCCAATGACATTTGCAACTTGTACTACGGTCTTTGTAGCAGTTTTTTTCTGTGGAAAGGAAAGAAATAATTGTTTTATTAGTTTGGGATACAACAGTATCCGTACCATCGTGGTAAGACCCTATGACGGATTGGGGTGGGTGGGAACCCCATCCCTCAGGGGAGAAAGATTCTTCTCATACATGTAACGTTATAAGGTCCTATGTATACCTAGGCTATATATGTATGTATGTAGCCATTGTAAGTCCTAGCTGCTATACATTATAGATCCTGTTCTAAGGCCTCCAGCATTTTGAGTTCACTATAAAGTTAATAGGTGCCACATCAGGCCAACTCCCTTCTGTAGGCCTACATGTACATCGCCGGTCCACCCAACACTGCTATCGGATTTTATCCAAATATTTGCATTTTTCTTTGACCTTTAAGCTAAAACTTTTCTGTTTCGCATAACCAGTGGCTATCATGTCACCAGTGTATTACCAAGGCATATGTAGAACACGCATGCCACACACCTAATATGTTTCAATACACTGTGATGAAACTTCTTTACAAAAAAAAGAGGAACTATCGATACACTAAGATATTTTTCTGTGTGTAAATATTCTAGACATACCCAACAATGGTGTTGTCGAAAGGCCATGTACTGCATGATGATATTTCAGATTTATGTGCCCAGCTGTACAAAATGAAGCAGTCCTATGACCTTTAGGAAAATATACATTCTCCATGACTTTAATGCTCAGATATCAAATGTACTAACCGAATAGTAGAAAAACCTATCTGAAAAAGGCTCCAGCTTCAACAGTTTCAAGGTTCAAAACTAATAGCAAAACTAATGAAAGTGACCCCGGATCCTTAAGAACGACGTCAAGGACCACCAGCACCAAAATCCTAGTTCACATAGTTCTAAAGTTATCCAGTGATCAGCAAAATTCATCAAATAACCCTGTGATCTTGGAAATAAGGTAAAGGTCACCAATATACTGTAAAGATGTGGTCCTTATACCCGGAAATGTTCAAATATAATTTCCAAACACGTGGCTGAACAGTCAATAGAGACTCACCCAAGGAACACCCACTGCACGTTTGAAGTGTCTCTAACGCACGTTTTGCAGGAGACGTCAAAATGTGAATTGCCATTGCAATCCCAATTGGCTTACACAGAAATACATGAGTGAGTCGAAAAATACCCAAAAGTTGAAAAGTGGGATCAAACACATCACCACACAGTGACAACTTCGTTTGATCCTTTTACAAGATGCATTTCTGCTAAGTATCGGTACGATCTGACCAACCGTTTTGGATAAGTCAAAAACAGCAACAACACACGAACATTTACAACCACAAAAAATAAAAAGCGAAACATCCCAGAGACACATACTGAAAGTATTAATGTCTAAGGGTCCTCAGAATATGTTCCTACTCAATACCAAAGCGATTAGCAAACAAAGCTGTTTAAAAGAAATTTGATGATTTTAATGTCCCAAAAATGACTTTAAATAAAATGTTTACAAAATCCCAAATTACCCGAGCGTGACCATTTAATCAAACTAGATGGCGAGCCTACCCAAGGTACATCCTTCCACCACAAACTTTGAAGTGAATGCAGCTGACGGTCTTGTGGACGTAGAAAAGTGCAATACCCATAGTACATAGAAGGTAATCAATATAAATGTACGCATTTACTGATAAGTACCAAAATTATGAAAATAAATTGTTACAAGCCAGGGGTCCGGATCATCACTATATATTGAACAGCTCTGTTAGACTTTTCTCAAAGTATATTTCATTCAATTTCTAAGTGATCGTTTTTGAAATGTCGAAAATAACCAAAATGCAGTGACGAAAAGCAATAAAAAAAAAAAAAAACAGCAGTGCTACCTGGTAATAAATTATTAATAAAGGTCAAAGGGTTTCCAGAAGTTTCCTATGAACTTTCGAAGCAATTGCCAAAGTGGCTTTGAATAAACTTTTTGAAGATGTTTCCAAATAATGAACCAAAAAGATCATTTGAAAAATAAAAGTGATAAGAAAAAAGTAAAAGTTATTTTACAAAAATCTTAGCCATGGCTATTTGAATAAACTTGGTAGAGATTCACACAACGAAGTTTGAAATAGATCTGCCTAACGGACAAACAAACAGACGAACGAAAAACCCCAGAAACTCAGCTGACTGACAAGTCAGCTGGCTATAAACAGTAAAAATGTTGGTAGAGGTTTTCCATAATTCAATGCACGTATTCCTGCGACATGTTTCAAAATCAACAAGTGGTGGCCCCGCTTGTGCGCTTGTACGCTTGCCAGAATATCACATGCCCTTGTAGAAACCGTTATAGCCCGACAGAGCAAAGACTTAGAAGTATAGATGTAAAATAAGAAGAGCAAAAACTTTGGGCATTTTATGTATGCAGCCAGACGTCTCAGGATGGCCTGATGCAAAATGCGTGTTACATTCTGTTCGTCCGACTTCGACCCTTAAATAGAAAAACAAGCATACACCTTGCCATCTGGATGATGTGGCAATGGACTGTGGATAAAAGACAGGTTATGGATAATGGCCACCGCATCTCAAGTTGCATACCAATGGTGAATCACTCAACTTTCACTCCATACGCGTATACCTTTTTAATCAAACTCAAATGTTACAACATTAGCTCTATAACAATAAAAAGATGTAACTTCACCAGTTCGGCTTCTTGTTGCTTCTTCTTTGCCTCCTCGTTCTTTTTTTCCTCTTCTGCCTCCTCATCCGGGACTGCATTGGGGTTCTCCGTTACGGGGACAACTGCAGCTGCAAGAAAAAAATCAGTTTTATTTTATATAAACATGATCAAGGCGGCTCAAACCAGCCGATAATGACCACTGCCATTACATGTTGTCTGCTTTTTTTTTTTTTTTTTTTTTTTTTTGCCGTGCTTCCATTAAGCTTTTAACACATTCAGAGCAGGAAGTCGGAAGATAATTTTGCTTCCAGTAGAGACGCGCTGTGAATAGCGCCAAGGCGGGCCGGGTATCTAACTCCCTGACTGGCATATTTTCCAAAATGACTACCATACTGAATTTGCATAACAATACCTAAATCAGAGGCGTTGTACACGGATCCTTAATTCAAGTACCATCATGCTAAAAATCCCGATAAGTGAACAAAGTCTACAAGAATGTATAAACAAAATGTTGTCCTCGGTGTCGCGCCCAAATTGAAAACTGTGAACTCAGTCAAAATTTTGGCACTGGCAGAATCAAAATTGTTTATACCATGCTTCTATTGTTATTTCAGTATTATTTGTGGTACGTTGGCTCAGATACTGTAGTTCTAGAAATGTCAACTCACAATTTATTTGAAGCAAAGGTAATTTTTGAGTCAAAATAGAGAATTTAGCACATTTTATTTTAGCGCACATGCTTGCTCCGCTAAATTAGTAGCAGTAGTAGTAGTAGTTGTTGTCGTTGTTGTTGTTGATTCTTTATTTATGCTGGGTAAATACATGATTAGTGGATTTCCACTAGTTTTCATTATGCCCAGCCTTGAGAGAAACTTGTAAAAAAGAATATAGTATTACAAAAGAGTAAGTAGTGTACATGTTTTGAATAGATTAGATAATAACCATAAGATCAATGAATACATTAAAAGCAAATACTCATCAGATACCGTTAAATTGTTCTAATATTTGGAACTTTTCTATATGGACTTAAGTTTCCCTTGGAAGTTCCTTTTGAAAAAGGCTCCTTTAAAAGCTGGTTTTGAGATCTTTGAGTGAACATGTTCAGGAATAGCATCCCATAGTGTCTTTGCCCCGTGTTTAAAGCTCCCAGTGTACAGAAAGAGTCGGACTGTTGTGGTAGTCAAATTGTTAAAAACCAGCAGCCCTTGTGTAACAATGTTGCCATGATTTTTAAAAAATGCAGTATGTAAAATAACTCCCTTGAGAAGTGCCTGTAAGCTAGTACTGTGCCACATCTCACGATTGCAAATAAACGAATTTGGACTGTGGTCACCTTGAATGCTTTTGAATCTTCAATGGAAATTTCTGCCCTATTCCCGCTGTGCTTGCCGACGACATTTTACCCTGCTTTCAGTCTGCGCTTAACCAGCATACATGTATGTTCAAAATGCAAAATAGTGTTGCTACAGTATGATAGCCAGGCAAACTGATGACTTTGAAGTCCGTAAGTTTCTCCATACAAGTGTACGACGAACTCTTCTGGTTCAACTGTGTATGCATTATTTTGGCATATATATTTGAGCGGACTTGAAATTAGCGCATTGAATAAGCGTGCTGATATGGTTTAATTAAGTTGACTGCTAACATTTCTAAAACTAAAGTATTTCAGGTATTTTCCATATTTAATGAAAAAAGCTATCAATAATGGTATGTTCCTGTTTCAATAAAAAAAAAAACTATAGTCTTAGGAGTCAACAAGATTCAAGCCTGAAATGCATTGGACAAGTGTGTAGTTTGAGTGACCATAATAACATTGGCTTCGTTGGAACTGAGGGATCCTCCACTTTTTGTGGTCGAACAGTTGCATGCAAGGTACAATTATAGTTCATGGAATGCATGGAGATAATAAATTACAATAATGTAAAGATTGTTGAACGACATGAAGTTCAAAGTATGGACAAACGCAATTCTCATGCACAACCTGCATTGCTAAAGAAAGAGACTTGGTAATCCTTTTAATTAATCTTCATTTAAAGTTAAGTAGAACTACAGCAACATAAAACATTAGCGCTAAAGTAATATTATTCAACGCCACGCTGTATCTGTGGTTCTTGTGTCAGAATGAATAACAAACTACTTAGCGATCCTCGCCTTAAGTTTTTTTTTCCTCCGGACACACAAGAATCCACTCTTTTCGAGCTCCTCGTGTCTCCATCTGCATTCTGAAACAGGGAGCCGTTCCTACTCCTGGTGTCTCCTTATCAAAACGAGACTGGATTAGAGTTAGAAAAATGTACGAACCTGGAGGTTTTATCTTTGCTGCAGCCAGGCTGTTTGCCACTATGCCGACAACATCTACAAACATTTTAAAAATCGGTTTACTAAGACCGACTGTCTGTATGTCCGTTTGTCTTGGTATCTTTTCATTCAATCATTGATTCGCTAACCTTCTATTTCGCTTAATTCATCACAACATTTACTAAGTTAAACACTTAGTCATAAATTTTATTTTCCTTTCATTCAATCATTAAGTTGCAAGTCTACGAGTAAAACGTCTCGAAATAAAATCCATGCGGTCGAGTCTAAACGGCTTGACGATCAAGCGTCCAATTCATCGAACGAGAGTAGAACTACAAATCTTACTATTCATCAATGTATCTTGTGTCTCTTTGTCCACGTTCTGCATATTTTTGGTGATGTTGCCGGCCATGCCCAACGACTTTTGCTGTCACGTCATACGCAGATTCAGGGAGAGGAAGAGACAGAGAAAAATAGCTTTGAAGTGTCCAGATTGAGACTAACACTGTGTATTGGCTACACAATGAGGCAAATACCTTCGAAGTGTTCTGTACCGCAATATATATATATATATATATACCAAACCATTTACATACACAGAACACATACACTGTAATGCAATATTTCAATTTATCACCTTGAATTCTGCCATATCTTATTTGTGTAATTGCTTAAAAATATGAAAAACATACAGTGTCTAAATAAATACACCATTACAAATTGATTTGTTAATAATCTTAATTTACCAGATTCAGAAATATCGCGAGAAAACTCCATCCTCCACATAATAGAACTTTCATAACCCCAACACAAAGTCATCTGATTTGTTTCACGTTGGACTGCAGGAGCACTTCATCTTTGTTTCAAAAATGATTAATCCAAGTTTGCAGATTTGTAGTGATTTTGATCAATCGTTCCTCAGCTCCAAAATCACGAAAAGGAGCAACAATACAACAAGGATCATATAACATCCCCTTCCCAGTCATGTGCTGTATATATCGTTAGAAGATCCTTCTTCACAAGTTCTGCCCAACATCTACAGCCGCCTAATAATCCAAGATATCTTGGTTCAAATTACAACATATTCAACACGAAGATGGAATGAAACACATACCAGGGTTTCTGGCTTGGTATTCTCGTTGAGCTTTGATGAAATAGTTTTCATGGCACCCGCCAGGGCTACTGTTGCCGCTGGGGACATTGGGACTGTTTCTGAGCTAGTCTTAGTTTGTTGACTGGCCATTTGGGACATCTGGGCGATCATTTGGTCCAGAAGCTAAAACAGTGAATGTTTTCCCACTTAGACAGTCCGCAATATAAAACATTTGCCTTTTTCATTATTTATCGAGCACACATAAAATTGCACATGCAGGTTTCTCAAATGTCTGGCAAACTGTTTATGGCCACTCTTCGGGAAAAAGCCAGTCCTCAAATGTTGTCCCATAGGTAATTTTAAAGCTGCATGACAAGTATGATTTAAAGTGACAGAGGAATCGTGTCAACATCTGCATAATATACAATTTTGTCAGGCATGCTTTGCGCATTCAAAAAGGCTCAGTATTACAACACTGGTATGAGTTAAAGCTGTACTTCGTGTTGTGTTGTGTTAAATTCATAAAAAAAAGGCCAAGGCCCTTATATTGTCCTGATTATATTACAATCAACTACACAGTACATGCAGTCTAATGTCCGCCAGGCCCCAACTCTAACTCTGTTGACAGAACTCCAAGAAGTTTTTAAGATAATATTCCACCAAAGTCCCGTGATATCAATAAACTTTCACATGAGCAAATTTAGGAGATACAAAAGAAGCCAGAGTACAAGTTAAAATGACGTAGAGATGTATAGTGAAGTAATTTCTATTTCTGCGATTCCAAACTAGTTGTGACTACTTTGATGAGAATAAAATAGAAAAAAATTTGAGGGTGGGATCGCGTCACCCTGGCATAGAGTACACATTACGCGCGATACACAACATTGATTTTTATCAGTCTAAGATACACTGTGAATCATTACAGGAGGCAAAACCCATAATCAGCAATCAGGTTATAATTTGAATCGATCTCAAACATTAGAATGACACAAAAATTAAAATGGAATTGAATTGGCCTAGAGGGCACTTTGTTACAGCATTTCTGTCATGGTTTCATGAAGCTGAACTATTCTAATGTTTCACGTACGACTCAAATAAATGAGCCAAAAAACATATGAAAAGGTCGGCGCGCTAAACCGGAGGGGTTCCGCAACTTACAGCTTGTTTTTTCTTTTGTTCCTCTTGTGCTTTTCGTTCTTGTGCAAGCTGTTCTGCAGACTTTGTCGAACTGGACCCGGATCCCTCATTTGGACCACTCCCACTGCCACTGCCACTGGAAGAGCCCGTAGTCCTGGGGTGCCCGGTCTGCAAAATGGGTACAGGGAACATACATATTGCGTACACACACATTCATACATATATACATACATACATGCATACATACAGACTTACATACAGACAGACATACGGACATAAGGATGTACGTACGTACGTTCATACGTACACACACACACACAGAAATCACTATTAGAGATTACAATGTATGAAAACCCCTGTCAAAATTAGTCTGTTGCTTTAGACAATAACCAATTGAAGCACCCTTTCGATGATCTAATAATGATGATGATGATGATAATGATGATAATAATAATAATGATTATTATTATTATTATTATTATTATTATTATTATTATTATTATTATTATTATTATTATTATCATATGGTTCCCCACTTATCTGCTGCGGTCCAGTGTAAGAAAGGTGACCTAGGAGAAGGAGAAAAAAAGGAATAAGGCGGAGGAAACCATGGTATTTCTCGTCAGCTTGTGGTACCATGTTTTATGTGACCGGAGCCGAAGCATAGGGTCCACCACATGCTCCTCTCACAGCTGTGGTGGGCGCCTGATCCCGACTATATCCCTCAACACTCATCACTTGTACTCTCTTCCCCCTCGGGAAAAAGCCTTTCTTCACACACCCTGTCCTCGCCTTAGTGTTCAAACACACCCCCTGGGAGCTCCCATAGGAACCCTTATAAGGACTACCACCATTACCTTTCCTCCATGTACTCTGGATTTCTAATTTACCCTGTTGCTGTCTAGCTCTATCATTTTATTTCTTTTTTCTCATCATCCAACCAGATTGTACTGCACACTTTAAACACCTTTCCTGCCTCCCATAAAGCTACCCTTAAAACCTAAAACCCTTACTACGCGTTCCTCTTCCTCTAGACACATAACCCCTTCTAAACTCTGGGAATTATAACCTTTCCTGTGCTACTGTCTGAGAAAAACTTCCTTTATCTCTCTATATGAATCCCACCACAATTGTGAATGATCCACTGTCCCATCTGCCTCTTGTCTACACACCTTACATATTCCATCACTACCTATTGTCCACTTCGGTTTCCTCTTTTCTAGATTGATAACTCCTGCCATACTTTGCAAAAGAGACCTGGATCTCTTTCTTTCATCCCAACTACTGTTTTCATATTCCCTTTGAAGTATTTCATCTTTCCCTTGGTGCTTTGCAGCAAATGGATTTGTGACTGACATTTATAACTCACGCCAATGCTATTTGCTATGGATGTAAACTTGGACATTGTGCCGGCCACGTTGAGATTAGCTTCAGAAACAGATGTGTTTAACAGGTCTTCAGCACGATTCAGCAGTGCATCACCCGAATCACTCGCCGATTTTACCTGAAATAGAGTATACACCAACGCTAGTTTGGATATTTTTATCAGCATTTTTCAGAATTTGCACTGCATGGTCCTTGTTATAGTCTAACTTTTACACGAGATATGGAGGAGGACCTTGCAGAAACTGAAATTTTTAAAAGTTTCCGGGCTGATATAATGGCCGAGAAAACTTTACAAATTTCTTCCGATAATATACCAGTTTTGCAAAAAACTTATCTAGTTAAGAATACAGAAGAAAAGTAACCAATTATTTTTTAAAGCAAAAATATAAGTTTCCTTACCATCAGAATAAAAAAAAGTGGAGGGTAGAGTTAACAAGAAGTTACTGTAGGTATTAGGCAATTATTAAAGTAAATATGTTTGTTCAATTGCAGATCACCTGAAGACTATAGATCATACCTCTGACTATCCCATGAGAATACACAAAGCTTGTACTGCCTAGTCGATAAATGATACAGACATCGTTAATACTTTCATTCATTACTTGTGTATTTGTTTTCATTTATTTTCAATTTTATTTGCTACCTGTTTGAAGATAACTCCTCAAAATCAAATTCCCTCTTTCCTGAAAAATGCATATTTTTTATTTTCTTCTTTTTTTTTAAATGTTAAACATCTTACCCTAACGGTAATATTTACAGTCGTTCTTGAAAAGTAACGGTCGGTCACATGTACACGCACAATAAGAATATACTTTTCAGACGAAGCTCCCTCAGGCAAATACGGAGTGTCAGTGGATAGTGATGTTACGACGTTTTCTTTCACATAGTCATATGTGTAAGTTAACAACTGGGCACTGTCTGACATTCCGGGCAAGGTGTCTCCGTCGTCCTTCCAGTCTTTGCAGGCTATTTTGAATTCGCTCAATGGTGGTCCTGCAGGACAAAAACAACAGTAAGATATGTGTGCATGACCACAGACGGATCGTCGGAATATTATGGAACATGAGTTCTGTCTCTGTATTTAAGACACCAGCGAAAGACTGTGTGCCCAAAAGGCACTTTGTCTTTCAATGGTGTCTAAAATACAGCAACAAAAGGTTCACTTCTGTCCTAGACCCAGTTTTAGAATTATGACCGGTGCTTTTTACGTCCAGCCAAACGGTTGGTGTTGTCATTAGACTAATCATAACCGATTTGAGGAAGTGTTTCTGAATTTTCCGTAAGGGAATACCACTGTCTCGATTCCCTTCAGAAGGATTCATGGTGTCTATAGACCAGTCATAAAAGAGTTCCGATGTCTTTTGTTCAATAAAAGAAATTAGATGGTCTATATCACTGGTATAAAGGAAAAATATTCAAATTTAAACTGAAATGACTGAATTTTAAAATTATTTATGCTTTCCATAGAGAGCGCCTGGCATCCATATGGCCAGCCCCAGCACAATTGCAGAAAATTTTCCCTTTAAAGTGGGAAATCATTTCAAGGATGAGTTTAAGAACCCTTTAAAATTCAGGCAGAAATCTTGTCACGAAAGTATCACAGAAACTTCAGACAGGATTATGTAACTCTAAAGTCAATATACAGACATGCATAGTCTTACCTTCCTTCGGCAGTATCTCGCATGTACCGTTGTAGGGAGCTCTGTCAGTATAAAACTTCTGACTCGTCTCACCAGTGGACATGCCAGTCACTCTGCCTTGCAATTTTATTTCATATGCGAGTCCTTCCTTAAGGCATGACTTCTCCATGCTCCAAACCGCACGGTTTGATTCTGGAATTAAGATGCTTTTCACTGTATTAGGTTGAGGTAACATGAGTGTCATCATACTAAGAAATGTATTACCGATGCAAAGTACAGTGATATCTCACCTACGGGAACGTAAAATAGTGTGAACTTTATAGGGAATAGAATTTAAATGATAAACAAAGGCGGGGTCATAAATTGGTCATGATATATAAAATGATTTCTTTCCAGAGTCGCTCTGCTATATACCGCTGTGTGCACCTGTTTCCCCACCTTGATAATCCGCCCAATGTCATTGTAATAAGCCAAATTGACATCCCATCTGGGCATGCCCAGTGAAGCTTGGCCTCCGTTTGGGACAGAGGTCATTAGGGACAAAAAGTGATCTTTCCACACTCAACTTGTTAAGTTACCCTGGTCGCCAGCATCAAACTTTTCTTTTTTTATCACATTTAAGGCCCAATTTAGTGAAAAATTAAACAGTATAACCTATTGATAATAATAAAAACAAGGCAACCACTAAAATGTGCCAGGCTTCCAATCCATTCCAGTTCTTTCCCTAGTTTCACGTTTGACACTGTACATTTCTGTGTTCAGTGAGAGAAAGTTATCGCTAATAACATGTGGCCCAGATAGAGGCTGGGCTTCAGTAGGCATGCTGAGTTGAAATGTCATTTTCGCTTCTAGGATCTGTCTCTCGAACACATGGCTATTTGACATTATGCTAATAATCAGCAAACCTTTGGCAGAATCGTTATTCACATCCCTCGCCATGTGCAGACTTGACCTAAATATTAGTCTCGTGTTGTCAATTAACTTAATCGTGCTTCATGGAAACTGTAGAATTTGTGCTTGTAAGAAGAGTTGATTGACGGCCAGTTTCAAAATACCCTAACCCTGTCCTTTGCAATCTGCCCTATAACTATAGCCATCAGGAAGCTGCATAACCAATAAGTGTAAAAAAATAATGCTCAATGTTAAATGGCAACGTTAATTGTAAAAAAGGCATGTTTTTACCGGTTATAACCAGGGCTCGGGTCTTCTTGTGTTAAGTTGAAATGAGGCTATCTCGTGTTGACCCTGAACCTGCATATGCTAACTTTTAGCGTTAAGTTTTAAATCTCTTACGCTTTACACGTGATCAAACGCTACGATATTTTTTTTCAGTAGGGGAGGGATCCAAGCATGTGAGAAGACGTGTTAAAAGAAATCTTTTTTGTCAGAAGTTACTCTAATATGAAACATTAGATCGAGTAAATTTTACTATTTAGTCTAGGGTGTAAAAAGTGTTATAAATAAGTAGAATACAACTTTCAAATCCAATTTATACGCATGTGAGATTATCACTTATGTGACCTGCACTTGTAGGGTAAAAAGCATTACGAAAATTAATGTCAGCGTTACTAAGACAACCAGGTATGCAGTTGTAGCGGGAAAGCAATATGCATGCCGTTGCGTTAACATTCATAGAGGTTCGTTTTTAACATCTAGTGTTGACTTTCATTTATAAGTGTGATTTCTTCTGTTTTTGACAGCCAGCGGAGCAAAATTAATTTACCATCATCTGTAAACTTTCAGTTGCCATCGTTTCAACATTTGTGGGCTGTACACAAACAACATGATGTCAGTAAAAAGGTAAAAATCTGCACGCCAGGCAGATGAATAAAACGGCTTAGTATTACCAGTAAAAACTATGCAGACTATAGGAAGAGGTTACACACACCTTCATTCTTTTTGGGCTCGCACGCAGATGGTGCAGATGGTTGAAGATCCCAGATGTAGTTTGGTTTTTTGCATGATTTGCTTGTGCAAGTACCAATAAAGACAAGCCTTTGTCCTACATTGACTTTTTTCATACAATTTTCTTTACACCTGTAGGTACAAGATGTTAAAAAAAATGACGGTTAGCAAACTGGATATATATATATATATATATAAGCATTAGCTGGACCAGTGCCTAAAATGCACTATAAAGGGGACCACAGACATACGTAGTATAATTGGTATACACCTTACCAATAAAATTAAATAAAAACATTTAAGAAACCATTAACTGACTATCAGTAACAAGTAAGCATGTTTTTTTCAGTATTAGGGTGACCATATACATACATATAAGCATAAAGACCACCAGACTTAGGAGGATCGTGTTTGGTTCCCTCAAGCCAGTCGTATATATTTTGTTTATAATCGACATCCCATTCCTGAAGTATATATATATATATATATATATATATATATATTCACCGCAAGCCTAATATAAACTCGGTGCAATTTGTTCAACGTCACTTAAGAAATTCATGGCCAACATTATGAATGATTGTTCATTTTTAAAAATATTATTTATCTGGTCAATACCTTAATGTATTACTGCTTTGTTAAGGAAAAATTAAATGGCAATTTCTCCACTTAATGCAATTGATTTTTCGTTCAGATTATGCAGAAATCCAGCATTGTTAATATGCACTCCAATGAAGAAAAATTTCCGTGACACTTTGGAGAAACTACTAACTGGATTTCCATTTCTGGTGGATCTCCGGGCAGGACCCTAATTTGTTGTACCGCGGTTGCTGGTCGGATGTCTTTCCTTGCTCTCAACGTGAACAGGTATGTTGTGTTAGCCTCCATATGTCCAGTGTTAAACGTGATGTTCGAGCGTCCGGCCGGGACGTCAAGCCTTCCTGGTCCATCCCCAAAGCAACCACCCTTGCCGCTTCTTAATTTAGGATTAGCTTTATTTAGAAAATATGAAAGGCACAGCAAGAGGAATAATTTGGCAAAAGAAAACTTCCGTATTTCTCTTTGATCTAGGAAAAAATATATATTATTTGTATATATGTCGTCTGCACAACATCTGTCAATATTACCTCTGCAACACATATCTTGCTTTGTGTCAACAAATTCCGACTTGTCTTTTCAGTAATCCTTATTGAGACCACACCACTAATATCACGGATTGACAAGAGGCTGGCAGGCCAAAACTACACAGGTCAAGCAAGGTATTTTCAAAGGTATTGTACTATCAGCATTTGACAAATATTAAGTTATTGTAACATTTAAATTTGGAATTCATGTGAAGTTATTTTGCCATTTGAATTGTCACAAATGTAACATTTCCGTCACACTTGAAGTACAGATGCAGCTCATCAGGCCACAGGCGCCACCTTGGAACAGGTGAAACTGCTGCCTCCCAGGGCCTTACCAATTCATGGGCCAAGAAGTATTACTAGGAACCAGAGACAAAAGTTGTTTGACCACGTTGTCAAATGCATCTAACATTTCTTCTAAACAACTATTACGATCGACAGTAACACAATCAAACTGAGGGGTCAAGGGTAGTTACTAATTCTCTCGTTTTTAATTCATTACGTTTAAGATCTTTCCATACCATAAATGTTAGAACATAAATAACTCACCTCCCTTGGGCAGAGGAATGGTGTTATTTTGACTATCTATTACATCGGCTTCCTTTTCCTGGCGACAAAACCATTCAAAGATCATTCCAGTAATACCATCCTCATCTGGGTCTGACGTCCCGGGCTGCGAATTGACGGTGATATTTTTATTGATCCCAATTACCCTCGACGTCCCTGGCGATATGGCGGCAACCAGAGGACTTCTGCTGATCTCGAAAAATATGTCCCCGGAGGCTGTTGCTTCTTGCACCCCCCGCATGGAGACTCGCAGTGATGCCTTGTACTTTCCATACTCTAGCGCTTTCTTTTGTATCAGGATTCCATCAGTTGTCCGTGTCACTTTTGTTTGGTCTTCCACACTTGCCGCCTCTTCCTTGTCCCCGAGTTTGATAATATGCCACGTGGTGTCGACTTTATCTGTTATTTTACAGTCTATTTTAAAAGTAAATCTATCGCCAGGTGAGAAAGTCACTTCATCTGCCTTTCGGTACATAAGTCGATCATTAAGGGAACTTCCAAGGTCACCTTTAAACTTAATGATTGGAGGGTTACATGGTATGTCCCTGACTACTTCCTGAACAACAATTTCATACCCAAGTATGCTGGTTATGTTGCTGACCGAGTTATTTGCGAAAACGCTTATGGTGTAATTATTCGTCGAGTTATAGGTATGGAATAACACAACAGGTTCATGTTTGGCATGAAAGATTGATTTTTCGCCATCACCAAAGTCTACCTGTGCTCTCACATTAGTTCCATTTGCCAATGAGATATTGAATGTTATCACATCTCCAAGTCGAACATATCTCTTATCGGAAATGATCTTCATACCATGAATTATTTCATCAACAACTATTGTTGTTTGCAAAGTTTGGGAACTGACGAAATTAAAGCACTTGACGTCAACTTGGTACGTCCCGGGTTCATAATTATTATTATGATGATGTTGATGGCCGTTACGTAGCTCCCCCGCATAGGTCCATCCCGTATCATTTTTGCTATATACCCACTCATTATAGGCCCATTC
Organism: Hermodice carunculata; assembly: GCA_964020975.1. Taxonomy (NCBI): domain Eukaryota; kingdom Metazoa; phylum Annelida; class Polychaeta; order Eunicida; family Amphinomidae; genus Hermodice; species Hermodice carunculata. Next base: position 45,072,629 of record OZ026623.1, on the reverse strand, counting down.
ACAGAATGCATCTGTTGGTCCTTGACTTCCTGGATGGCTGTCTATGAAAAAATGTGCCATCCCCTGCTTGAGTCTGTACGCCACTGGAGAGTTAGATCTCAGAGTCAAATTGGAAACAATATACTGGACTATGAGCGGTTTCAGCGTGATTTTCATTGTGCTGACGTCATTGCTGACGTTTATGTAGGCCGTATAATTCCCTTCACTATAAACATGTTCGTATGTGACGTTTGTGTTTGCTGGCTGATACTTGAACTTAGAGCTGGTTTGTGCTCCGTCACCGTAGTCTACAAAGTAAGAAAGATCTGAGCCTTTCGCTAAAAATGTCCAAACAAAAGCTGAGCTGTTAGCGGGAATATGATGAACAGCAAAATCTGCCTGAAGTCCCGCGACTGGTTCCTGGAGGATGATAAAGCTCGAAAAGAATCCATAGCTGACATAATTTGAACAGTTGGCAGTGACCTTGTACGTCCCATTTATGGCTTTATAGTTGTAAACAAGGGTAGCAAGGCGTGTGCCAGCAAATATCAAAGGCCGCTTATTTTGTTCGCCTGCTCCGTCTCCATAGTTGATTTTGCAGGAAGCGAAAAAAGGCTCCGGATCAGACGAAATTATTCTAAAATACAGTTTGACTGTGCCAGGGGGTTGTGGATCGGGTGATGACGTGTTCATGACAATAGAGTTGAGTTTAGGTTCTATCCACACCTCATATATATCTTTTACACTGCTGACTCTATTCCACCCGTGGATAAATATCTTATGTAATCCTCTCGTGCATTTGCTCTCAGGAATGATAGCATAGCCTGCGTCGTCTCCAAAAGCGTAAATTACATTCCTAATGTTCACAAAGTCAAATCGTACTATGAACGTGGCATTTGTACCCCCATTAACTGTCCAATTAAAAAATAAATCCTCGCCGTATGGGTGGAGGTTGAATGGTGGCGCACTAATATTAATATTCTCTTCAACAAGTATTTCTAGCTTGTGCACAAGAGAGTCAAGATAATTGTAGCATCGCAAAGTAAACATATAAATCCCACTAGTCTTATACGTATGGTTAAATACTGTTACCTTGCTTGGGCGCTCGTCATATACTTGCCACACATAGTGATCACCAAAGTAGCGCATGCAAGTCATGTGGCTTCCGTAGCTGATGAATTGTTCAAAGATGCTGGCTTTGCCTAGTGAAACAATGTTTGATGTTTTAATTGCCAAGTTACTAATTGGAATATTAACCCCAAGCATTGCCCATAAGTAAATAAACTTGTGTGAGTTACTTGCCCATAAACTCACGTTGTATACCCCAATCGCAGTATAGTTGTGCCATATTTCTTCCGCAATTGGACCAGTATTGTTGTACGCACGTTGTTCAGCAAAAGTATCGCCGTAATGCCAAAATAGAGTTACCTGCGCCCCTATAGGGACAGTTGTAGTAACTAAGGCCAGTTCGCCAAGGGCTATGTGTTTGACATTCATGGTGACCTTGCCGATTGGAATATCTACCCACGCAATGGTCGATGCCTGTTCATAGCTGATGTTGTTTCTGGCCCTTACGGTGACTATATATTTACCCACATGAGGATAGCCATGGGACTTCAGTGATATATTGTACGGGTCCGTAGCATGTCCCTCTTCCAAAAATCTGAAGAAAATGGCACAGAAATTTGATTGAAAGGGTAGCTTGGGTGAGATGCTATTCATGCATTCATGTCTTATGTACTTTTTCATGTAAATTTTATCCTAAAGTTGCCATTCATTGGAATGTGCAATTGTGCATCTCAGTTGATTTAAATAGCACGATGTGGCACTGGTGGATAGCTCTAATTTATTTATTTATTTACTTATTTGTTTGTTTGTTTGTTTGTTTGTTTGTTTATTTATTTATTCATTCATTTATTCATTTATGTATTTATTTGCTTGTTTGTTTGTTTGTTTGTCTAATTGTCTGTCTGTCTGTTTAGTTGTTTATTCATTCATTCATTTATTTATCCCTGGGCACCTCCGAAGTAGGAGGCATAGAGCAATCACTGTGTCCATCCGTCCACGGAGTTTCTGCACAATAAATTTAGCACATTGTCACCCAGTGCTTTCAAATTGCATAAAAGTATTGTCCTATATAAGGGCTAAGGTAAGTTTAAAGATGGGTGATCTTGGCACAGTTCCCAAGATCACAGGGCAACCGTAAAGAATTTGTTTTCTACACTATCACCTGGGAAATGTTTCAGCCAGGACTTTTATCGCACACAGGATTATGGTCTGCTATAAGGGCTATGTCAGGCTTTGATGATGGTTGACCTTGACTCAATTCTCAAGGTTACAGACCCACATTTCAGAATTCAGTTGCCTTGACCTAATTCCTTGCACAAGCTTTTGCACCACTGTAAGTCCTGGGTCAACTTCAAACCTTAGTGACCTTGACTTCTTTTTTAATGTCAGGGAGCCTTTCATTGTTACTGCCCATTGCTGACCTTGAACCCATGTCCAAGGTCTTAGATCCTGTGTCCAATGTTAAAAATGATATGTAGAGATACTGCAGCAGATGGCACACTTGTGTACATGCATTTCTGGACTATCAAGTACTAGAAAGTTGTATATATTGCACCTCAAACTGTCTAACCTAATTCAATAAGTAATGTATCAGCTATTTCAGTACATGTATTGTGTACCATTGTCTTTTACAATACTAGTACAATACAATTTCATGACTATCCTTATAGCTTTTTTTTAATCTGACTACAGCTACTTCAAATGAAACATGTGATTAGCAACGTTATCAATCAGGCGAAGGGTGCATGGATCGAGCAATATCTGATAGCACTTTTATTTATTTATTTATTTATTTATTTATTTATTTATTTATTTATTTATTTATTTATTTATTTATTTATTTATTTATTTATTTATTTATTTATTTAAAAGGGCTGAACTTATAACTTTCCCATCTTGTAAAATAATAGTATTATTCACTGAACGTGTGTAGGAACGTGGTAGCGAATCTTCCATGTTACTGCCTATTCTGTTATTGTAGGTATATAAGAAAAGAATAGATGTCGCCTTTTTTATGACCGCTTTTGGGGTATTGACCAGCCACCTTGCCCCCAGTATTCATCATTTTCTTTCTAACTTGAGAAAAAATTCACAAAACCATGAAATGTTGACCCCAACGTATCGATGGGTCCATCGAGCTTACCTTCCCTTTTCAAGACACAGTAACCACTGCGGGAGGAAGGAGGTGCAAATCCGCATGTTGGTGAGAACTTGAATAACATCTTAATTTGAGTTTCAAGGAGACGACTGTTTGAATACAAGTGACGTGATGGTACTACTGAGCTCTCTAGATACATATTGTACCAACAGATGCTATATTGAGTTATACATTCTTTTTGTCATATTAAAATAAACCATCTTCATTTATTACATTTTAGCCAAGGTATAAATGGTCATAGTCACCCGTCGCCATAGTTCCAGAAAATTTGCATATCAGTGCCTTGCGTCACAGTGGTATTAATCGTTGTGTTTTCTCCGGGTTGAACTACAGTGGCCTGAATGGTTAAGCCTTTAATGGCAACAGCTGTAACAGAATATTAAATATAAAACTCACGACATTTGACATACTTGTAGTTTAAGCATATAAAGAGGGCCATTAAAGGGTAAGAAATGCAAATGCAAGACATTTTAAAGATATACTCTACCCGGCCTCGTCAAAAGCTGGATTGTATGGCTGAACTGTTCGTACTTCGCATAAAAAATGCTGGAGATCAAAGTAGGCTTCGCCAAAAATTGCATCTTACCACAGCAAACTGATGTTTAACAACGTGACAATTGCAGTCGCAGTAACAAACTCGCTTCGCTTTTCGATACCACATGCAAGCATTTTGTAAAACACTAACCCCTTGCATCTCTAAACGTGACCAGAAAATTGCAAACTAATTTGAATAATTCTCCTCACCTTGTTTAATTTTGAATTTATTTGTCGAATCTTGTTACGTTTGAAGGTGTTATTTAAACAGTAAATTGTAGCTCACGCTCCTTTACCCTGACAGGCAAAAAATTTAGATCTGCCTCGGTATAACTTCAGTGACCTCACCCAGGCGTTGATACAACGTTTGCAGTCACCCCAAATTGACTATCTGGTACTATTACTTAAAATTTTGAAGAAAGAATACGGGTTGGTGTGCATTATTCATGCTTTATACATGGTGGTACAATTGAAATTTAAAATCCTTCTAACCTGACAAATATACCGGCGTGTCCCCTCATGTATTTGATATTGGCGTTAGGTTGTTTTATTCCTGTGTTTACTTTTGAAAGGCTCAATTAACAATTTGCAATCAAAAACATGTATTAAATCACAAAAATTAAGAAAAACAAAATCCTTGAACGGAGTAGTTCTCAGAATTACCAGAACTTCTACAAATTCAATTCTGCACTTTTCTGCTCAAACCAGTCTGTTCTCACTGCCCTGTACTTTTTAAGCGTTTCATTTTCGTTTGCTAATGCTTGTTTCAAAGAAAAAGTAGAGGCGTCTGTGGCAGTGTTTCCGTGTCTTTTTAAATCCGTTAAACTTTATTAAGTATAGTATAGACACATTTGTTTAACATGGATTGTGAAAGAAGTCACGCATTGACTTATCGAGTCACTCTCCATGGCACAAATGTTGGCGTATACTTCCTACCTTGTCTGTGGTGGAGGAAACTCCAAGAAATCCACCATGCACAGTTAAAGTGGTAGGGACTTTTTCCACATGCTGCCCAGGACGAGAAATAAACCCGGGTCACAGAGGTGAAAGGCGAGCGTCTTACCGCTCAGCCAGCTGTGCACCCTGTTAAAATGAATTTAAAAGCACAGAATGGAATTCATAGATGCGACTGGTTAATTTGGCAATAAAAGAGGATACGACAGGTTTCGCTTGGATTTATTTTCGATAAAAGTGCATATACAGACAAAAATCATGAAATAGCAGAACGAATTATTCCCTTGTATCTTCTTTTCTCTATTCTCTGTCAAGGTACGATATCGAGGCATTTCCAGTCGGCTTGCTTCGTGTCTCCAATCCTTACAAAGAATCCAGACATCTGACCTGAAAATTTGAAAAAAAATATGTAGATATTTTGACATGCATGGATATTAGACCATGAATTAAATTTCTGTTTCAAGTGGGATGGGTGCATGTGAGAGGGGGCGGGGACTGCAAATTGATAAAAGGTCCACAATATATGAATCTCGTTTGCAAGTCATTGGATTTCACGCAAATAACACAGTGCACAGTTGTCGCTCCAAAAGACACATCTGGCGCTCCAAAATGTATGCACGTTATTGTGACATTCTCAATCATGATGTTAATTGAAGTGCGATCAATACAATGGGCATTTGATACCCCAAAGAATGTGGTGAATTTGCAAGTTTTCATAGCTTCTGATAATTTTCTTTTTTTTTTAATATTGTTAGGGAAAAATTATTTTGTTCGAGATGTACAATAAAGTCGCGGCCTGAAGCTGAATCACAAAAAGTCGCCTGCAGCTACCAAATTTGGACTACACGTACGAACCAAAATTTAAGAATGCCAGAATATGTCCATGCACAAATATAAATAATAACAACACAGAAGGTCAGAATGATGGACACCCAGTAACAAGTTCACAAGAACTTGATTTCCTTTATTTGGGAAAAGTTTCCAAATAAAAATCTCACTCAAAATTAGCAAATCGGGTGTTTTGCAACAGCGGCACCAAGTGCTTTATATTCAAGGCTTTTCTGTGCTCATGTACAGCTGATTATTGGCAGAAGACCATTAGTTATTTGCACAATGCCTTGACCATTTGCAACAAGGACCTGGAAAGAGATACAAGAAAACATACAATTTTTGTACACAGAAGCATCCCTGTCTTATATATCAATTGTCAAGATCATGTTATGTACTCATATTGCATGTAATCACATAATAATAATCACATGGTTTTGAAATCATAATTAGTTACCGCGGGTTTTTGTATGTATTAAATTTGTTATAAAGTATGGTCTTCTACACCAAATATAAGTTCCTCCAGGATGTGAGTTTTTTATGCATAACGTCGACGCCAAAATGGAATAAAGTATATGGCATGATACCGGTTCCAACGAGGAGCAATGACAAAATCACAATAATACCTCATATGTGGTCATTGCAAACCAACTGAGCACTATGTTGGAATGTTTAAGCACACATGACATTTTGCAGGGGTTCCTAGAAGTACTCTTACCTCCTGAACTATGCATTTGCAAGTTTATATTTTTTCCACACTATATTGTAAAAAAGAATAAAAGCATACGGCGTTGTCTCACTGCCACCAAGCAAGCTGCACCTGCAAACGGATTAATTTTCAATATTTTCTCGCCGTTGATGTCCTAATTTTTCTTCAAATATAGGAATTAAAAAAGACGAGTGTATTTGCTTTAGAACAAAAGTTATTTTGCTTCAAGAAATTCTGAGTTATACCATTTTTGACACCCATACATACTGGATTTCAAACTGTGAACTTTTGCTTTATGAAACTCGACATGCACTAAAGATACTAGGCAGAATGGTCGAGTTTGTTGATACATCATTTCATTCTATATGTGAAAAAGATCATTTCCACAAGGCTACATCACTCAAACTATTTGTTCATATATTTAAAAATACCACACATGTCAAATATATTCGAAACATTTATAAGCATGAAGTAGTAGTGTATCTGCGCTAGTTGGGAGGGTGATTGCACTATGAACATCAACATACACACTCACATTGAAGGACAGGTACTTAAGCGTAAACCACCTGTGGTACCCGGATGCTAAATGTCGTCTGCTTCAATGTGTGCTCCCTGAAATATATCGATAAATGAAACTATTTGTATCAGATTTTTCGAAGAAATCTATAAAAAACCTTTTCCTAGGTCGACAGCTTCCCTGGACCCTTGACATGGTAAAGGTGCTAAGCGCTAGGAAACGGTGCTAAATCATCCTTAGCTGTACCAGCAAAAGGTCTTGCATTATCGCTTTCCCAACAGAAACAATAACAGAATACCAACAGGAACAAAACATATAGCCTTGTCATGATTTATTTACAGAGAACTTATGTTGCGACTTGGCGTTTTGTCCAATATCTCTTTTTTCAGGAGTCTGTTATGCTACAAAATATGCGTCATTTCCAAATTATTTATACCCCATCAACAAATACTATAGATAGATAGACAGATAGATAGATAGATAGATAGATAGATAGATAGATAGATAGATAGATAGATAGATAGATAGATAGATAGATAGATAGATAGATAGATAGATAGATAGATAGATAGATAGATAGATAGATAGATAGATAGATAGATAGATAGATAGATAGATAGATAGATAGATAGATAGACAGACGGTGCGTTTTCGTGTTAAATATGTCAGATTATAAACATGCTTCCCCACCAAGCTTTACAAAACAAATCGAAAATGTTCATTTTTTTCGAAAAAAATAAGACGATTCAATTACCATATTTAAATGTCAGAGCATTTAAAATTATACTTTTAGTATAAATATATACAAATGATTCCCTTTGCACGCCTAAGTTGCCAATGATAAATCATAAGATGTACCTCCCATCAAATCGGCTGTCATCTTTTGATTTGTCCAAAATGATTTCAATGCACAAAGGTGTATTGAAATTCTTGTACGCATATATATATACAATCAAAGCTGTGTGTAACGACTGGTGGAAAAGTTCTGTCCTATGTTCTTGTTCTCATCGGAAAAGAACCACAACATAAAAATCGCGAGACACCCACTCAATGGAGCATAGGAAGTATATTATTTGTGACTTCAGGTCGAATGTATGTTCTGCACAGTGTAAATTAATCACCCTCTCTAGACAATCACTCATGGTAAAGATCAGTTCAAACTTTAAAATTTCTTAATTCAGGTAATATTTTAAAGGACAATACAATCCATGCCAATTTCCCATTCTAAGGCCATTATATTTGCGGAGAATACCTTCCTAAGTGAACTGAATGGAGATTAATTTTATACAAAAATCATGAGCGGAGAAAAAAATAATGCCACTTTCAGAAAAAAAGTTTTTTTGCCAAAAATTTTGCCGACAGAATCATATTCATTTTAAAATCCGTATATAAGTGTGCAGTTAAACGATGCTGAACGCCTTAAAAAGCAACAAGCGATAAAAATCACAGGGCTTTAAGCCATGAGAAACAAATACATGGCAAACCATGTAGTGTAAAAGTATGGTAACACAACAGAGAATGCGAAGTAAGAAAAAGCAACACAGACCATAAAGCCATGAAAAAGGAATGTGGAGTATACGGGTAAAGATAAAACGGCAATGTGGTCTTAAGCCATGGAGTAAAAAAATCACTGGCATCATCATTACTGTCATCATCATCATCATCATCATCATCATCATCATCATCATCATCATCATCATCATCATCATCATCATCATCCTCTATTTGGAGTGCACAGATACTCCGATCAATTTGACGAAGTTTCTTCCTCATCGACACATTTGTAAAAAGAGTACTACATCTATTAAAACTTGAAAAAAACTGTTTGGGACTGCAAGCTCCCTGTCAATTTTCGGTGCGAAATTATTATATTAATGTTTACCCAGCCGTTCTTTTGGTTATAATTCTATTGCATTTTGGTTTCCCAAATACGACAGACGTTCTTGTACATGTATATAGAAAATACAATAATTTTGCCAATAGGTCTTTTGGTGATATAGTGGTGCGCCCAGTTTTCATAGATTTTTTTAATTATATGCGCAAAACACCATCACGATGGAACAATCACTTGACATATTGAATTCTGTCTTGGCCCATAGTATTACCAAACTGGGATTGTCAGCAGCGCAACATGTCGTTGTGGTACTTAAACTTCGTGTGGTTTTTTCCAAAGCATAATCGGTTTATGATTTTAATCTTAGAATAAGTACATTACATACGCATGCACAAGTATGTTACAACATGTAAGATATCTGTGTCAATTTTCATTCAACAAATAAAAGTCCTAAACATGTTGGATAAGATGTTATCAGGATGTGTGCGGCGTATCACCTAAAACTATGAAATATTTAAGCATGCTTGACTTGATAAATTAGGGCAAATTCTAAATAAGTGCTAAACCGAATTGTAGAGGAGAATTGAGACCAGCTTAAGAAACCAGAGTCGAGATAAAAGTATGTGACGATTTATACAGACCCGTTTATCAAGGCAACAAGTAATTTTCTATCGCTGAAGTCATTTTCCATGGTCGAAATAATGACCCATGGCTAGATTATATTTCAAGTACCTAGATTCCTTCCTCCCTGCAAGTAAATGTGACAGCAATTTGAAGTGTATTTTACACGCATGACTTACCCAGTACGGTTTTTTGAAAACAAGGAGTTCCTGTACAAATGAGTACAAATGAAAAACAAGCTGTTACTTCATAAACAAAACAGCTGTTCGCTTTTAAATTTAATTTGATTTGATTCGGTCCCAGGGACATAATACATTATAATAAACAATATGCAAACTGAATACAGACAATTGCAAAATAAAATGGCAGGATGAAAACTAAAATTTCACAATATATAAAGACATATCACTGTAATGTGTTCATAAAATAACACTTGACAAATACAAGGTATCCTATGAAAAAAAAAAAAAAAAAAAAAAAACAGGATGTAGCACAAAAAGTAGAAAATCACATCAAGGAGTAAACAAATTAACATACGAATGTAAGATGAAATAAAATGATTTTAGGAGTTTTTTAATAGAGCAGCACCAGGATACTCCAAGAAGCTGGATTGATTGCTTTCCTTATTTCCATTGGGGTCCTGGGGATAAAAATTAGAGACAAAAAACTAAAAAGTGAACACATGTAAATACAGTTAGCAATGCGTTAAATTCTAAACAAGAACAATTGCGAATAAAAATATATAAAATATCACAGCATATCTACCATAACTTACCACAAGCTGTGTGAAGCACCATCACAATGATCGTTAGTGATAAATGAACTATTTTCCCTTAGCTTGTTTTTTTTTCTGAAAGGTGTGATTTTAGTTGAAATATGAATTTCCTTTTGTCTGATACTGATTATAATTGCAGTGGTGATTTGTTCCAACTTGAACCTTTGAACCTACTATCGTGATCTATTCTTTAAATATATATATATATATATATATATATATATATATATATATATATATATATATATATATATATATGTGTGTGTGTGTGTATATGTATATGTGTATATATATGTATATATATATATGTATATAAATATATGTATATATATATATATATATATATATATATATATATATATATATATATATATATAAAGTGGAAAATTTTGAATTTATGCAAATCCGGGAAAACTCATGTTCGGGAAAATTGTACTTATACAGTAAATATCCAGTGATTTCTTTATTTACTTGTGTCTTTTGTCTATCTATATCATTCAATCCATTGCAATATTTTTTACTATGTCAAATATAAAAAAAATAAGATAAAATAAAATAAAACATCTTCAGATATAAATAATGTCGATTCGCTTCATCATTCTTAATGGAAGTGTGCACATACGGATGCAAGTTGAGTAAAAAAAAAGGACAGTTGACTTTTGCTTTTCAAGGTCATTTCAAGGTCAATGGAGGTCAAATATCCATTAGTGTCTGATTTTTATTATACACAATGACATCTTTCCTGGAGATAATGGAACTCAATCAAAAGTTATGTCCTATATAGTGTGAAGGTGCCACTAGAAGGCTACTTGGTCCCGTTGTGTAGGGCGTGTCATGGCTGTGTGCCAGGATACCGGAGCTTGCGTTAGTTTTTCCTACATACATGATTACAATACAGTCTGAGCGAGTAATAAATCCAGCTCCACTCTGACCTCTTTTCCTCAAAATTGATAGATTAATTTGCTCATGGCACTCTTTAGTTGTTAATAATCAAATGGTTTGGTATGAAATATTCAGTTTCTGTTTTAAAATTTCATTAAGTGTAGTTAATAGCCTCGTATTTCTTTTTTAAAAACTGCATTTAACCAGCTTGAAGGGCACTATATGTAACGTGTCCATTCACTTCTCAATAACATCTGAGATCAGCATGTTTTCATCTCAGATACCATTGAACCCTGTTGGGCAAACTTTTACCACTTTTTTTTTTTTTGCCAGCCACGGCCAATTCATTTTCAAAGGACACTTGTTTTTGTAACGCCTAATATTGTCCCGGAACAGTGGTCGTACGACCATTTAAACCAAATACGAGATCAATCGGCCGATATTGAATGTATGTGTGCCCGTGCAAACTCAACAGCCTCGTGTAAATTAAAGGCCCTGCATACCATTGTTAAAAGTACTGCTTCAAATATTTTCATTCGCAGGAAGTGATCAAGACATATTTGAAAGCTAACGCTTAAAAAGGTATGTTTCGTACTTATGTCCGGGTCAAATAAATAAGTTGTTTCCTGTGCGTAGTAAAAAATGATATAACTGATGGGAGGACACACTCAAAGATAAAGTGCCAGATGAGAAACTTGTGTTCTTGGGATTAAAGAAATTTCCTTTTTTCCAAGTCAGCACACTTTGCCTGGTTTCCAGCTGGGAAGCAGGGGAAGTCCGCTTAGCTGGCAAAAACTGTTGATTGTATGTCTATCAAGGCCAGAAATGGCTGCTGCGCATGTGAAATACATGCAGTATAAGAAGATACGAGACTACGAGACAGTGTTCCTGCAGAACTCACAAATCCCAAGTCAGCATGAATCTGTATTGCATATTCTGATACAGCTTCTTTTTTTTTCGGACAAAAAGTTGTGTCTCTGTTCCATATAGAAATTCTAATATGCCGGCCAAAATATCGAGATTCAAGTCGGTTTGTGGATCAACCAAAGCCAGTGGTTATTTGAATTCCGTTTTTTACTTGAACTTATTGCCTTTCTTTTATCCCTATCATGAAACGATTTGCCCCCAAAGCAGACCAAGCTCAATATAACCTGCACTATGCTTGGTTTCATCAAGGACTACAAGATTTATTTTATTTATAATAAGGGTACTAAAAGGGCACACTCAGCCTTCTCTAGACTAATGACGCAACCAGGAAGTTGAACCTTATCACTTTGGCTATTGAGTACACCTGCCGTCTGGAGCTGTAGTCTGTTAACATGACAACAAAAGTGGTCCAATTACAAATCAAATTAATTTTGCAACATTATGAACGGCGATCATACAGCAAAGGGCAGACCTTTTGAGGTTAAGCAAACGCACAGATATGTCTGTTGAACAGGGAAAGTTATTTGCAGTCCTAGGTAAGAAAGGGTGATGTGTTTTGATGTCTGTCTTTGGAAACTTGTTTCAGGAGATTGGTTATAAAGTTTCCTCAGTGGAACGGTTGCTGATTAATCCTTGATGGACTGAGACCATTATCAGCCACATGGAATAATCAAAGTAGATATCTCAGATCGCACCAGTAAAATGTGGGTCACAGGTCATTAGAAACAGGAAGTGACCTCTCCCCATTCAGTCACTAAAGTGTCCTAGGTAACCAGTTCCAAGCTTTTTCATTTTTTTTTCTTATTTGTTGATATTTTCTGGACAAGAATCCCACAGATTCGACCTACAAACAACAAATACCAAAGATACTTTTTCCGAGGTTAAGTCTTCCCCCAAAACAGGTCTGATGACAGTCTTGGGTTTGGCTACGATTACCTTTCACGGCAATTCATTATAAACTAATTAAAGTACTTTTCCAGTAAATTCCTGATTCTATACAGTTAAATTACCTTATAAAACACACGACCCCCATGCAATCGGTCGATGTGTTGTTGACATACTTCTGCTCAAACACTGAATTCTTTTATGATAGATAGTTAAGCAGAAATCTTAAACATAATTCATTATTTGTACGAACGCATGGTACACTGACAAAAGCTGATACCCTTTTTTTGGTTCGCCGACTTTCATGTAAGTATCTTGGGAAGCGATGTGCCTGTAACTCCACACAGGGAGCCAGGCATTTGTTCGGGAAGATTATAAAGCATGACTTTATTTTTGTAATTTTCATCAATTTTAAAATGATGAAAAATAATGGGGCCCTTTTGTTCCCAGCCGTTCGATATGACTGATTATGTTATTGTACAGTTCCCAAACCAAGCATTCTCTGTATTTTGGCATAGGCCTATTTAATATGTTTGCACAAATGGGGATATTTGAACCATGACTCCAAACTCTGTAGGCTTCAATTTCACATAGTAAAAACGGCCTTTGTGAAGTGATCATATGTCTTTGTTGTATGGAACCTTTATAACATATCATTATATTTCCGATATTAGAGAGATTGTTGGAAAATTAGCGATATCACCAACTACGTTGCGGTATTGAGCGATGTTTCTAAATATTAAGGAATGTCACTAAATATATAGAAATATTGAATATTTAGAAATTGATTAAATAATTGGACATCACTATTCATTCATAGATATCACTTAAATTGTTTTTTGATAATAATGTCAAGCGATATCGCAAATCCATGTAAATATATCACCAAATGATTTAGAGATATCGCTGAAATATTTAGCGATATTTTAAATCATTCTATGAGATCTCACAATGTAGCATACTACTAAATCATTGGGCGATGTCCCCAAATTATTTGCCGGCATCGCAAAATATACGTCTGGATCCAGTCGTACATTATTAAAAGTGGAACTTACAGTACTTTGTTGTGGAACTCCATCTTATTTCTAGTGTTTTTGTGTTGTTTGTGTAGATTTTTAACATGTCGAGGGGATTCCTATGAGCATTGATGTATTCTTGAAGATTCTCTGCCGGTATTATCCCACAACGCCCATAACCAAATACGTACAAGCTACTTTCTTTATAATACCGCTAAATGATTGAGAGATAGGGCTGAATAATTACCATTAAGCAATATCCTCACATGATATATATATATATATATATATATATATATATATATATATATATATATATATATATATATATATATGTATATATATATATATATATATATATATATATATATATATATATATAAACACATCATTCTGTAATATCTGTAGACCATTTACCAAATATATCTAAATATGGACATTTGGAGATATCTCAACAGATTTAGGAATATCACTAATTTATCAATATAATCACTACATTTATCTCAAAGGAGCCACCATCATCAGACAAATATGTATTTGTTTTATGCTTGATCTGTTCAGTTCTTTGTTGAATCCAACATTTTACCAAAAATATATGAAGTTGATAGCCACACCGCAGGAAATGACGTTGAGGAAGGAGACACCTAATTGAAGCTTCGCTGTAAATCTATTTATCCTACATTTTTCAGCTACGCGGTCAACAAAACACGCGTGGTTTTCTGTGTTTGACAATTATATTTATGATCTATACGCAATTTCCATGATGAGCTGATTACATGTACATGTGGAATAAACTACATCTCCCCTACATCACTCGTGGTCATAAACAGTTGATAAAATCATAATCTGTGGAATTATTCTTTCAAATGTAGGCTACGGGTTATATTCAGCAAAGCCTTTGAACGGGTGCCTTAATTGTACACACATCCTCACTTCTGCATTAATATGTCATACCTACTCATAAAATTCAAGTGCTCATCGACACCTCTGTATTATACTTTTATTCATTTGTTGCACTTACAATCCAAGATGAGTAAAAAGCATTAGAAATTAAAATAAAATATACAAATACAATCTGACAACAGTAAAATACCAAGTGTGTTATGTACAAAATTTTTGTTTCTTTAAAAACATCTTATACACACAGCTTGCCACAGGCAATGACACCACCACCTCCGTACCAGGTGAGAAAAAATTTTAACGTTTATGTTTTTATTGTCTCCAAGTGTCTGCAGGAAATGTTTCCGTTCATCTCTGTGCAAAAGATAAGGGAAAACTTGTGTTTGCCTGGAAAAAAATAGTACAAAAAGTGATAATAACAGGAGAAAGAAGATGACAGGAATAGAGGAGGAGGAGGAGGAGGAGGAGGAGGAGGAGGAGGAGGAGGAGGAGGAGGAGGAGGAGGAGGAAAAACGTTTGAAAGAATTCATGTATATACTCAACAGATATCTCTTAAAATGTCACTTTAAAGAAATCACTTCATCTTCTTGTTTAGAATATTCTCGCCCTACACAAACTTACATCTGTCATTGTTAGGGCAGGACCTTTCTGGAACACTACCAATACTACTAATGAAGGAAACGATCACAATAATAATGACCTTATAGCGTTGGTTTTCCAGGATATCTGTAGCCATTAATCTGCATCGTTTGATCGTCTAAGCCAGCTTTTGTATTATGTTGTTCCCTTGCTCAAGACCATGACAGATAATGCTGTAGGAGGTCGAACATGAGTGCTGTCAGGGAAAGATATTAGATATGTCACTGTATTTTGCAAATTTAGAACCATCTAAGCGTGTGACAGTTGAGAATATATCACATTGAGACTGCACCTGCGGGTATAGTGTGCTGACAATCCCCTCGGACACACAACAGAGTAAATAATGTTCTTAATAATATGTATTTGAAAAAAATATAAACCGATGGCGAGTACTCTTTTATAAGGCATACAAGGCACCAGACTTTAGCGACCTTTGATTCCAGTCTATATCAAATATACAAATTTTGATGGGTCTTACAGTTACTCAAACCTTTAGTCATGAATCAAATGAATCGATTGAATTTTAGCAAATAGAAGTGAAAATTAGAATCTCCCATTATGTCCATTCTTCAAGCTGAGTGTCCTGACGCGCTTAATTTGCTGACTTCTCTGACGCTTAAGGAGAGTAAATGTAACGAATTTAGGTCTTTATAAAAAGATTATGCATGTCCCATCAGTGGGACAACGTTATGCTTGTCGTCATTTTACATATACAGGTGCCTGGAGGCTGTAGTCTTTGCAGACTGTATCCTGGAATAAAACAGTGATGACGTAGCAGCCTCTGAAGTCTGATTTTAAAATGTTGACACAAGAATCTCGGTGGACAGCCTCTGAACAGCCACCCTAGGTCGCATTAATATGTTACAAAATAGGTATTATAAATGCTTTGTGCTTTACCAGGGTTCTCATGACTTAAAATGCCCTGTAATTTCATAACGCTGAACTGTTTGAACACTTAAGTGTATTTACTTCGATTCTCGTGACTTGGAATGCACAGTAAATATTTCATTGCGCTGAACTGTTTGAAAAATTAAGCGTGCTGTGATACTTTTCATTTCAATGAAGGTTTCATGATGAGTCCCGTGTGTTTGTGAACAGGTGAATCCTAATCTATGCCCTTGCAAAATGAAAATTGGACGAGGGGTCTTTATAGAAAATTAGCATGGAATCTGTTCCGTGGGCATTAAAGGAAATTCATGATTCTTTACACCGTACATTTCAAGAAGAGAGATCGCGGTTAAGGACAGCAGCAGCATCTTGTGGTTGCCAATAATGAAACAGAGATAATTCCCGTAAAGGCCTTTCTTCTGCATTCACAACATTCAGTGTATCGTTAATATAAAAGGGAAAAAGTATGACACCTTCAACCGACCCTTGGGGAACAATGGTAGTTGTGGATCCCCAGCCAGATGACTGGCCGTTCAGAATTGCATGCTTCTGCTCATTATGGAGATAATTTTTATCAATGACAACAAATTATGATTAATGCCATTTTGTCTATTTGTGTTAAATAGCCTTTGCACCAAACCTTATCAAAAGCCTTACTTACATCCCCTTATAAAACAAGTCTAACCTCTATTTGGTCAATGACAACTGAGCATAAGTCGCAGTAAAGGGAAAATAAATGGTCCACTTTGGAGTCATCCAGGATATTCTTAGTTATTCACAAAAAAATCTTTGGTCTCAGAAAATGTAAGAGAGCAGTTCCTCTTTAGATTTACTGTCATATATGTGCTTGTCTTCACATAATGAAAAGGTGTGGTCTGACGAAGATTCACTTTAAAATGCTTGACAATCCTCAACCAATTTTTGGTTTTTCTTTCTTTCTGGAGTGTTTTACACAAATTCCTTTTATGGAAGTTCAACGAGGTACTAAATTATGTTAACCATGCCGTGAATATTTGTGGAGTTGGTGGGGAAACTGCTTGTAAGTGACCAACAAAGGGCCGCAATCAAAACAGTTATTGCGTTCTTTAAATTTGGAATATTAGTGTGCGTCTTCTGCATTTAAAAGTCACGGGAAGATGTAACATAATCAAAAACAAGCAACATGATGCTTACAGGGCATTGTAGTCCTGGATGGGGGCCAAAGTATCCCCTCAAAAATGATGCAAGAGGCACTCCAATATCAAAGCAATTGTTCCTGTTTTTCCAACCTCAGACAAACACTTAGATGTTTCCATTGCAAAGACAATTAGAGCTCACAAAGAAACACTAAGTGATGGTACTGTTGGATCTGTATGAATAACATGAAGGTACCTGCCCATCTGGGAATACTCCTCGCACTGAAAGTTACATGAAATTGTAGAGCAAAGAATTAAGAAGTGCAAGTGCTGTAAGGCGGATACAATAGTACGCTAAATGTTGTACTTTAACAGATTTTTCAGAACTAAAGTACCCAAAGTAAACAAAAGAAAAACATTACCGCTTTTCAGTCGTATAAGAATATGTAAAAACGTAATATTGCAAAGTGGAAACTTACTTCCTTGGCAGCATATCATCATCGTGGCCCTGTTCAATACGATCCTTTCAAGCTTGTGCCAGCGCTAAATTAAGCCGCAACTTTGTATCCTGGCTCCATATATTTCGAAAACAGCATTCAAACATTCATGAATGTGCACGTGCATAGTCATACTTCGGTTCCGAAGGATCGATACGTTTTCGTCTGCAATAACAATTATTAGAAATGAGAGGCTCTTCCTCTTTTTAAAATGAAATAAATTGTGTTTATTGCTTTGGTAAAATGCAAATTATCAAATTGTCTCAGCTTGATTGATGCATTATCAGAAAAAATGAATCTATCTATTTTCCTAGTTAGAAAGATTATTCACCAATCTTGGTGCATAAATTCATCACTTAGGAACCTTAATATTTCATCCCCTAAAATGCACAAACTTGCCCTTCGAATTTCAAATTGGGGGGGGGGGGGCAGCTTAGCAGATATCTGGCAATTTATTCGTGCCGTATGGTTTCTCTTCTACGACCCAGGCCTGGGCTTCTTAATTAGTGCTACTCTCGAGGTGCCTGGTCAATGGTCTGGAAACGCCACTTGGTAACACCCCAAAACAATTTGCAACTTCCCTACAAACTGTACCATCTTCCAGAAGTTGTACAGGTCTGGCAACATCTGGCGCTGTTCAGAATCGCTACACACAAGTTACAGCACTTGTGATCTTCACACTAATAAAAAGTCTGACAAAACGGCATTTTTAAATCTTCAAAAGCTATTTGAAGTTGTGCACAATACTGGAAGACAAACTGGCCTTGACTGACAGGTGTTACGGCAATCCTGTACAAAACCCCGTGACCGATTTTATAATAATTCTCAGTCGGACTCAATCAAGGATAGACATGCATCTCACACAATCCACGAAACTAAATAAAATAACAATTTTCCTTCGAGATATATGTATGATAATATGTGTTTCTTCAATTATTTGAGCAACTTATATTGGAAACAAAGGAAAGAATAACTTAATTCCATACATAAATGTGTGTGACAGAAAATTACCGTCCCCTCCCACTTCCAGTTGCTATAAATTGGAGATGAAAATTTTGACGATTGGAACAAGTTATCGATCACCAATGTTGAAATGTATATCCTCTGATCGAAAAGGTTTGTAATATTCAGAACTATAATGAGGAGGTAGTTATAGCTTTTCGTCACGTGTTTTTCTTAATACCTCGTATCAATGGTTTATTGTTTGTGCATTGCTTGTTTTCCAATCTCTTTCTTCATGCTAATGGAGGCATAAAGTATGTCAAAAGGCTAATAAAATATTATGGTAAAACATGAAACTTTTAATATTATATTGTGGAATAGAATGCAGTTATTGTTACGTGTCCAGTTCTTAAAATAGTAAGTATATTGCACAGGCACTTGGCGAGTCTTCAACAAACAGTCTCTTTATTGCAGTCGTCCAACCTGCTTTGTTTAGGACTCCTGTTGTTGATGTACACCTTCTTCATCAGTGGATGCATCAAAAATGCTCCTCATCTCAAACAAGACATTCTTGCATGATCCAGCTCATGCACTGTATATCATATCCAACTATGGACCTACATTTCTTTTTTATGTGTTTTTGTGTGTTTGTTCTATTTCAGTATCTTGCTGGTTCCCAGTGCTTAGCTCATGTTCTTCTAAGACTGATTTTTATAAAATTCCAAATGATAACATGTAGTTCACGTGTTTCTCTGGTTGCCTGTTTTTGACAGTGTTAAATCGTATCTGTCTCCCTGAGCTTAATCCCCATCACTTCATCTCCATCATAGCAAACAACTGCTTTTATTTATTCAATGCGATTTTTTGAAATAGTTTATAGAGTAAGCTTTGAAACGAAATACTTCTATTGCAGCCTGTCACCTGCCCATTGTTGAGAGTATATAATTACGTATGTTTTAGTCATACCTACCTGCGTGTGTTTCGCTCAACCTGAGCTTACTTTGTTACAACTTACTTTTTCACAAGTTCTCGTACATTTGATGCACACGTGTACGTATCTGTTTGACATTGTGCATTTCTGGGTCATATATAATTATCATTAAAAGGAGAGCCACAGGGTATATACTTGGTCCTTTGTGGTTCAATATCTTTATGATTGATTTATGTAATGGGAGGGCATTGTAGTCTCTATAACTACGCTGAAGACAACATGTTATCTTTTAATGATCATGACGTGCAGAATGTTAAATTGTGTGTGGAAAATACTGCTAATATTGATTTCAAATTGTTTATCGAAAACAATACGAAGGCAAATCCTGCCAAATTCCAGTCTATGATCTTATGCCCACGTTTCGACTGCCAAATAGAAAATTACTTCCGTTATGAAATTCATGGTATTGCCATAAAACAGGAAAGATGTGTAAAACTACTAGGTGTGTATATTGACGATAAACTCAAGTTTCAAGATCATGCCTGATATTTGTCAGCAGGCTGCTAAGCAAATAAGTGTGCTTTGTAGTTTCAGTAATATTCTCTCTGAAAAGGAAATTCCCCAAATCTTCAATGCATTTATTCTTTCTAACTTTAATTATTTCCCGTTGGTGTGGCACTTATTTGGACCAACATTACTTTTAAAAATTGAAAAGACGCCAGCAAGGGCCACTTGTCTATAATTATCCTGTATCTGCATATCCAAATTTTCTCGAATGGGCTAAAAAACCTTCTCTGTATCTCAGTAGAATCAAGACACTTTCTATAGAAGTTACAAAATCCGCAGTAGCATAAGCCAATCTTTCTTAAATGACACGTCAGTTGGAAAAAAACAATTTTTGATCAATAAGACAACAACAAACTGCAGTAGCTTGACTACAAAACCAAAGGATGCGGTAAAAATTCTCTATGATACCAAGGGGCCAAGCTGTGGGACAACTTACCTCCACATATCAAGAAATCTACCAATGTCAACCACTTTTAGCAGTTAATCAAAGCATGGCTTGGCCCTTCCTGCTTTGCTGTATGTGCATTGTGTCAAAACCAGGAGTTAAGAGGATCAAGTATCTTCCTAACCTCTGAAAACCTTGTTAGACCGGCTGTACACAGTTTTTTGCTGTGAGTTCATTGTACTTACCATTTCATCACTTGCCTCTATTTCACTTTATTCTATGTTATTTGTCATGGCCGAACAGTAGTGCTGTTGCGCTAATGTTTCTTATTTGTAAATGCAATGTGGAATATATTATTATTATTATTATTATTATTATTATTATTATTATTATTATTATTATTATTATTATTATTTTTATTATTATTATTATTACTATTAATATTATTATTATCATTATCATCATCATCATCATCATTATCATTATTATTATTATTATTATCATTATCATTTTCATCATCATCATCATCAACATCATTATTATTATTATTATTATTATTATTATTATTATTATTATTATTATTGTTATCATTATTATTATTATTATTATTATTATTATTATTATTATTATCATTATTATTATTATTATTATTATATAAGCAATACATTCAATCCTTGCAGGCACATATTGATTTTGCATTTCATGTATAAACGACTCACATAGTTTAATTGGTATGTGAAACAAAGTGGAGTGTTTTATGCCTACATTCTAGGGTACATATTTTAAGATTATGTTTTACTATGTATGACTATGTTTACCATAAGGGAAAATACGCAACTTCCTCAAATCTTACAATTTAATATGACTCAATGGTTTATGCCACACAGTGTCCATTCTCTGATAAACTTTTTCTATTGCTTGCATAATGGGCATATCTACTCAGCAATATACAACTACTATTGGGTGCTTTTACAACCGGAAAATCATTTTCTCTTTTTTTTTTTTTTCATTTCAACACCATTAAAAATGCATGATCAAGAAATATCATTTACTATCATGACATTTCTTCTATTCATACTTAATATGTCCAACATTTTTTTCCAACTTGCAACATGCTGTAACAGCCCTATGGTACATGCTATGTTCCGATGCTTATGCTAATCCAGGTTCAGTAGATGATGCTACGAAACATTTCCCCATTTGTCATGTGAATGTCCGTAGCCTAAAAAGCGAAGGTGAACTCAATGAACTACATCTACTGCCAGTTTTTGCAGAACTTAGATATTATCAACCTGCATGAAATATGGCTTGACAGAAATTTTCCCGAGAAGCTGTTAATAATTGAAGGTTTTCCGTCACCACTACCTACGGACCGAGTGCATGGCACTGGTGGTGGCGTTGCTAATTATGCCAAAGAAAACGTGCCATGGAATAGGTGACCAGACCTAGAATCGCCAAATTGCGAATGTGTCTGGGTTGAAATAACTTTTAACTCGGGGAAAGTCTTACTAGGTGTATACTACCGTCCACCTGGGCAGTCTGCCACAGATAGAGATGTCTTTACAGACTCCCTCGCCCACTGGATATCCTCTGCCAATGAATCTAACTCTAATCCTGACTGGAGACTTTAACATTGATGTTTATGGTGGGAGTCTGTACATAGCGATAGCTACCTAGGCCCGCGTCTCTATGATCTCGTTACTCAGTACGGCCTTTTCAAGATGATCTTGAGCCCAACCCATTCCATTGAGTACTCCCAGAGTTGACTTGACCTATTTGTCACTGACTCTCCTGGCCTTATCCTAAATTCTGGCGTCCTGCCACCCATCTCTACTACTGATCACTCCATTATTTTTACACCCTTTCTTTCTCAAACCCTGTTGCACTATCTGGGACTACAAACGTGCCAATTTCAACGATTTGTACCATCCTCTACATCATGCTCCCTGGGACACAGGCCTAGCTGTATTTAACTCAATTGACGACTTAATTTCCTATTGGTCCGACCTCTTTCTTTATACATGTACATGCAAACAATGTATTCCTGACAGAGAGGTACTGGTTGGGCCCAATGATAAGCCATGGATTACATGCGGTATCAAAAGAACAATCAGACAGGGATACCGTGCCTGGAAAAGCTACAGGCGTCTCTCACTTGAACCCTATCCATACACACTCCAGGTTTATGACAATTTAGGGCGTCTCTTTCAGCTATATACAGTTACGCCCGGCTAAAAGTCAACAGCCAAACGCTTTTTTCGCGTTTTGCTGGTGTTTGGCTTGTGTTTGGAAACGTTTGAAAACGTTTGGAATGTGTTTGGAAAGTGTTTGGAATGTGTTTGGAAAGCGTTTGGAAAGCGTTTGGGAAAAATCTCAAACACTTTTACAAAACGTTCGAACACTTTCATAAAGCTACCAAACACTTCTCCAAACGCTTTCAAACACTTTCCAAACGCGTTGAACAATTACCCGAACGATTTCAAACACTTTCATGAAACGCAATTCAAACACTATGCATTTCAAACACTCCCATTTAAATGATGAAGAATCTCCAAACGTATTTTCAACAGGTCCAGCAATATATGATGTACCTTCATGTAAATGTGCACTTATCCAGCATTAAAGGTTGTATATATTTATATAAAACAAGATCCAAATACGTTTACCCAAGTGTTTAATTCAACTAAAATTAATTAAAGACTTAATTCTTCATTTAAGATGTCATGAATACTTCATCTTTCAAAAACTGTTTTGGAGTAAATCCATATGCAAAATCATGATCAGATCATGATTCATGATCTGATCATGATAGTGCCTATAGATTTACTCCGAAATAGTTCCTAATTTTCAATTAAAATATATACAATTACTCCAAGGACCAATGGAGTCTCGCCTGGATTACTCCCCAGGAGTTAATTCTATTGCTTGGCTTAGTAAGCCAAACAATACTTAAATTGAGCTGCTTCTGTATTTCTATTCGAAATTTTAAAAGTTAGCCCTTTTCAAGAACTCCACTCTCAGAAAACGAATGATAGCAACTGGGTATATTTGCTACTGAAAGATCTGTAACTTTATAATAGATGAAGTGTTAAACCTGTTAATGTAGGCATATTATTTGTTTTCTTCTACCTATACTTAATTTCTTCCTTAATTAGGTATGACCATGTCATAATACTGTTGATTACCAGTGACAATATAAATATTGCCAGGTAAAGGTGACAAATACATATTTCCAGGAATTATTTGTCTCTGACTCATTTTTTCTTTTCTTCATTTCATGTTTATTTGAATCAGATATAAAGCAGAATTTGATTTGTGGAGCCCAGATTAGTGAAGTTTGCATCCCTGAAAATCCAAATAGTCCGTATGAAAATGCAGTGGTAAATGCCAGGAAAACGCATACGAGAGCATCTATGTTTGATAATTTTCTGGGGGAGGCCCCCCAAACCCCCCCAAGCTTTGTGCCCTCATCACTCGCATTCAGGCTTCGCCCTCAAGTCGTTGACACCCCCCCCCCGGAAAAATTCTGGATCCGCCCTTAAAGCCAGTATATATGAGGCTTTAACACTTTCTAGTCTGAGTCAACAGCTTTCCTCGCCCCACTCTGGGCGCCGGCGCCCAGAGCGCGCCGATAAAAGCTGTTGAATAGTCGTTAATGGCAGATATGACATGTTGGTATTCGTTGGAAATGTCTTTTGATGAGGAATTCAAATATGAAATCTATTGATAGTATATCATCTGTGCGAGTCCGCATATATGTGGACTCAGACTGCAAAGTGTTTATTTTATGTCCCCACCAAACAATCAAATAACTTATGGGCTGCTCATACCTAAATTCAAATCGAATTGACTGAAATTGCGACATTTTACAAACAACACAAACTGGTTATATCGAGCAACATTTTTAGGTGATACTATGTGTGGTATGTTCCAAAATATCACTTGCAGACCCGTTTGCCACTTTCCCGTGACCTACGGGACATATTTTGAATGCGTTTGGAAAAGTGTTTGAAAAACGTTCGGCTTTCACCAAACGCGTTCGGCAAAGTGTTTGAAAGCCTTTGGAAAAGTGTTTGAAAGCGTTTGGCAAAGTGTTTGTAAAGCGTTTGGAAAGTGTTTGCAAAGAGTTTGCTACGCGTTTGCAAAACGTTTGACTTTCACTGAAAGTGTTTGGGAAACGTTTGGGAAACGTTTGTGCGTTTGGCGTTTGTTAACTTGAACGCGAGCGCAACTGTAAAAGGGTGCAAAATCTCACAGTTAATGCAATCAAAAAGTCGACACGTCCTTATTTTCCTAAACTTTGTTTCAATCTAGACTCAAAGATATGACTCAAAAAACGACGGTGGAACCTCAGTAAATCGATTCTTGATAATAAACTATACTTAACCATCCCGCTTCTTATTTATGACGACACAGTTATCTCTAGTGGTTTAAATCAATGTGAGCTTTTCAATTATTACTTCGCCATGCAGTGCAAACTTCCCCCTCTTCCTCTACCTGATTTCACGTTCAGAACTGATGCCCGTCTCGACAATTTTCCAGTTGATGTTGGGGGCTTTGAAAAAGTGGTACATTTACTCAAAACTAGCTAAGCATTTGGGCCAGATGGTATTGGCAACGTCATTTCTTAAAAACACAGCTCGTTACATTTGTTCCTTCACTTATACTGCTATTCAATACTTGCCTGCAACAGTCTTGGTTTCCCGCTTCCTGGAAGTTATCCAACTTATGCCCAGTTTTCAAAAAGAATTATAAGCGAAGAAAAGAGAATTACCGCCCAATATTCCTCTCTGTAACACATCCAACGTCTTTGAACGTTTCTGTACAACATTTTTATGTTTCCATGTAAGACTTTTGTAAGACCTTGCTTGTGACTGCAGATGTATGACCTTGACCTACTTTTCAAGGTTACGTGGGCATTTCGTCTGAAATCAATGTGCAGACCTGTTAACGTAAGAAAGATTTGCCTTGGGAAGTTTTTGTGAAGATGTTCCTATGTAAAACCTTGCTTGGAATTGCACATGGGTGACCTTTACAGATTTTTCAAGGTCACATGGGCATGTCATCAAAAATTGACGCAGATGCAACAATTTTGCAAGATGTTGATTTAGGATGTTGAAATTTTGCATGATTATGTGCCATAATATGAACTAGGTTGAGATTGTAGATGGGTGACCTTGACCTATTTTCAAGGTGACTTAGCCATTTTTTAAAAAATCATTGCATACACATTAGTGAAAGATTTGGCTTACAGTGATTGGAATTTTGTGTTATTAGGTTTCTATAAAAGACTTGTAAGACCTTGCTTGTGACTGCAGATGTTTGACCTTGGTATATTTTTTAAGAGCACATAGGCATTTCATCCAAAATCCATGCAGACATGATAACTGCACAAGGATTTGACTTAAAATGTGGAAATTCTGCATGATTCTGTACCAGAATACGAACTAGGTTTGGAGTATACGTGGGTGGCCTAGAGTGTACCTTCACCATATCTGTAGATCATTGGAATCGGTATGCCTAGTTATAAAAATAAGGGTGACAATAGTAAGGGCGCACGGGGAGTCATTTGATTTTCTGTCGGAAAATTAGCCTGTTCTAGTTAGAAGCTATTTTTCGAAATGCTACCAGCGGGTAGCTATATGTGGTCACACGTCTTCCTGGCTTCCAGTTGAGGCCGGCGTGCCAGCAAGTACCGCCATCAAGGAGACAACTACCCAGTGACTATCTTACCCAAGGTTAAACTTTACTTAGATTTCATTTGGGTGTGAAGAAGACCCACGTAACATATAAATTACAACAACAATTTCTCTGTTCGATAAAAAACACGTACACCAAGGTACCTTTTTGTTGAGTGATATGGGCCAAAGCAACACTGCAGTCAACGTGATTGCCCAGAATTCTTGCAAGTCACCTAGGCAGAGTGTCCTCAGTACAGGCACACACACCTGGACCAGGGGTATATATATAAGCTTCATGGTATGAAGGATTGCGACCCTCGTACTGACATTCCCTTTAGAAATGTGGCCAGACAACTTGATTCCCCAAACTTCCAGCATATATCCATACTAATACGTCTTCTCTCATTGTGTTCTGCTTCCTTTGTGGTGGGAAAAAATAAAAATTTACTCAATGCACAATGTGTCAAATTTACTTTTGCTTCGATGCCTGTGACAAACTAGCCAGTGATCCAACTACCTGCCCTTTTCTGCCGGTGTTTTGCGATGCACTGCGACCCAATTGGCTGCCCTTCTTTGTGGCCCATATGATGTTGTCTTCTGTTTGTTAAGATTTGTGTGTGTGCGTGTGTGTGTGTGTATGTATGTCATGCACTTGTCGGAGCGCCGTCTGGTTCCAAGTGCTTGTGGACGCAATGCCGCCACAATGCCGCCACAGCGACATAATGGCACTACGGCATAAGGCAAATCATTGAGTGTTTCTGTAGTGTTTACCTCTATTATCGCACGAATGTTATTTGTGTCATACACAGTTATAAACTTTAAATGTTTCATTTATTTCACACTACTTGCAATGATACATTGTACCATTGATTCATAATACAGTAGGGGCCGTTTCTCATAGAACTGAGAATCCCATCAAGTTGTGCACTGGGCACCTCAAACAATATATCTGTGGGCTGGGCAGGCTTGTGGCAGAGAGTGAGAAAGAGATGCAGCGATAAAGGGAAATAGTGCACGACATTTTGGTAATTTAATACTTAAGGACATGTGTGCAGATATATACTACATACATAAATTTTACTGCGGTTTCTCGTGCTGCATACAAAGTTCATAAGGATCGATTCATCATCAGAGGAATCGATACGTTTAAATCCTTCACAATTCCTTTTGTTTGTCTTCACTGTTTTCCAGGCTGTACAAATGGATTTAAGTGCAAATGCTATGCTGATATAACTGTACACTGGCCAGAAAGCATTCAGACTAAAGGCACATCAATAGTGGCGGCCTGTTGCCTTGTCGTTTGTGAAGGCTACACCGCCTTTGGTGATTGTACTGAAAACAAGAGGGCTGTGTGAACAGCCTATGCTTGCTGACCTAGAAATTTATCACACTTGTGGCTCTGTATACTTGGGTAAGGATCAAGGTTATCCATGAACTCAGTAAGTCTGACCTTTGTGGAAGAACACTAACATGCGCAACAGCAAGGGTCCAATTCAAGAAGTATAGTGAAGAGTAAAATTCATGTGCGTTACACTGTGATCCCAGAAATAAGGCCTAGGCTAGTCATGTACTGTCTTAGCGTGACCTTCATAGAGAAACATTAACAGGTGCTGCCTCAAGGTCCTAACTCAACACAGATCTCCAGTTATCAAGCGAACAGCAAATTGCATGTCAGTTATCCTGTTACTTTGGGAATGGGGGCAAGGTCCAAAAATTACCTGAGCATGACCACTGGCACAATATGGATAGATACGTATAAAAGGTACATTCCTACCAAGTTATACACTAATCTGTCCAAAATTATTAATGATATGACCATTACTAGAAATTCCCATGTTTAGCTTTCGTATTAAAACGTTTTGAAAGATTTTCCAAAGAAAAGACATAAAAAATCCAAAAATCAACGGCGCATGACCATTCGAACAAACTTGGTAGAGACCCACCCAAGGTACATTGCAACCAAGCTTCAAATCAATCTGACAGACAGTTAATTCAGAGAAGTCCAAAATGTGAATTACCATTAGAATGCCCATTGACTTGCATTGTAACCAATACAAAAGGTGCATTTACCGATTGGTACCCGAATTAAAAGTTAAAAATCAGGAATCCACAGCAGTGCCATCTAGCAAAAAATGTCGCGCTTGGGTGATCAGGCGCACAGGCAGGCAAACAACTGGCGGGATTCGGCTTGACAGATTAACAACTCCGGTAATTTTGTCTATCAGTTAACACATTAGCTTATAAACAAACTGCACACTGAAATAAACCAACTTTAAAAAACATTTTTATTTAACAAGAATTGAGTACATAAAGAATATGCGTGGCGTAAATAAGACTACTATTAGAAACAAAAATTGATTCAAATACCACAAAGTCTAAAAATGACAGAACAATTTGCTGTGGAGCCAGCATAAGAGACGCACAAAATGTGCTATCTATCTATCTATCTATCTATCTATCTATCTATCTATCTGTCTGTCTGTCTGTCTGTCTGTCTGTCTGTCTGTCTGTCTGTCTGTCTGTCTGTCTGTTTTTCTGACTGTCTGTCTATGTCTGTCTGTCTATCTATCTATCTATCTATCTATCTATCTATCTATCTATCTATCTATGCAAAAGAGGGATTTCAATACCCCCAAAAGAAAAAGGCGGTGGGGGGTGTCACTGTTACGCTGAAATGAAAACAAGGTTCAAGATTGTTTTTGCTTTACAAGGTCAACCCTGTCTCTATAAATAAATATTCCTTCCTGGGTCCACTTGTCAAACGCAAGAAGAGAGCAAACAGATTGGTACATTTAAAAGAGGGATATCAATAGCCGCATATCCCTCGATGACCTTGATTTTTCAAAAAAGAATGTTGATCAAATTTTGTTAAAAAGTTGAAATTTCTTGGTAAATGAACATGGTATTCATGTAAATTTCACATAGAAACAAGAAAAAAAGCAAGCAGGTGGTGGGAAGGCTTCACTGTTTCATTAAAATGAAAATAAGGTTCAAGACTTTTTTGTTACATGTATACAAGTGCAACTCTGACTCCATAAGCAAATGTTTTCATCTTTTAAACTAATCCACCAAATAAAATTTGGGAATGGACCTGAATTCATATTATCCATTTTTCCTTCCCAGGTCCACTTGTCAAATGCAATCCGAGAGCAAACATAATGGTAAATTAGATATGACCATTGTTGACAGTGAGGGGTTGTTTTGTGTGTGTGTGTGTGTGTGTGTGTGTGTGTGTGTGTGTGTGTGTGTGTGTGTGCGTGTGTGTGTGTGTGTGTTTTGTGTGTATGTGTGTAGTATTTTAGGGGGTTGGGGCGGGGCAAAGGTGCCACTTGTGACATTGCAGATTGTATGTATAGAGTACATATACATAAGTTTCTGTATGTAACATTGACATAGTCTTGCCTTCCATTCTGTAATTGTAGCCCGTGACAACAGAAGGCTCTGCTGTTTCGTCTGTATTATCTATGGCTCCTTGTAAACTGTCCCACGCTTCATGTACTAAGTTGGGAACATTTTATTTTATCCACAAATGTGTCACCACAAATTGCCCAGAAATCGCTCTCTGCTAACTCCAATGCCTGTGTTAAAACAACATCAGTTTCCTTGCCAAATATATCTGAAAATTCTATATCCTGACTGTGTTTCTGCTTGAAGTCCAACCACCATGTACACAGGTTACCTTTGACCAAAACCTTAATAGGGCAAACTAACCGAACCCCTTTGTTTTTCGTTTGGTAATGTCAATGAAGGATGGTCGGCAATTTCAAAGGAGATTGCGACGGAAAGTAATCTAGCATTCAAGAATGTAACCACGCTGCACTTGTTTACAAATACAATGGGAAGATGGACCGTCCTACTGCAGAAACTGCCAAGGGTGAAAGGGTGTATTACTCTATTTGTCATGTTTTGTTTAGTTTTGTTTTTAGTTTTTTGTTTTTTTCGTTTTGTTTGCTTGTTTGTGTGTGTTTGTTTGTTTTTTATAGGGGGGGGTCTTATTTGATATTTACTGAACTTTTTGTCGAATTTAACATTCTGAAGGACATTACATTATACGTAAAACAATCTGAAGCATTCACTATGCTTCGCCTCAGGTGACTATGTAACATAAGACCTCAGCCACGCAGGTTTTCCTTTCCATCAGTAATAGTAGGCGGTATGATTACACAAATTGAGGCCAATCAGGTACAGGTTACCTTTGCAGCCAATCAGGTGCAAGTTACCGAGCTAAATAGTTCTTGCTTTTATGGTGCTTCGCACCTTTGGGAGCCATTCACCTGTAATAAGCCCACTATTTAAACTAGACTATTACATGAAGTTGGCCTGTTTGTGTTGTTTGGTTTGACAAATATTTTTCCATGATGAATGTTGTAAACAGAGGACGAAATCACATATTCATACGCAGTGACACGATGCTGCCAAGCCGGGCTCAGAGCACGCGCTTCCTGGGTATGACATGCTGGTAAACACTGGCATAACTTTTGAATCTATTTGTAGATTTGCCTTTATTATCTTGTAAGTTTTCAATGAAAGGCGCCTGCACATCAACCAGAGTCATCTACATTGAAAAACTTCACAAAGTTGCAATCAATAGTGACAAGGTAGCAACACCTACTGGAGAGTGTACACATGCTTTGCTACTGTTATATCAGATAGAGGACCAATGCCCACCATCTCCACCACCGCCTCCAAAATAAAAGACGGTTACAAACTTCAAATTGGCAGATGCAGTTAAAAAGTACTTCATGCAAAGGGGGGCTTTTTGTCCAAAATGGTCCGCCAATAAAGTCTACAAAATAGAATGAGAACTTGAAACTTTTATGTAGCTAGCAGAACACATGTTGTTTGATAGACAAAAAAGGAAAATAAAATCTGGTGCTATAACTTCATGATTGAACCTCCTAAAGAACCACTGTCTTTGAGGTTGACAAGTTTGCCTAGACATATTTATCCACCGAATGTCACAGAATTCTGTAATTCAAAGGGATTTATTGTCTACAGAGAATCTACGGTACCTTTTTGTGGTTGATTCCACACCCTTAGATCAAGATCAAGGCATAGGAAACTTGCAGGCGATAACCTGATCAAAGACTTTATGGTGCCTACTATTTTACATATGTGTACTATTATGTATTATAGCAGCACCTAGTCATGTGTTTTTTTTCTCAGAATGGTCTATTGTGATAATATAACCCCTGAGGTTATCCCAGATGCCACTGATCCAATCATAAGGTCAGCACCGTACTAAGCCTGCATTGGAGCCATGATGAACTCCAGCCAATTTTATACCACTGGGGGAAAAATGCCACCCCCTTGTTCAATATTATTCACCTGTTATGAGGAAGTGTGTTGGGTCTATGTTTACTTTTTCATACCATTGTTTTACACATCTCTTTTAGTTGGAAAAAGTGGTCATTAAAAGGACATTTTTGGTTGTTGTTGTTGTTTTTGTTGTTGGGGGGTCTCATGCATCGACAGCTTGTGTGGCCACTACGCTACTATAAGCGAGCTTGAATCTCCCTTGGCATGTTGCTTGCCAGCTTCGTGATCTAAGCCTGGAAAATTTGATCCAAACTGGTCTGTGAGCTTCTGCGCCAGTTGGTTCAAGGTGAGTGCCAGTTCTTCAAATTGAACCTTGATTCGACGGCCAAACTCATCCCACCAATGCTCGATGGGAGGCAGATCAGGAGAATGGGCTGGACAAAATTAATGATATGATATTGTGTTGCTGTAGCTCTCGCGTGCTTACTTTGGGCAATGTGTGGTCGAGCGTTATCCGGTTGAAATAGTAGCCCTGGATATTGTTGGCTCAATTCTTCAACTATGGGCAGGATCTCCCATGTAGCTCTGGCCTGTTAGTGTCCCGTTCACCCTGATGAGAGTTGTTCTCCCTATTGCCCACCCCCACATAATGACACAGCCTCTGTAGCAGTCATGTTCAACCATACATCCTTCTAGGAACCTCCCGGATGGCATTCCTCGAAGCCTTATACTTCCACCACGGAAATCCGAACAGAATCGGGATTCAACTGACCACAGCACGCTGTTCCACTGATTTCTGGGAATGGCTGCATGTCCTTACACGACCGTACCCACCATGTCCCTTGTGCAGGATTTTGAGGGATGCCAAGGGCAGGGCAGTGTGCCCTCAGTTTGGCCGGCATCACAAGTCCCTTGTTCATGGTAGACTGTGATGCCCTGATGTTGCAGGCAGGGCACAATTGCTGGCTGAAGATACCTTTCAGTGGAAAGAAACTTGTGACTTTCACATACTGGCTGTATCTAATCTTGTGGAGGCTACTTCACACCCGAATGTAGCTATTGCACCCCTTTTTCCAGGGGCCAATACGTCTTTTTCACAAATTTCGGTACTCAGGTCATTCTTAAGTAAACTATATGTCCGCAATTTAGTCCTATCTTGGCCTCGTATTGCTTCTTCCCATTGTAGTTTTTAAAACCACACGTGTTCTGTCAATTCTGCAAAAACCAAGTCCATATATTTTAAAACCAATTCACAGTCAAATTTATGATCACGTTACTTAAATGCTGCATTGACAGCCCATTGATTTTTTTTTTCTCACCCATGAAATTTATGATCACGTTACTTAAATGCTGCATTGACAGCTCATTGATTTTTTTTCTCATCTATGAACATCAATTTTTCGTAAGACTGAAACTGCATAGAAACACGCTTATTAATACTATCTTACATGTAAACCATGCAGACCCAATGGTGCATGACCAAAAAACCACTGTTTGTGCACACTAGATTTCCACCCCTTGTCCCCTGAAACTACAAGATTGCGGGTATATTTACCAACTCCGCAAACAATGTTCATGCTCATATTGTACATCATTAATACACGAGATTGTGTCCCCTAAGTAACGGTCATCTATCCATCCGGCAGTCTTGGTAGCCTGGACCCAGCCTTCCACTCGCATCCTCTAGTTTCCTGGAAACGGTCCCACCACCTTTTCACCAATGGCCTGGAACACCCCATCACTCTGGCAACCCCCTGCTGGGAAAGGCCAGCCTCCAACATCCCCTGTCAAAATCAAACAGTTGTGACTAACCCGTACGCCATGGCATTGTGTATTCATATTGATTCCAGTAGTGCCATGGTTCCCATGTTTGCACCTCTCTCGCTGTTGTCTAGTTTTGAAAACACTTTTTGTGTGTGACTGCTCAGGCATACTCTAAGCTATCCTGTTGATATTACATAATACTCCAGGGAACACCCATATTTTCCGTATTATGGCATATTTAGAGTGGCCCATGTTAAACCAATGGGGATAGCATTTTTCCCCAGCAGTATATGCAAACTTTGCGGAAGTTGACATACTTTCCATGTGTCTGATATGAAATCAAAGCAACCATGAATACTACTGGAATTGAACAAACTACTATGTAACCCAGAGTTTACAATTTTGAATTTGTACCACTTATATAAAAACTTACCAGTAATTTCGGACCTGTATCCACTATCGGGGCATCCTTCACGCCCAAGATCCAGCTTTCGCACACCAGGGATCTTGGCGGGTCCTACTACATCTTATGGCCCCAGGGCGACTTCTACGTCTGATACAGAATACGCACTGCGGGTCCCACCGCGAATGTTTGTATGCAGTGTATTTACATTTTCAGGTTATGCTCACTGTGGAAAAGTCCCAATATATATTGCACATTACATGTATTTGACAAATTAACCTTTGCTTAACCCATATCGCACATAGATTTTGGATACTACCTCTTCAAATATAGCATCGTATTACTGGCGCTTGGTTGCCATTTTGAAAACTGCGGACCAACCCGGGTCGCACTAAACACAGGAAGGCACCGTAATGTACAGGAAAACAAAGTCAGGCACAGGATAGCATCAGAGGGCTCCTTCCAGTGTACAAGATGGCACCAAAAGGCACAGAATGGGACATTAGAGTAAGGGACAGTACCAAAAGTCTCTCCCTGAGACACAGGATAACAGCGGCAGGGCACTTCTTAAGGAGCAAAATATTATAGAGTGATATATCCAAATATAAGCCTAATCATGGATCTTAACCCTGAATTTCAGGGGTGAATGTCAGTGACATTTGACCGACTTCAAGTAACTTGCCAACTTGAATAAGACTAGGCACGTTAACTGAAATAATGTAAAGGATGTACATGAAATAATGTAAAGGCTGTACATGAAATAATGTACAGGATGTACATGGAAACCAAGAAAATCATTTAAAAATACAACTATATTTTTACTCGAGAGGTTTAATCTGGGCCTGCAATGCTTTTCAAAGCAAATAAACGGCTTATATACCATGTTGTATGTGCGTATAGATTAAGCACAAATCATAATGAAAGAGAAATCAGATCTAAATCTACTTGACTTTCTGCTTAAATCTACTGGACTTACAGCTTTCAAAACAAACCTGTGTTACACAAACATGCATAAATTGGGAATTTCGCTCTTCAAGTGACTTGCACTTCTGCAATGCATGGTTTTTCTTATAATATGAAGTCTTTACAAGTTAAAAAATTCAAAACAGCTAATTACACTGTAATTTGCAGCCTAAAACGTAAAGTTAAATATACATTGCACAAATTTCAAAAACATCCTTGTTGTAAAATTTTCCACCAAGGATAAATACCATTGTAAATCCTTTGATAATAGCTACAATTCAGAATCTTCAATTAGTTTAATGAGGGCATCTTATGGAAGAAGAAGCAAGGTTTACAATATATATTAAAAGTTGCATTATAAAATACAACTCAATGGGAATACACAGCTCCAGTAGCCCTCCAAATTGTTTGTGTTCGGCTGCATATATTCGACTGAAGACACACACTGCTGCTAATTTCGATCTCTCCTCTAACATGTATATGTCATGCATTCACAGTGTGGCATTCCACAGTTCGCATAGTAAGCTGTGAATGAGTTTCGATTAGATAAAAAAAATTGAAAGTGTTGCATGTTATATCATGGCACATATCGCTGGTTGTATTTTCCA
The DNA here is from genome assembly GCA_964020975.1 of Hermodice carunculata. Taxonomy (NCBI): domain Eukaryota; kingdom Metazoa; phylum Annelida; class Polychaeta; order Eunicida; family Amphinomidae; genus Hermodice; species Hermodice carunculata. The sequence goes on along the minus strand of OZ026623.1, from coordinate 45,037,400 downwards.
CGTAGGACCAGGTGTTGCCTGGCTGGTTGTATGTGACAAAAACACGAAGCATATCAAATAGAAATGTGTGACTACTCTCGTCAGGAAAATGGTTATGTTTTGCTTCTTGGTGACTTTAACTATTTTGATTTTTGTATGCGGGTACAAATCTGAAACTTGTACAGCTTGTTTGTTAATTGTGTAACTTTGTTCATGCTTTGTCCTGTGTGTATTGTAATATACATTTTGTGTGTCACTCCATGTTCTGGAGACCCCCCCCCCCATTAGTGACATGTCGATGTACTATAGGGCGATCCACTTGAAATAAATATGTTAAAAAAAACAAATCGAATCTTTCAATCCTGATTTTTGGCGCAAGTCGACAGCTTTCCTCGGCATCACTGTCTTCAAAGTGCGCCTGTGAACTCAAACAATATACATATATATATATATATATATATATATATATATATATATATATATATATATATATATATATATATATATATATATATATATATATATACATATATATATATATATACACGTGTATTCTGAAACTAATAGATCTGTATACATGTTGGTATTAGGACGGACGAAATTTATTTTCAAACAGAATTCAAATATGGTACTACGATGTAGATAGTAGACATTACATCAGTTTGTATTATGCAGAAATATATATCCGTACTTTTATCCATACAGTTCATTGCTGATATGTGCTGCTTTTCCGTTTAACCCCCCCCCCCCCCTCTTTGTCTCTGTTTCTCTTTTAACGACTAGCCTAGAGGCTATAAGAGAATAAAAGAGAATAAAGATGACAGGATGTCTCTCCTTGGTTGACGAGAACAATGATTATACGTTTTAACTAATAAAGAGAAGAGAAGAGAATTTGTTTCTTTTCAAATCTTGGTCTATGAGAAGAACCTTTGGGTTTTATACTTCAAAGCTCGAATGTGCACTGATATAAGCTTTGTGATCAATCTTATAAATATAAAAACATGCAAGTTAATCCGTGATAAAAATAAAATGCTTGGCTGCATGTTTAAGTTGCAAAAAGCACTTTTGGGACGTAGCAGAGTTAAATGCCAAGTGTCAGCATGCCAGGAAGTGTTAGAGTTATCGCCGCTCTTACGTAAAGATCCCAAACGCCAAATGATTTTTTTTTTTTTTTTTTTTTTTTTTTTTTTTTGGTTCAAAGTGAAGGACTTAGAGTATAATAGCACTTTTCTGATGAAAATTTTCCATATTCGCATAGGAAAATAACTTTATTTGCAAAACAATTTTGTTGCCCATGTCATGCCCGAAGTTGACAAATTTGCTCCTTCTTGGCTATCAAACGGGCACTGGGTCGTGACGTCACGGAAGAGTCCAGAGGCCAGATCGAGAAAGGTCTCTTAGTTTTCGAGTAACCTTGCTCACGTGGACCCAGGGATGAAACTAATATTGTCTGATAGGCAACACCTTGGGCGATATAAATATGCGGCCAGATTAAAAAAAATCATTGTAAAAAATCGAAGATTTGGGTCAAAGGTTAAAAATGCAGAAAAATATTATGCGTACCAAATTTTACTGATTTTTTTTGTAACTGTGAGATATTTTACAATATACAGAGCTAGTATTTTTAATACATTCACAAAAGTAAAGGAAATCAAGTATACATTAATTGAAAGTCATTCTATTGCAGGTCAAGGTCATCATAATTGACCTTAAAAGCCGAAAACTTGACAAATTAGACATATGACTTATTTTCAATTCATCCTGAAATTTTGTGTGAGTCGTCCAAAGGGTTAAGTTGTACTTTTTGATACACAATATCTTTATGCATTACATCGGCATCCTAAATTAGAATAAGGAAAGTTAAAAAATTGAGGTCAAAGGTCAAAATAGCAACACAGTTATACTCCAAGTATGTCAGTCCAAATCTGTTACAACAGTCGTATTTTACAAAATAAGAAGAAAAATGGTTTATGAAAGACACACATATCTGTATATCATCATTAATGATCACGTAATGTATGTTTTGCAACGAGGTCAAGGTCACTGATATTGAAATTTGATCATTGATCGGGATAGCATATTTGTAGGCCTTTTGATGTACATTATTTCATCAAAATTTTGTTTTCCCTTTTTGTAAGAACTTGATATTTTCTCATCTAGAATCCTAAACTTTTTCAGATTTGAATCACAGGTATTTCAGATCTTTAAAGTTCTATTCTGATTATCAATTTAATTTTACTGTCTTTGGATTGTTAAAAACAACACGGTGTTATATTTATTTCCTTTATTTGTCAAATTGTGGCTATCTGTAGCTGGGCTTCACCTCCAAGACTCGGTTTTCAGCAACAAGATACATTGAGCAATGAGACATAGTAAAGTATATATTACAAGTTATGGTGGTGAAAACATGAGCACATCACATCCCACCCACTCCATTTGACGCATGAAATTATATTTAAACAAATAAAATTGTGCAAGTGGGGGACGTTAAAGCACGTTGGACAATTTGACGACTGTACCAAGCAAGACAGCACGAGGACTGTGCACAGCTGGACAGCACCATAACTACACCATACTTCCGGCATACCATGAACCCCAAACATGGCGTACACCCGAAGGTGACTTTCACTTGATTTAACTTGCACTAAAACAGCATCGGGTGGCTCTCCGGCGAGCCGCTGTTCCTACACGGTAGGGCACCGAAAAAATTTAAAATCTTTCCCAAGGGAAAGATGAAAATATATCATTTATTCGTGAAGGCAAGCGGTATCTTCATCGAGATTTTACATTGCTTAACACATTCACTACTTCTACATGTATTTACTTATTTTCTGGTATATTTTCCCATGTTATTTTCTCAGTTTTCATCAAGTAAAATATTTTACAGAATTTTCTCCTTTGTTCTTGGTACAACAGAACATTATGTGTAAATATATAACAACTGAGATACTAATGAGCTTCAAAACAAAACTCTTACACGTAATATTTTGAATGAGCACTGGCCTGTCTGGTATACTGGTGACGGCAGATATAAGAATGATAAGACATTCCAATTTCAAGAACTATTGTTATGGTACTGACAAGCATTTTTCTTTAAAACAGCACTGATGAACTCATCAGTTTTGTAGTTTAAGAAGTTACACTTTCTTTACCTGTTTAATTCTGGCATCCGGAACATTCATACACTTTACTGTCTGATGAGCTTACGTGTAATGTTCCTTTTTCTGTCACTAATGTAAATACAGAGCATTCAAATGACAAATACTTCAAAACAAACATCATTTATCATCCAAAAACCATTACTCGGGATGTAAAAGTTAATTTATGAAGTTGATATCAAAATCGTTATAACTTTCTTACTGCTACAACCACATTAAATTTGCCTCGCAGGTAAGATTTCAAATGTTCCTGCATTTTAAGACAAACATTGAAATTGTAGAATGACACATTATGTCACATGTAAACTGCTGACGTATATTTTTCAAATGCGGTCTCATAACTGTGTTTTATATTGAAATAATATAATTTGTCTTTTTCTGAACTGCACCACCGTACTCAGGTGTTCCATGAATTTAAAACCATTATTGAATTGTAGTACTAGTATGTACTGTAATTTGACCCAAAATTAGCATTAAAGCATGAATTAGCCTACCTGACTAACAAACTGTCAATTTTCTACACTGAAGTTTTCTCTAAGAAACAAATTTGCTTACCGTACCTTTATGATCGCTTAAGACTAAACGTGACGCAGAATTTTGCATAATTTTTGTGATCATGGCGATGGAACCCAATGCATGCGTGCACGACTCTGATACTTTAACGCTAAACTGATGACATCATTGCCAAAGCTTTCTCCTGCTACACAGAGTTCCCAAACCAATCTCAGTTATGTTACATGCAAATAATGTCACACGTTTACCTTTGATTTCACGTTATTTATCTGAAAAACGAATAGGGAGCGGGAGGAGCACATTTGACCTCCAATGAGTCTCGTTTCCGTTTCTTTCTCAAGTGGCGAATGTGTACAAACCCTAATGAGCTCATAGATTGATCCTATTTTTTTCAATACCCAAATATGGAATAAACTTTAACTTATCACATCAACATTATTCCCAATGAAGTCCACCTGCGCTTGCCTGTTACGGTCTGCAATCATTCGAAATACAGCTGGGTGACATAGAAATCTTGCCTGCATAATAGCGCCGCCACCACACTGTGTCATAGCTGGCATTTCGCCCTGCATAGCTTGCAGTTGGTGGAGATGACACTCTGCAGTTGTGGAAAATAGCTGGTTTTCCACAAAGGCCCCAAGGTTTCTGTCAGCCTCTTCATCGGTTACCATAGGTCTGCCAGATCTCTTTCTGTCCTCTATGACACCCTTTTCTTCTTGCCTCTTCAGCAGTCTGCAAACCACGGAACTGTTGTCACCGAATTAATGAGTGGCCCTTAACTGTCTGTGCCCAACCTGCTTGGGTGCATAGAGCCACAATCTCCCATCTCTGTCCCGCTGGCAAATGCCTTTGATGAGCCATGCTGTGCACTGGTGTTTGTGGCTTCTGACATTTTTTTTAATCATACCTCGTGCCTTATAAGGCCCATTGTGGCAGAGATGAAAGAGAATCCCTGGCCTAGTTTTATGGTCAACACACTCTACTGACATGGGAGCAGACTTGAGACTGCTTATTACGTCATGCAGTGGGTTCATCTTTAAGGACAGCCAACTTAATACACTAAAAATAATCCCACTTTAATCAGTCCTAGCTCAAAATGTATTTGCGTCAGAATACCAAATCATATATGTGTGTAACCGTCATACTCCAGAAAATTTATATGTCCCACGCTTGGGTGTCTGTGATGGGTATTATTGAATAAACTGTTGAAAGTTGACCACAAACCACCCAACCCATAAATGTCGATATAAGTTACTCATTATTTGAATTTCTGAGATTGGTCCACATAAGAAGGCATGTCATGCCTAATTTGTGTCGTTATTTCTTCTACATGTGTTATTAAAGATTCAGAAATTTATGTGAAGGAATGTATACTAGCAACAGGACTAGTAAAGAGACGTTTTTATAGACTGATAACACCAGTTCATTGTGCATGCATCTCTATCAAATGTTACATGAGAATTCACTATCCACAGTAACTAAATAGAGAAAAGGACACCAATCATTAATAACAGGTCCCTTATTGGCATGAAGTGACCTTCAAGTATGGTCAAGGGCAAGGGAGACTGACAGATGGTCATCAGTAGTTTATCTGAGAAATTAAACAAGCACTATCATTGAGGGTAATTTACCAAAATTGTGCTCATGTTAGTCTTGCTAGCCATGGAATTGGCATGGCAAGGAGCACAGTTTAAGATGTCACATTGTTGCAAGTGCTCAGTGCATGACCTATGAGGCCAGATCATATAGTGCGCTGGGTCACCCTGACCTAGCAACTGAGCATGCTCAGTTCAACAAGAGAGATGCGCACAGTTTAATGTGCCAATCAGTGGGATGGACAAGTAAACAAGTAAATAAACAAATAAAAACTGACACCATAACTTAGGATTTTGCTTGCAATGACCCAAAGTCAGTATAAATGGGTATCTGCAAAGGTTTTTGGTATCTAAGCTTGAGAATAGTCCACAATTAAGATGAGCACAGTTTAGAGCACTGTTTGTGTGATCTGTCTACCAGGCAAGGTGATACAATGTATTACAATGGCATATAAAAACATAAGGTGCCTGTGTAAAGTTGTCGTTTGCTTGTGGTTCTTCTTCTGAGCAACTGACTCCCTTCCTCTTTCCCCTGCTTGGGTAAATTGGAAATAAACAAACAAAACAGTAAATAAACAACCTACAGGATATACAGTTGACAACTTATTAAGATAGCTGAAGAAACTTCTGACGAAGCTTTAACCAGGAAATTTAATGAATTAGTACATGAGTTGGAACTGGATTTGATGGGTGACAACCCAAGTACATGTAATCCCTTTACATGCAATGCAACAAATAGTGACAATAGTGCCAATGCACTATCCACTGCTGAGGCCATGAATATTGGACTAAGCACCACTGAAAACATCCTGGATAACACACCTTCCCTGGTTCAATTCAGCCTATTCAGGGAGGGCGATATACAAAAGCACTTTTAATTTCCGCAGACAAGTAAAAACTGCTCACCATGAGATTGATGACAGTTTGCTGTGTAGTGAAGTGGTAGGGAATTATGCGATGCACGCAGAGAGGTGGGTGGAGCCCTCAGTGGTGAAGGAGACTGAGGGCACCAAAATGGCGGCTATAGCTATGGGAAAGTGCCATTGCAATCAAGCTACAGGGGGAGGAAAAGACGAGTCAATTGCTACTAGTGCAAGTTGCCTAACACCAATGCCTTCCCCTGCCCCTTGTCTAGGTGAGCAGGCAGGTAATCAGCCACCATCTATTGGACAGACATGTAGGACAAATGATGATATTAACAATGAAGTCACCCCATCTCTCTCCCTCATGCCTGAGGGAGAAGATGACTTAGAAAATGACCTCCCTGCAGGAGTGCCAAACTTAAAGAGTCGAGACTTGGCCAAATGGCTCAAAACATACAGCCATGTTACAAACGTGGACATAAAAGGTAGACACCATATGCTGGTAGAAGTACAAGTCACCTCCCATGATATTGAGGGTGACTTTCACCTACATGTAATAATAAAGGTGGAGGAGGGAACTAAACTGAGAGCAGACATAATCAGACTGATTGCTGGGATGGGACATTGTACCAAAGACAGCCATGGCTTGAGAAAGGTCAGAGTACTTAAAGACGAGGAGTACAGGTGATATAGGGTGACAGCTACGCAATAACATCATTGCAATAATGAAAAGGTTCCCAGAGCCAAAAGCTAGTGAGTCTTCTGAGGCTGAAGAAGCCATCGACACTTTAGATGACTCTGACGATTGTGTCATTACTGATTATATACCAGCTCCAGTTGAGCCAGAACACCCTAAAGAAGTACCCTTCATGCTGCTTTTGGGAGGTGCAATGCCATATCTCAGGCCCGCAGCAAGATACGGGACTGCTCCAGGCCAGGTAATGATCCCCCTGCAAATTTCGAAAGCATGTCATCAGATGAAAAGCTTTGGGCACATGAGGCACATGAGGCTCTCTCAGCATTCTTGTAACTGGCGCAAAACAATCAGAGCAGCTTCCCAACTGATCACCATGCTGCGGTGGATAAATACCATTTTCTTAGCCTTGCCAATAGCAGACCTGACATACGAACAGCTTAACCAGGCTATCATGTGGGAACAATGTGAGAAGTGCTCATGCCGGGTCAGGATTTAAATTTCCACCTGGGCCCTAACATGAACACCCACCACAGAGTGCTGAGAGAAGCATTGCAAGCTTGCAATAAAATTTCCCTCCAAAAGCCCAGCACTCACAAGCCTAGGAGTAAACGGGAGGAGACACAGTGTAAATATTGTAAATATAGTTGGGTTGGGTTGTGTTAATTGTTAACATGTTTGTCTAACAATCAACAATAAACAACAGAAAGGACTGGGGCAATTTACCTGCTCAACAACAAACTTGGGGTCCCATAATGATTGCTGACATGTTTTGTCTAACAATCAGAAATGGATAATGAGACATGGAATATTTTAAATAAACTGACTGTTGACATGTTTGCTAACAGTCAATTTAACATCAATCTTCTCCAAGCCTATTGGTGGAGCTGTCCCAAAAGCCAACCCTTTTTGTTGCCCATGGTGGAGCTACTGAGGGGCCCATCCCAGTAGCCATCATATGGATCTGTTACTGATGTTACCACAGTAACCGACGACTGTAGTATTCCATTATAAACTGTTACCTGTATTGAGGACTGTTCAGAAACATTGCAAGATGTTTTCTGTCTTTCGCGCATCAGAAGCCCTGTATTTTGCTCAGAGACCTTTCGTGCAGCCAAAGATGTCATGGTCTCACTTCGCGTTTCACTGAAGATACTGGTTCTGGAAGAAGGCATGGTAGGACATTGGAGTTTATCTTGAGATTTATAAGATGGTATTAGATTATCCATGCGTTATGGAAGAACAAAGCTTAAAGGGAAGTAAAATTGAGATCTGAGATCTGTAAAATACATGGTTTGGACAATGTATTGCTGTAGGATAATGTAGTAAGCAGTCTAATATCTTAAAGAATGGGAAAGATCCTGCAAATACCAGGTCTATAACTCAAAACATTTTGGGTTTACTTAACATAAAATAACTTAAACTATGTTCACTGTAACACTGTTTGGCTGAGTTAAACCCCATGTTATTGTGGTGAAATGAATGTGGCATTTCTGATAGTAAACTTCAGTGAAGTGTTCAGCAAGGAACAAAACTCTGTAATGAGAAAATAACATATGCAAGATGATGTAACAATAAGTTCTCATGTTGAAGCAGACTTAATCGTGGAAATAATGTAGCTTACCATAAGTGTCAAATGTGAACTTAAGCTTTTTGCACAAAAGTAAGACTATAACTTAATACAAGGTTATCCTTTTAATTCCTATCACATACAAATTCGAAATGTGAAGTGTCGGTTTAATGTAATGTGATGGCTTCAGGCCACGATTTCCTTGAGGTTTATCAAAGATGGTGGATGAAATAATGAGCTCATTGCTAGAACTTATTCTGGCAATGTACTTTGTCCAGGTCCTTTGAGCAAGTTCAAAATAAGTGGATATTTGCATATTAATTGATCTAAGAATGTGAGTGCTATCAAAAATCAAATGAATTGTACATACACTGTATGAGCAGACAGGTACCTAGTAGTTGAAATGTCAATTGAGTAAATACTGTTCAGTATTTATACTCATTTTACTATAAAATATATAAATACAATAAAATACCTGTGAGAGTTAAGTATGGTATCTAGATGTGTGGAAACATCTCAGAGATAGTGGGGGATATGTAACAGTCACTCATTGACTGTTAATTCGGAATCTATTTAAGAGATCAACAGAGTGAAATCTCTTTTCTACACTGTGTTGCCACGGTTACTGTTGACTTGCTACCAGTTCATCTGTGTATCACATGCAGTACAGCATGTGACAAATTATTGTATGCTATTAATTCATGTACACAAGACCATGAGACAGCCACTTAAAATGATGAATCATTTGAGAATTTGTAAATTAATTTAGACTGGAGGGAACTATGATTTTCCCTGAAATGTTACATTTAATACAGGAGTATAAATTAAGGACACTCAGGAGCCTCTCATTGGTAGCATTGATGAAACAAGAAACCATAAGGGAGCATGTGCAGTACAGCACAGCTGAGTTCAATCACACTCACAGTCAAGATTCAGTTTAGAATCTTGTCAATCTGTTATTGTGCTCATGAACTTATCTGCAATTACCTCAAGAAGTCATCTTATACCATACGAGTGCATGATCCTATTTTACAGTACACTACTGGCTGGTTGGAAATCCTTAAGTGAATGTTAAACGAGCTGTTGACAAACAGTACTCAGCTGATTCAGGGTCAGCCAGTACTTGGACGTCGATATATTGTAGCAATGTTTGTGGTTTCACGGCAAAACATTTGAAGTTGCCGGTCAGCAAGAACTGAAATCTACAACATGTATTCCCTGCAAAACTTGACTCTGCACAAAGGACAGTGACTTTTCGGTCATGTTTGATTCATAAGTTGGCATTTATTGCTGGTATCTTTACAATAAACTCGACTTTTCCATTGAGGTGGATGAGCAGAACTTCGAGCAGTAAATTGTGTACCATTGAGTAGCCGCTAGTGGACATGATTTACCTGTACAGCACACCTTACCGCATCCAAGGGCATATGAAGGGCTCGCAGGGCAGGGTTAAAGGATTTTTGGCCATGGTCACGGACAGTGAACCTCGCAGGTTAGCGTTTACAACCTAGGCACCATAGCAATGACGTCTAAAACGTTGGCTCGGCACGCAGCCACGCGGTTGACGGTTGAGACCGAGTCCCGGTAGAATAACTGTCATTTGGGTTCCCGCGTCCGATGTATTAAGTAAGTCCCATCGTTGTCTGTGTTATTTAATAATATTCCATGATTGTTTGGCACTGTTCCGAACAAATTTGGCGTGGCCATTAATCCAATTTGGCTGAATTTGCTGTGGCTTATCCCCGGACTGATGTCTGTCAAAAGTCCGAAATTCTGTGGTTTATTTCTGCAAGGACGTGCTATAGCATAGCACGTCCCTGATTTCTTTGACACCAAGTATGGCTGGCTGGTCTTCCAGGTCAAGTGTTTGGTTAAACTAAAATTCCAACTTCGGGAATGGAAACGTTTTAGTTTATTTCGGTTAAACCAAGCACTCTAAATTTGTGAAAGGAGGACAAATAGAGCATGATTTGGTTGGAATCCAAAGTGAAATTTGAACAAGCTGCCAATTCAGCAATTACAAGTGTACAAACGGGGAAAACTGAGTAACAATTGAAGGTGAAGGCATTGGTTTCCATAGTAGTCCATGACTTGGGCTATATTTAAATGTGTATTTTGGATGTAAAAAAGCATGAAATATCGCAGGAGCACCCTGTGTCCAGTTAATAATAGTGTGCACCACTTGTGGAGAATGAAATAAGTCTTTCATCCAGCAAAAATGCAGGAATGTATCGTAATCCATATAGAAACGCTGTTGTAATTTTAAATGTTGGAGTTATTGCATTTGAATAAAAGTCTTGTTACATTAAACTTTATAACTGGATTTGTCTGCTAATTTGATTAGTTAAGACAGTTGAACAGACAATAAATCTGTGCTCTTACACACCACCAATAACAGACACTGGGGCACAAATTAACAAAGTTGTCTTTTCATTTGTACTTTTAAGTGAGGACAATTCTTATAATCAGCCCAAAATCTTTAGCTCAGTTAAGTGCGAATTCTCTCACACCTTGGGATCGTATGGATATTAGCAGCGTAGTAAGGAGGGCGAATGTTACAGTATGTAAGTGTAACTGATCCATCAACCATTCCTACAACAAAATCGCATTTCAATGCATTTTACTCTGCCTGCCTCCGCATCCTCTCAGAGGGAAGTCTCCTTAAATGCCACAAATGCAAAAAAACTGATCAAGATACATTGCCCCTACAAAATATCCACCCACCGCTGTCCTTGCGATATACCAAAAACACGGAACAGACACATGAAAGTATAAAGTCAACAGAAAAACGTCATTCATTTCATCTGAATACATCGGGGCATGATGTATATTTAACAAAAGTATGTTTCATTTGTTTTGTTTCATTTTGATTTTAGTTAAATTTATGCATAGTCATAGGTTCGTACCTGGAACAGAAACATCACTAGTTAATATACGCGGAGAATCATTATCATTTGATTTCAGAAACAAACCGAACCTTCATTTATATATATATATATATATTTATTTTATATATTTACATAAACGTCCGTTACTTCTCTCCAAAACAAAGTTCCTCTGTTGCCCCAGCAAATGGCTGGCAGCAGTTACGTTTATCCTGCGACAAAAAAGTGTCTGTGTGTAAAATGTCTGCTTCATTGTTTTTACCAACCTTGTTATAATAATAATAATAAATTTATTGTGCTAAAGTGTTTGTAGACAAGACCTACCAACACAGCAAACCTCTCATCAATAGTTTTTAATGTATGGTTTGCGCGGCTACCTTCACATTAACTTTCACAAGTGCCTGGAAATATCATTACATATAAAACGCAACTCAAAGCTCACAAAATTGCCCTGCCTAGATGATATATGATCAAAATATCTGTCCATACACGAAATTGCCGAAATAAAAGCACCGTCCTGCTCTTCCTTATGCGAAATAGGGTCAGTATGCGATGCATATAGAGAGATAAGGTAAGATTTTTTCAGAAAGTTGCACAGAGAAGATTACAATTACAAGGGTTTAGAAGATGTTCAGTGTTCAGAGAAAGAGGAATGTATTGCATGGATTTTATGTTTGAAGGGTGACTTTCTGGGAGGCAGGAAAGGTAATAAAAATGTACAGGACTACCTGGTAAGATGCTTGGAGAACAGGAATGAAATAATGGAGTTAGAAGGCAACAGGTTAAATTAGCATCCCAGAGTAGAGGGGGGGAGGGAATGGGAATGGTTGTAGCCCTTATAAGGGCTCTCACGCGGGCTTCCATGGGAAAAGCCTGAGCCTTAAAGGCGGGGATAGGGTGTGTGAGGGATGGATTTTTTTCCCTGGGCCACCTGTGTCACATAGTGACACAGGACCGAGGCAGACAAGCGGAGAGCCACTGTATTATAATTATTAGTTGTTACAATGCTATTCTGCAGCAGAGGTTTGTTAATATGCGACCTATATGCAATTCTTATATGGCCTCATCTGATAAGGATAATAAGCCTTTTTTTCTACTCAATACCCACCAATTTACCTGGGCTGGTTTGGACGGCATTTGGCCTACATGCAACCTCACAAGATGAATATGACTATCACACCAGTGAGGGCAATGATAATCCCAGTGACAATGGGTCGTGAATAATATATGAGCCCTGCTGTCTATCAAGGAAGGTACATTCTCCCATGGTATTGGTTAACAGAGACAGGACCTCATGCATATGAACCAAACGATCTTTGGGTCCTTCTTTTATCCAAGACAAAAATGACAAATTCATTTTTGTGGAAATTATTGAAGAATAAACTTTGTTTTGACGGTGTTGGTATGGTTCAACAACCTTGATCTGGGCTTATTTGTATGTTGTGGACACCATACAGTGGTTGATTTAAAGAAAATCCAGTTTTGAAAGATATGCAAGTAAATCCATACTCTCAGAACCGTAATAGTACCTTGGCTTTGTACTTTTATGAGTTCAGCTGTATAGTATAGAATCAACCATTGACTTTCCTGCCGTATTTTGCACGAACATTGTATGGATACATTCTGGTTTGGTCAAAAAAGTGAACTTGAATGACAAACCAAGTTTCAGACATATTGTTCTTCGATGAAGAAAATACGCAATATCCTTGAGGATTTACCAAATGTTTCTTCCCTGCTCATTTGATTCACAATTTAGAGAGTGACACTTTGCAATTGTCTTAATATTCAAAGACAGCACCGAGCCTGTTGTTCAGTTTGGTCACTCGTTAGTCTATTGTGGTGATGGACATGCATGGATTTTGCATTAATGAAAATTTAGATCCATGGCGAATTTCTAACTCTTAATGTGAATTATGTGAAAATGGTAAAGATTAAGCCCATTTTATACTATTATGCCCCTTGTCTTAACTCCATAAGAATACAACGTTATAAAGAATAATAAAGTGAATCAAGAAAATATGGAGCATTAATTGTATGGGCTCTTTTTATTGTGGCACCCCTATTTTGGCTTAACTCTGTAATTTTTTAGGAGACCATAGGTACTCCTTTGGTGTCAACATTGAGGATTTAATTGACAAATGAAACAAACAGTTTCTGGCCGAGGCGTGGCGTTTTAGGCAAGTCTCTTGATCCAACCTAACACTCCTTTTTCTGCTCCGTGCTCTCACGGGGTAGTGCACATTTCTTCCTGAGGGTTTATGCAAATCTATCTACTGACCAGTGTCGTTTGGCGGCAGTCACGATCTTAATATACCCAAGTACGTTTTCAGTCTATTTAAATTAGCAACTTTTTTGAAGAATATGTCTCATTATTTTATTTAAAAATTTTTACATTCAATCTAACTGTTAACATTGCAAGTTTAGTAGAGAGCTTGGTGTGTTATGATCCATAGCACACAAGCCAGGTGTGCTATCGGACCATAACACATATGTCCCGCCACATTCCAATAAGCCATGCCTACCTGGGGTTCCGGAACTGAACACTTGAACATGCTGGGTAAATCAGTGTTTTGTCGTTTTTCTAAATTTTGTGCACTAAATGTCGTGTAATCGAGCAAAAAAATTAAGGTAAAAATGTAAATATAAGCAATGAGGGTCACTTTTGCGTGTGGCATGGCATAATGACGCGTGCGCTTGAACCTGGCATGGGGCGTGCGCCACTCCCACGATGCCAGCTACAAATACTAGCGTCATTATACCATAACACACACAAAATCGACCTTCATTTCTTAAGTGTCTGACACACCTTGGGTTCTACCCGGTTCAAGGTACCTCCGTTTTAAAGGGGTAGTTTGCAGAAATAATTCATTATTATTAATATAACATTATCATTATCAATATCATTATGGATGACACAATTTAAGCACCGATCGTAACCAATAAGCGAAAAGCCAATGTTTCAATACTTTGGCTTATGAAATTTGAAAACGGCTAAAATAATTTGCATGAACTTAAGATTATTACTGATCTGGCTTCTATGTCTACAATTGGTTAGAATTTCCTTAACACAGGATCCATCCCTAAGTATCCTAAAGTTCTATTCCCAAATAATTAGATGAAAACAAATGAGATAATTTGCCAGATTTGGTATATTTCATGTCACATTGGTTACATAACTCGGGACCTCTCCACTGCAAATTTGCTCTTTCACCTTCAATGAGAAAAACCCCTTTAGCTGAGGTTAGCCTACTTGACCTTGCTTTTAAGATAGTGAACACACCTTTGAAATCCTCACAATAGCAGGTTAAGAAAAAATTTGCAAGGGACCTTAGAAAGTCAATTACAGATGAGCACATATTAACAAAAAGGAAATTGCATCAGTCAGTTAAGATAATTGTCTGAAAGTTAAACACGCTAATTGTCAATATCTGCTTAGAAATTGGTGTTTGGCTTTTCAGTCTTCATTGTATATTTGGGTTACAGGATTGGCAACTGCCCGATAGTCGATTGGACAGGGCCTATCTAATGGTCACTTTCGTATATATAATTAGAATAACGTGAAACAAAACATCTTATATAAGTATTTAAGTATATAAGTAGCCCAATTTCCATATTAAAATGGTCTTATTTGGGTCAAAGAGAATTAATGTACTCCAAGTTTCAATTGCCATTAACAGTGGCTCCAGCATTCCAGCTTTATTGCCAGTTTTTTAAGCCCGTACATACTAATTGCTTCCAGAGAAATGTTTCACGTTCTATTATATTTTAATGTTACAGCTTTACTTCCAGGTAAACGATGGACATATTTCCACTATTTTAAGCTCATACGTATATTGCTTTCAGAGAAATGTTTCATGTCCCAATTACAATAACTGCACGATTTCGTTCGAAATGCTTGGATCGAAAATTGTACAAAAACCTTAATCATAATTTGACTTGTCAAAAGTGGCCTGAGAACCGAACTGCAAAGTGATTGAGATAATACCCATACTAATGTTAATAAGTTACTTTCCATACGCTTTCATGTTTCATACTTATTTGGCCACACTTTAGAGATCTTTGGTAGAATACTATGCATTTCCCTGTGCTTGCAAGAATCGAACCCTTTGACAACCGTTCCAGTCACGGCAGGTGAGAAAAATGCTTTGCTGGGCTGGGTTTCTGAAAGGAGAGATTTTCACTCTTTTCGTACCAGACCGTAAACTGAATCAAGAGGTCTCTTCAACTGGCTTGGGTTAGATGTACTCCAAATAAACAACTGACCTGCACCAACTCTAAAACTTCTTGATTTGCCACTTTGAGAAACAATGGCAACTTAAGTCGAACTACCCTGAATTACACTAAGGGTTGAGACTCATGTTTCTTGTAAAAGACCGTTCATTAGGGTACCAGCGTGCCTATTAATACATAAAATATAAAAATCTTGTAAACAACCCTCCTTTGTGCGATTTGGGCACAATGAACTGATGAAAGCTGTTGACTGAGCTCAAAATGTGGCACTGAAAGAGCTAGGATGTAACAAACTGGTCCTTTTTTATTCCATTATTCCCATGTCAATACAATATACAGAGATCACGTGCCACAGTTTCTAAGTGTGATGCAAACATTGTTGTTTCTTCTGACTATACATGATGTGTCGTTCAGCTTCTAATTTGTATTTAAAATATCGATTGAGGATCTGAATGAAAGCCAATCTTTTCTACACAGTGAACAATAAGTGAAGTATTTTAACATCTGGGACTTATAGTGGAACCAGCTTTTACATGGTTCAATCACATAAACGAAATTGCAAATAAAAGCATGCAAATAGTGAATATTTTGAAACATATACAAACGCATCTCAGTAAAAAATCCCTAGAATATGGATCTGCTGTCTGGGATGGATGTTGGTCATCAGTATCTGAATGATTGGAAAATGTGCACCTAGCAGCTGCGTGAGTTATAGCCGGTAAAACTAGAGGTAGCAAGCACCAACTGATTTAGGAAGAGGTAGGTGTAGAAAAATTATCGGAAAGTCGAACTAAAGGTAAATAAATTTCATTTTACGAAATAGTCCACAGATTGGCTCCCTCTTATATACAAAATATACTGCCCAGCAGTGTTCATGATAGAAATTCTAATGAAGTACGATCAAATCGATTTTTTTCACTACGTACTCAAATCAATCTCTTTGATTAATCCCCTCCAGTCGACAGTCAAAATTTGGAACAGTCTACTTGTTCATGTATGAAATTCTGAAAATGTTGAGGAGTTCAAATCCAGGCCCAATAAGAACACAAAGAAATGTAATAATTATATTATCTGGGGATGAGGAGAGTGACAGTCCTTCACGCACACTTGCAAATGAAATGTGTATATTTCGGTCACATTTGTTGAATAACTGTGTTGTGGACTCGCCGGGGTGTACATGTGGTGCTCCGAACAAAGACATGTTTCATTATTTCTGTGAATGTAGCAAATATAAAGTTCATCGTGACGAGCTTCTAACCTGTCTCTTGCTTCTCGCACCTTTTGCTGTCGAAACACTTTTATTTGGATCTGAAAACTGTACTTTCAAAGAAAAAGATGATATTTTTAAAGCTGTTCATAGATATTGAAACAGCTAGATTTGACATCTGAGTATATATGATATGTAATGTTGTATGCAAGTACATGGTTACATAATTACAGGGCCGACTGGAACTACCCTCTCTCAATCAGTGAACACGTACTGTCGTGTTACTCTTCCAATTGTGTGACTTGCCACTCTATCTGTCATTGTTATTGTAACGTTTTTCTTTGTATCAGTGGTAAGTGTCGTCAGTCGTCTTCAATTTCTCCCTTATGTATGCAAGAAGGATCAAAGCAGGGCATTGTCCTGTTTCCTATTTGTTTCAATAAAATATATTTAAACAAATAAAGTATTTGGCCTGTAGAATGCAATTGTTTAAAGCATAAGTTTTATCATCACTATAACCAAAAAAATGTATAAAAATTCACTCAAGTATATCTCACTTTTTTGGATTGCACGAATTCCAGAAGCTCTGAAGAGCTTCCCAAATATTACGTACATCATTACAGCTCCAATACCAATGTGCAAAAGTATCTTTTTCCCAACAAACGTGACAGCTACCTCAATCACAGAACTTAAACTTGTACAGTTGTGCATTGTGAGCTGCAAATTGGTGCGAAAACGAAAATTGAAAACTCTGTAATCTTGTTTCAAAAGTGTTCTTGATGGGTATGATAAAAATTAATGACCACATTTTGTCAAATCTATCGAAAGTCTCAGTTCAGCATAGCCCAGTGGTACATGTGGGTTTAACATTATTTCCAGAATGTTGGTATACTCGTACAAGCACCCAATAAAACTTTCTACAAAACATAACATACTTATCTCACATTGTTAACTTTAGGTGTAGAGCCATTCCATATAAATTCATGTATACACCCCTGAAAAACACCAATGACTTTTTCATTAATAAGAATAGAAGATCCACAATACAGTGGTTAACTTTTCAGAACTACATTTCTCCTAATAAATGATTATTTTCTAACTTTCCATGTCTTCAGTACATCCTTGAAGGACTACAACTTTGAAATAAAATTGATGGAGCTCATCGACTCTTCATTGTCAGTTTAGTATTAACAAGTATAGGAAATGATTCTGTACACCATCTAGCAGGCAAATGCAAATCAGGAGAGTATTTCGCTCCTCCAATCAAGGCTGGACTTCTTTTCTTTTTTTTTTTTCTAATTAACATTTTAAACCCGAACACAAAGGAAAGTATTTTAACTCTTGCAACAGAATTTAACCCATGGTACGTCCGCCAAGAAGCAAGCAGTATCATCAGCTTATTGCCTAATTCAACTACAGTGTCCCGAATATGAACACCTTTTATGCCTTTGTTACATCTTATGGCAATAGCAAAACTTCACACAGCTAAACAAACAAAAAATTGGCAAGGCGGCACCCTTGCCTGACTCTGCAACATCGAAGCATACCCATTATTTACCACACTACTGTATATATCAGTATATGTCAAAGACACCCATTTTCAAGAGTGCCAAAATTGAAGCATCTTAACACTCGATGAAAATATAACCATTCAAACATATCAAACGCTTGCTCAAAATCAACCAATGATATGAGGCCAGGCAGTTTTTTAAGATTACTATATTGTATAACATCTGACATTTATCAAATGTTTTTTACCATGTTTCTACCTGAAATGCACCCAGTTTAGTCACTGTCTTGTATGGGGGAATTATATTATACGTATTGCTAATGCTTTTGCAATAACATTATAATCAATGTTTGACAAGGAAATAGGCCTTTAATTCTTTAACAATGTACATAATTCATCCTTCCTTGGAATCAAAGAGATAATTCTTGAAAAGATATTCCACCCAATCCAAAAGCATAGTTGCCTTTTAAGACAGACTAGTTAAGTTACGCTATCGTTACTGTGTGGGCGCTCCACAGTGGAGCGCAGTCAGACACGCAGAACAATGGTCTGTTGAGCAGGCAAAAAGCATAGTTAGTGCTATTGCAAAGTCGTTTATATCAGTCAAAAAATATTATACAATTTATCCATGATCCGCTCAGCACCGCCGCTTTTTTCATTTTTCAAACAACTTCAATGCTTCAAAGCATTCAGTTTCTGTGCTCATGCACTCACATTATTGCTTTTGTTGGTCATCAAGTTTTGGAATATTTTCATTTTCAAAGAAATATCTACAATGAGTTTCATTCTCAGTTGCCTTTTGTGAAGTTTATAATTCTGAGTAAAATTTGTGCAGTGGTTCTAGAATTTCATCTGGTTGTATGACAAGCATATTCTCTGCTGTCTGTTATTTTGTAATGCATTTATTCTGATAACTTCCTTTTTCCAAACCAAGAAAATACTTTGTGTTCCTGTTCCCTGCTTTCATCCATCTTGCATATGATTGTATCATTATGTCCCGTGTTAAAACTTTGATGATAATTAATTTGAGTTAATTCTGACCTAATTTCTTCTATTCTCACTTCTGTATTATTATTTCCATCCAAGGTTATATTTCAATAGTTTATAACTCCTCTTTTAATTGTCCTTCCCGTTCCGGAATATCTTCAACCTTATACTTTGAGTGTTTAATAATCGTGTCATGTAACTCACTTTTAACTGCGTCACAGAAACTGGTACTTGAATGAAAGTGTTTATCTGTCTTTTTTATATAGAATTTGAAATGTTTCTCTTGACAGAGGAGCATAAGGTTAATACACTTGCTAAGCTATTCTGTTATTGCAAATCATGGTAATCCTGGAAGTGTTTTTGGATGTGAACTGACTTGTGGATTAATTCGTAATAAAGAAACCCTTACAACACAACAGACCCATGCAATGAATTAAAACAAAATCTTCCTCTTAGAATTTTTTCCTTACCAAAAGTCCTCACTGACCTGAACACTAATAAGGTTAAATTGGCATTTTGGCGATAATTGCACCTTTTGTTATCTGTTTTGGTAAATACATGTACTTATGTTGTAATCGTTCCACACATGTGCGATTGGTAACACGATAGAGTCAGCGTAATTTTGAAATTTCTAGTCCTTGTTTCCGACAAAGATTTTCACTTTACACCAATACACTTCGAAGTTTCAAATGGTGTCACACAAAGCGATATTAAAGGTTGTATATATGTGGCGTAGGGACATAAATATAGCTTCATCAATCTAAACACATCAAAGGCAGAGCTAGAGCGTGTGAGCCCAATAATTGGCACTGACTAGGAGTAGTGAACGAGCATTTTACAGGACACTTATTTAACCCTTTAAGACAAAAACATGGAAGTAATTTACAGTACAAGAAGGGTTAAAATATTGTGTCTGGGACCCATTTCTATGAAACTATGACGTTCTTGGTGTGGTGTTCATTTTAAAACAGGATCCATTATATTAGGTAAAGCCAGTTAATCGACGGAAACATGCTTGTAATTGTAAAAGACGTGTCAAACATGTTATTATGTAGTCAACTGCTAGCAACATATATTTATGCCTCTGTGTGTGTATGGGGGGTGTACATTCTTCTCTGACCACAAACAAGTGTTAATACAGATCCATCTAAGTTACACTCCCACCAAGTTTAACATGCACATTGGAAATAAATCGAAAATATGAATAACCAACGTAATTCCCATTGATTTACGTAGTAATGGAACGGAATGTGTATGAAATTGAGAACCAATTTAGTCAACAAAACCAGACTTTGAACTAAAAAGCAAAAAATCTGGAATACAGAACAACACTGCCTAGTGAACAACTTTTCGCAAGGCAGTACTAGTAGTAGGTTATTGACAGAATTCGTCCAACATAACACAAAAGTCTTAGGTATATCACAAGTACAATGTATATGATAAAAGTCATTGTAATAATGCATGTTGATTATATGAAAGTGTTTTGGATTTGTGGAAAAAGTCATTGTAATAGTGCATGTTAATTATATGAAAGTATTTCATGACGGACTTTAAAGTCAGATATATCATCCGCCTCAAATATGTAAACACGGAAATATAAGTTCCTTGCCATACTTTTCCCTGGTGTCATAGACAAAAGGACAAAAAAACCGCCACTATCTTTAATTTATGCCAGGAAAGAAGAAGGCGTGTTACAAATATCCTCCCAGTTTCTGGTAAAAAGTTTTTCAAGGCTTTTATGTACATCCACTAGGCAGACAGATCAGGGTTTAACCCTTCATAAGCCATGTAACTCGAATTTTCTGCCTCACAACTTTGCCTTTTGCTCAGAAAGCACCAGGTTCTCCACCTATATCATTAGTTTGTAACCTCTCAATTAATTTGGAAGTTAAGGTGTTACCACTTTGCTCTAGACTGAATGCAAGTATGAAAGGATAATCAGTCATTCCACTTCCTTGTTAAAGCATCTTCTAAAATAGTTCCCTCTATTTTTCCTGCACTATGTATTGCAGAGGTGCAAGTCTAGGTTTAATTATACACAAATCATTTTGTGTTGGTATACTGACACCCAACATCGTTTTAAAAGCTGAATGGTACAATGTCCCAACACACTTTATGATGGTATTGGTGCTTCTCTCGCAACTCTAAAGGGTGGCTGATGTGAACGCAGCATCCATTACTTTTTTTCTCACCATGAACGACATATCTTTATATGTTTGAAAAGAAGTTTGAAAGGATTTTTCTTCATAGTGGTACATGCAAGCTTAAAATTTATATTTTTGTAAAGAATAAGTTTGTAACATCTGAATATTGCACTTTTCATTATTTTTTATTTGTGGATAGTAAGACTCTTTGGAGTAAGGAAACAAATAATATGATTTATTTACTCTAATACTGTTGGAATTTGAGTAATTCTCTTTGATAATTAACTATTGTGGAAGTGGGTTGGCTTTGCTGGTCAGAAACTGTTTCTGTGTCCATATTTTTGCGAGTCAGCTAGGGAGTGCTCTATGATTGGTATAAAACCTTTGTGCTGCATGCCAATCTCCAGGCAGCACAGAGTCTGAGGCTGGGTAATTGTTGAATGGCTTTAGAACAATAGAGTAATTAAATTGAGAATCACAAGCTTGGTTGTTTCTTCTTTAACACTTTTGTAGTTTTACCAGCTGAGCAGAAGTCGATTTTGTGAATCTTGGAATGTGTGGATTTTCTCTTTTGCACGTCTTCTATCTGTCTGTTTATTAAGAGTGAGTGCTCCTTGTGTTGGCCTTGGATGTAATCTGGTGAAGTATGTAAGTGTTCAATAGTCAACTACCAAGACATATATTGTACTGATGGTGTTGCCAGGTAAACGAACCTTGGTCCAGATAAAACACGTCGTCACACTCCTGGCCTTGCCTTATTTAGCGAGCGAGTAGGCTGACCTGGTGGAATATAGCTTCCTTCATGTGAGCTATATTCTGTAGTCCGTTCCAAACCATTAACCATGAGGCTGCACATATAGCCTCCTTGCATTGACATTAATAGTATCTTCAATAGTGTCCCGTCTCCATGGTCGACTACCAGTGGCATTTTATCATCTTCAGTACTGGATATAACCATGATTAGTCCTACTTTCATTAATGACCACGCCTGCCGTTTTCCGAAAATCTGTCAAAACTTAAATAAAAGTTCTTCCAGTGAAGAGTAGGTGCAACAATAACGCTGGTACATTGTTGTTGAGCAGTAGCAGTGCTGTCATCTGCAAAAAAAGATGCTGCCGCGGTACGTGTTTACACAACAAAAATGTATCTGTTTTTGTAAATATCTTGGCTTCTGATTGGTTGAAAGCTATTCACTTTACATAGCACTTCATCGCCTCGACTTCCCACCGCTATATCCCCCCCCCCCCCCCCCGAAGATGGCAGCTATAGTAAATGCCTGTCCCCATAATGAAAAGCAGGCTCCCCCTGTCAGAAGACAAAGCTGAATGTAATGGCTGTTGGGGTGCATCTTGGGAAACAGCCTGTAAAACTCGTCTCCTTCTCTGCTTTAGGATAAACCCAAAATGGGATAAAAATCGCCAGTCAGTTGTTTAGAGTCGACTACAAAATACAGCTATCACTCAGGAAGCTGTACTCCATTGACTTGGAAATTGCCTGGTGGAATATTGCTTCCTTCATGTGAGGTATTTTCTGTGGTCCGTTCCAAACCATTTACCATGAGGCTGCACATATAGCCTCCTTGCATTGACATGAATAGTATCTTCAATAGTGTCCCGTCTTTATGGTCGACTACCGGTGGCATTTCATCATCTTCAGTACTGGATATAACCATTATTAATCCTACTCTCATTAAGGACCATGCCTGCAGTTTTATGAAAATCTTTCAAAACTTTCAGTTTTTCAATGCACTTTACACGACTAGTCGCATATATCACAGTGTCACCACCAGCATCAGCAAGTGACACCACTTCAAAAAACTGTCTAAACCATTCGTTTCTTTTATATTACAAATCAAATGGTTAGAAAAAAATCTAAACAAAACACAGGATTGGAGATTTTTGTTGTGAAGGGTTTTCTTAAATCTTTAAGATGAGTTCCTCTTGGCAGAGTCAAAGGCATCAATATTGGTATCGACGATATTTATTCTGAAAACGGACTGAATAATGTTACCCTTCTATTGGCACTGGCACTGCTACAATAATAATTCGATAGTTCTTACTTTGAATTTTCGGTGGACAAGCATCCCAATTCCAAGGTAGCACAGTTTAGTTTGTTATATGACGTACAGTCGTGATTACTATCGTCATTAAGGTACCCAAGCTTTTGATGGTCCTCGATAGCTTAGATTCCAGTTATTTCTCTGCAGTCAAAGATATCGTACACCCTTAGTGGTAGTTACAAGTCGGTGGTACATAAGGTCACCAGTTCGAATGTCACATTTGAGGCAGGACACTATATATATATATATATATATATATATATATATATATATATATATATATATATATATATATATATATATATATATGTATATATATATATATACATACATACATACATACATACATACATACATACATACATATATACTCTTAATCATGACCCCCTCGTCATTTTTGTCTTGGAAAATAAATAAGATATAGAAACAAAGCTCATCAGAAAAAGATGTTATGCAATTATTTGCTGAGAACAGTTTAAAAACGAAGTAGCAGTATCACATGAAAATAGGTATTTTAAAATTTTAGCACCAGTTCAAGTTTGTCATAAATTGTGACGACTAAAAGGATGCTTGTATTTCCCTTCTGCTTTCAGTGGGCATGCGGTGCACTGATGTGGGGATAAGGGAGGGCCCATAAGACCACAGGGCCCTCCCTTATCCTGAAATGGACGAGTGGGATGTCTGTGCCTATTTACAAACAGGACTGAAGCTTAGAAATGGCCATTTTTGGTCCTGGTACCATGTAATTTTATGTGAAGAGTCCGTCATCAGAAGCAAAGACAACAAGACGAAGAAGCAGAAGAAGAAGAAGAAGAAGAAGAAGAAGAAGAAGAAGAAGAAGAAGAAGAAGAAGTATTATTATTATTATTATTATTATTATTATTATTATTATTATTATTATTATTATTATTATTGTTATTATTATTATTATTATTATTATTATTATTATTATCATTATATCTAAGCTTTCTTCATCAAAAGGCCCGGGTGGAACTAGGAGGAAATGTAGCTTGTGGGACGGTTAAACAAAGTGGTCCACTTTGTGGTGATACCCTGGTTCCCATAGTTTTAGCATTTTTGTCAAGTCGCGTATCTCTCTGTAAATACATGCATACTTATTGATAACCATGGAAGTCAAATTGCAAAGTAAAGAAAATTTACCTTTTTGACTTTTCCAAAATCGACCAGATTTACTTTAAACTTGGTGGAGGTGTACCTTAGGTGGTTTTCTATTGAATATGTTCAGATTGTCACGCTCCCACAATTTAAAGATTTTTTTACGAAATTCCTTCTTCATTTTTCAGTACAACCATTAAAAATTATCTCTAGTTACTCTTTGCCATTCGCTTTGAAATTGCACAGGGACACTTCTTGGGACCTGTTGAACTTCACTAGTTCAACAGATGGGCTGCGATTATTTTCGGCTTAGAAAATATTAAGAATTTGCATTTGACTTTTCTTTATTTGTTCTCCCAAACAGTAAGATGGATCCTCTTTGAATTTATTGGGAGTGTATGTAGACCTGTTCGCCAGGCCTTAAAAGAGACGTTTTGTCTTGTCTGTTGTTGAATGCTAAAAGTCTCAAGAGTGTCTCCAGAGACAGAATTAAAGTTGTTTAATTCCAAGCTTTAGTTTACTCCAACCAACCACAAGTTGTGGCCGTAACTGAAACGTGGTTATCGTCTGATAAAAGTGATAATGAGATCTTACCTGACAGTTATATGATTTTCCACAAAGATAGACCTAATCACAGAGGAGGCGGCATATTGATAGCTATTCACAACTCAGTACCTTGTTTAGAAAGACATGACACATCATCAGAAAGTGAAATATTGGTGTGTAAATTACGACCTAACAAATCCAAGAAGGTTTTTATTTTGTTATGTTACTGCCCTCCTAATGGACACAACGACTCTACCATCAACCTGAGTAATGTTCTCAATCCACTCTGGTTTATCAAAAGATATGCCCAATGTATGCGTCCTTGGTAATTTCACCTTTCCGTCCATCAATTGGTTTGATACAATCTTACCTACGACCAAAAAGGAGCTTGATTTTTACAATGTGATACATGATTATTCATTACATGAACACAACCATTCTGTTTCTCATGTTTCAGGGAACGTGCTGGATCTAGTTTTTTCTAACTTTCCAGAATCTATTGGTGACATTGCAGCTGCCAGTTGTCTTGTGGATTCAGATCATTTGCAACTAGACTATCTTATGTACACCAGACCTACCAAGAAAGCAAAGATCCCATGTTATATATAAAACCTCAAAAAGCCGACTGGTATGGCCTACGTGAATACCTATCATTTGTTCCTTTCGAAACAGCTTTTCTTGAAACTGATACACACATTAACTGGCAAAACTGGTTTGACCCTGTGTTAACTGCTGTGGACAAATTTATACCTGAGGTTAAGGTGCGTGACAGTACCACCCCACCTTGGATTGATAGTGGAATTATTTACTTGTCTGACAAAAAAAAAAAAAATATGCGTAGAAAATTACAGAATTCGTATTCCCAACACCTGAAGGACAAACTCTGTAAACTTACAAATGATATAAAAACCTTGGTTGCTCTCAAGTACGCATAATACAATGACATGTTATGTACGCAAGTATATGAAAATCCCAAACGGTTTTGGTCATTCTTTAGAGCAAAAACCAAGTGCAAAAACTTACCTAACATAATCAAAGGGTGGGGACAGGAATTTTCTACCCCTGAAACACAAGCGTAAGTCTTTAGTTGCCTTTTTTTATTCTGTCTTTATTCACTATAGCCAACCCCTGCCTTGCCTAGAATTCGCTACATATTTGGATCCAAGACTGGCTCACTGCACATTCTCAACCAAAGAAATAAAGAAAATAATTCACAACCCTGACCCAAACAAAGCCATTGGGCCTGACAATATTTGTCGCATCTTGAAGAATTATGCAGCTGAAGTATCCCCCTCACTGAAACTCTTTTTTTGCAAAATCTATGGACCAAGGTAAAATTCCATCTCAATGGAAAGATGCAAACGTAATTCTGGTCCATAAGAAAGGCAACCGTGAAGACGTAGTTAACTATTGACTGATATCATTACTATGTATTGTAAGTAAAGTGATGGAGCGATGTGTTTATAACCACATGTTTCCTGTTCTTAAGAACGCACTCCATTGGTTTCAATATGGCTTCCTTAGGGGTAAGGCTTGTGCCACTCAAATGGTGGACTTTGTGCACAAATTGGGTAAAAGTCTAAAAAAAGATCACTCAGGTTGATGTAATATATCTCAATTTTACCAAAGCCTTCGACTCTCTGCCCCACCACCTGTTACTGCACAAATTAAAGAGCTTAGGAATCAAAGGTCATCTCCACGATTGGTTTACTAGTTATATAACGGGTCGAAGGCAGTGTGTCCTAGTGTAAGGGTCTCACTCTGAATGGTATTCTGTCATATCTGGTGTTCTACGGGGTTCTATTTTAGAACCTTTCCTGTTTTTACCATATATATTAACAACATGCCCCACACTCTCTCAAACCACACAACCATATTCCTTTTTGCAGACGATTCCAAATGCTCTTGGAAAATTCATTAGGAAGCTGATTCACTTTTGCTGCAAGAAGAGAAACTTGTCTCTTGGAGTAAATTATGGGGTATGAAGTTCAATTCTAAAAAATGCAGCATCCTTACTGTCAGCAGGTCCCACGCTCCTGTTGTTTTTTACCTATAGTATGAACAATACCCCACTAAATTGGGTATCCTCCCCAAGTGACCTTGGTTTCGAATTAGACACTTTCCTCAACTGGTCAAAGCATCTTGCCAAGTGTTGCATTAAAGCTAACCGTGCTCTGGGTGTAAATAAAAGAACATGCGGGTACAAAGCTCCCACCAAAGCAACTCAAAAACTCTACATCGCTCTAGTTCAGAGTCATCTTGAATACAGCACGGTAGTGTGGAGTGGTATTAGCAAGAAAAATCTAATGGCGCTGGAATATATTAAAAAAACAGTGACAAGATACATCTTAGGGTCTCCCTTCTCTGAATTGTATGAGACCCGCCTTGCCAAATGTAATCTACGCCCATTATCTAATAGGCGTGAACAACTGGATCTTGTGTTCTTGTACAAATGTGTTAATGGTTATTACGAGGTAGATTTCTTCAATATGTTCCCCAGACTTAAGAAATGTACGTACTTCCGACAATAGTCTACATTTCGAAATAACCAAATGTAAACAGAAACTTTCCATTCATCCTTTGTAAATCACTCTATTTACAGTTGCAACATCTTACCCTCCCATATCCATGATTCTCAATCTATCCATATTCTGAAAAGTAGACTAAATACTTACTACAGCATGTTGCAACAAGAGTATTTTGACTCGTCTAATACGTGTACATGGCTAAGCAGGTGTTTTTGTCCCGAATGCAAGTAGCAGATTATTGTGATCGACTGCTTATGATTTTTGTAAACTTTTTAAAAGTACAAATGATACTAAGTATCTTAATTTTATGAATTAGTTTACCGGATATAGTCTGCTCGAGCTCCTTATACTTGTATTTTAAACGCAGACATTTGTTGTATTGTCTTTAACCCTTTTTAATCAATCATCACCCCTATTGTCAAGTGATAACTGTACTCATCTTTATCGCCTGTTTGACTCTTCCAAGTTAGCAGTATTCCTTTTAATGTGTTGTGATGTTTTATTTTCCTTTTATCTTGATGTACTGCTGATTGAATCTCAATAAATGAAAAATAAATTAAACTTGGTCTGCACCAAAGCATTTATCACTTCGTGGTGCTGTTATTTTTTTTTTTTTTAAAGTATGAAATTTGTTAAAAATGGTAAGGGGATATGTGTATGATCACGTACACATACATTAATTTTTTTCAAATGAAGTTAATGGGAGTTTGCACTCTTTTCTGGGTATGCTCTGAATTTGAGGTCCATGTGATCTCAAAAAGCGACGTGAAGACGTGCCAAAACTATGCACTTTCTGCAAACACTACGTCCTGCAGTTTCAGTGAAAGTTATGCTAACAATGAGAGATTTGCAAATCGGTCAGACTGCCAAAACTGAGACATAAATGTTACAAAAACGTTTTTCATGTAGCCGGAACTCGCTCAATTTTCATCCCATTTTAATCCAGTTGGGCTCAAATTGTAGGAATTGTAACAACGTGCTGATTTTTTTTTTTTTTTTTTTTTTTTTTTGGGGGGGGGGGCGTGTTTGTTGGGGTTTTTTGCTTTTGTTTTTTTTTGTTTTTTGTTTTTTTTTTTTTGTTTTTTTTTTTTTGTTTCATGTATTTCTCTTTTTTTTGGTGGGGGGTGTGGTAATTTATCTGTGACATTTAAGGCCGAATGCCAAGATCATTTGGCCTTTCTGAAATTTCCATGCAACGCTAACAGACGAGACATCCCTGCTCATCTTGCATGATATAGCCACAAAGTGCCCGAATGATTGATTGATTGATTAATTTATCTATTCGTTTAATTTGCTCATTTATATATCTATCCTTCCATCTGCCCATTTTGTTAGCCACGTGCTATTATTATCTATCTATCTATCTGTATACATATATATATACATACATATTTACATATATATACATATATACGTATATATGTATATATATGTATGTATATATATATATATATATATATATATATATATATATATATATATATATATATATATATATGCACATTGTGCAACGTGATTAAAATCAACATATTTTGCCTTACAAAATCAGTCTCGTGTCCGTGTTTGCAGCGGAATTGACATAACACTCCACAACAAACGCAAAAACAAACAGCAAGAACATTTCATGATTCCTTTCATGGATATCGATTTTAACCCCTTCCTTGGCAACTCTAAACGTGAGTTCATTTCATGGCGTGCGTCGGGCGATTACACCCACGCCGAGCCAAGGAAATATATTGACCCTTAACATTCCTTAACGACACCTCGTATCTGCAACATTTAGCGAAGCAGCTTTCTATTATTTTGCAATTTATGCCAAAACACTGCACCAGACATTTCGTCTTGGACGATTTGGACGGGAGTGCGTTCATCAGGGGCATCTTTTGGAAGTCAATACATACGTTTCATAAATACATACAAACACATACATTACACAGACATACATATTTACATTGATACGTACCTACTTAATGTGTGTGTGTGTCTAATCATAAAATCTATGACTAGTTAAAGTGGCATTAAGCTCATAAATTGACCAGGTGGATTTCTGTACGATAGTCAGGAGGGCCTGCCCAATGAATTATAACGCCATACGTTACCACATGACGAGTAGCTGCTTCTTATATTAGGATTATGTACCAATTGTTTTCTCAAAGAAAACTAAAATAACGTAGAGAGAATCCACCTATTGAAACAGTTTTGGTAAGTTGCAGCGGGAATACATTTACACGGGAAGCAAAATAGTTGCCTGCTGAACAACTTAGAAAAAAATGTGAAAACAAAAACAAAAGTAAAAATATAAGATATCGTATTCTAAGTCAGGAGTCAAAACTGCATTTTTCTTCACCTTGCACACTGAAGATTGAGTTAGTGGACCCTAGTCTGTTAATCAGCAATCTGAAATACTGTATAGTCTCTAAAACCACCTCATCAAAGAGACCATGTGCATTGTTAGAGCCACCAATCACCTTTTTTGTTTATTCTTATAAAGACCACCGTCCTATTCAGAGAATATTTTCAGTCCCTTTGGTAGCCTCAATAGGGAGATTGCACTGTATTACTTAATCCGAAAAAATGTCAAAGACTGGTAATATTGCATGTACCTTATACCCGCATAAATTGCTGCCATTGAAAAGAAATAATTTCATTATTAAAATAAAAGTAAGATAGTTCAGAAAGAAAGTGGTCTCCCTCTTCTGAGGCCTCCATGATGATGTCACTTTTTCCACAGGGACCCCAACGTCTTTATACAGCCAGTGCGGTATTTCCATTTCCCCCCCTCCCCCGAAACACAGGCCACTGCTTGTATAAGTCCACATTTATGGTCACTTTGGTTGGCCCCATCAGTAGGGTACAACAGCACACAAAAAATGAACCAACTCCTTGTGCGTCATTCAGACAGTTGACTTTATTGTAATCTATAAATCACATTTCTTTTTAGCTTACTTCTAATGTTTGGTGCAATGTCCATGTTCATTCATAAAAAGGCTTCTCAATTGTACCTTCGCACATTAAAGTACATGGTCAGTAATGCAAAGCTCATGCGCCTTTATTCTTAAATAATGGTAATGTGATAACACAACAAAGTCCAGATTTTTGTTGGCACGTTTTATATCAATGTAACATGAGGAAAAACAAATAAATATTTTTTTCCAGTTCATGGTGGTCAGTATGAGAACATACAATAAGTTAATATTAATATTAAAATCACCTATTATGTAACATCATTTTTCTTAGAATTAATGCTAGCCATACAAGATCTAATATACGACTGAAATCATCGATGGAGATCCCTTGATACTTGGCGGCCTATAAATTTAAAATTACAGAAGAAAATTGTACGTATAACATTCTCTGCTTATAATGGCCATAACGAAATCTTAGGAAGTAAAAATTCGTGAAATTTGTAGATTTGAATTATTATTTAACTGGATTGTACGTGCATACCGTTTCGCATAAAATAATGGCAAACTGTATCTCAGAACTTTATAAGTTGAATAAGTTAATCCCTAGTCATCACACTAGACAAAGCCATAATAAGAATATTTTCAAATATCGTACAATTCTTGGATTATTTTCATTGAATAACATGGTCCTTATGAATGGAATGATATAGTATTCACTATTCGTACTTTATCATCAGTCGTATGATTCTAGAGGAACTTAAGAAAACTTATCAGCTGTTAGTACTGTTCCCTTTCGCTTCTCTTAATATAATTATATTCAACCATAATGATGACTAGTTTCACATTATAAGGTTATCCTTCAAAGATCTATCTAAGGTACTCATACTGCAGATGAGGACAACTAAGGCCTTGGGGTTTCTTCCTCTGTATTTAAGTTCACTAGAATTACCCAGCCTTTAATACATTGTTGTATTTGTTACTAATACATATCATTTGTAATTAATGTTCCTAATTTCATAAATCATTTTTGTGTACACATAGTCTAGTTTATGTAAGGCTGTCAAATAAATAAAAGTAAATTTCAATGACATACAAAATCAGTAATATTGTGTAGCTTCTAAGCAACACAAAAATATCCAAGCAGCCAGCATAATTATACAGCAAAACGAGAAACTATTCATTCTCTTCTGCCTCTCAATTTTTGACCAAATTTTACAGCAGAAGAATGAGTAAATTAAAATTTCATTACAATTATTCCAGTGGCGTAATACTTTAAGAGGTCCTGATTTATCTTGATGGGCTAATTTCTTTTAATGTTTTAAGGATGATCAATGATGACATGAATTCCAAAAGCTGAATTGAATTGCATTATAAACATTACAATGAAATTAAAATTGAACAGGCCTCAGTTAAAGATTCAGGTACCAAAATCTGCCCGCTCTCGCATTATCTACAATTCATGGGATGAAGGCAGCTATCACAGAATGTCAAACTTCAATTAAATCTAAGCATGCCGAATATCAATTGTTCAATCACGGATTGTGCTGAACACTGACCAGTTCAACCATGACATACTGAACAAGAAACGATTAAATCACAGTGCAGCGAACAGATTTCGGCTCATGGACAGTATCTTGACTAGGAACCTTTGACTTGAGAAATTAGTATTTGGCCTTCTCGTAAATATGCTTAGTCTTGAGGTCTGAGTTTCCCACGCACCAATTCCTATATTGTCTTGTGATAATCTCGTCCAGATTGGTCAGCCGTAGATCTAAAGAATTGAGTGCATCCACATATCCAACGCCCACCTCTGATAAGGAACGGTAAAATATGTATAAACATGAAGTGGTAAAAAACGCCAGATTGTTGTTTGAACAAAAAAGGTAACAACTCTAGTAATACTTTTCCTCATGTACTATTTAAAATGCTTTTGGAAAAACAAAATAAAACAAAACATACTTCACTCAAACTGAGGAATAATGGACAGAAATATAATTGTGACAAATCCTGCACAAACATTTTCACTCACCCAGAGCCAGCTGTGTGGACCATATACTACTCCAAATAATGCTTTTCATAAGTGTAAAAGAGACGCTTGAGGTCATAAAAAATGTAGAAATATGGTTTAACAGCTAGTATCACACAGGCCAGTAAAATTATTTCCAGCAATCAATGCCAAAAACTTTGTAGAATCAACAGCTTGGATCAACCACTACGAGTGACAGCAATATCAAATTTTAAGATTTTTACATCAATGAATCTGTCGCGGAATCTAGAGGGTGCCGTCTGTAACAAATGCCCGCATGATGTAATACCTGCACAACAGGTGGGACGATTAATATAGTGCACACAAAGATTCACAAGCATACCAATGCAGCTTCAACATGGTATTACCAAAAAGAACTTTGTCTTGGCAATGGAAAGTCTAATACACTGTTAATTCATGATGAAAGGAGCAGGGATCGGTGAAATCTTGATACTGTTCTTCATGGTAAGACTAGAACAATGACCAGGTCATAAAGGGGCCCTCAAGCATCGTATTTTGTAGCCACGTGACTATTCAGGAGGTCAAGGAAACTCATCTGCACTCACAAGTGAATTCCAAAGCTACCTAGGCACATTTGCAATGCAAGTAGGCCAATTGTCACCATTGCTGGGCAACATCATTTTCATGTTGGAGCAATGTCATTTGACGTCCTGCTTGGGCCCATTTCATCCGTGTTTACACTATTTGAATTAACTTTGCTGAATATGTGTGATACTGCACAGAAATCAGACTATTGTTTCTATGTGCAGTGTGACCTTGACCTTTGAACATCAGGGTCTCTCATAAACAATTCTCTGCACCTCGATCCATGTTTTTGTTCTAAGTTTGATGAAGTTCTAAGAAACCCTACTGCATACTGCATAGTACACATTTTACCAAATGACACAATGACATTGACCTCTGACCTCAAAGTCACCCTTGAACGATCAAACGTGAAGTCTTACCTGTATACATAAAGTGGTTAAGCATGAAGAATTTCTCTCGCATAATTTAGCAGATGTTGCATAGAAACCAATTTTCTTGGCAGCGCCCTCATGACCTTAAACTTTGACCTAAAGGTCATCCATGAGCGTTCCTCATTAGAGTCTTGTCTCGATCCATGTTTGAAGCAAGTGTGATGAATTTCTTATATATACTGATTGAAACACGTTTTTCAAACAGCCCTCTGATCTTGACAGTTGACCTCAAGATCATTTCTGACAAGTCTAGTGTGAACTGTCCTGCACATACATAAAATGACGAAATTTTATCAACTTCCATTTAATACTTCTGGAGGTATAGCACAGAAGCAGATTTACATTTCTATGCCCCTGTGACGTTGACACTTAACCTCACGGTCACTAAATGCATAATGTAACATGGATCTATATGAATATTTTGTGACCAGGTTTGCATTCAGTTTTGGAGATATTGCATAAAACGCCACATTAGTTGTAAGACCCTGTGACCTTGATCTTTAGGTCAAGCTCACACAAAAACAATCCAAGCCAATGTTTGACCCACATGCATACTTTGAAGCAACTGAAAAGCAACGTGCAAAATTATTATACAGAAACTAAAAAAGGATGGAGGGACAGACGGACTTGTTGATTACTATAGTGCTGCCACATCTACGATGCGGGTCCATGAACATAGAACAGGTCACATCAGTAAAGTACTTCAGATAGATGAAATGAAGCTAGCACTTTTGGATAACCTATAATCACTTTTTCATATTTTTGCGATAATCTAACACTTAAACTACATGCTCCCAAAAACTGAGATGTGTGAACATAAAATTTATCTGAAAGAATTGATCCCAAACCTTTTTGTTTACACTGAAAGGTTTCAGCAACGGTGAGCACATGGCTTTGTTTGCATGGGCATGTTAATGAATCATGTCATTGTTTCAACAGTCAT
This sequence comes from Hermodice carunculata, assembly GCA_964020975.1. Classification (NCBI taxonomy): domain Eukaryota; kingdom Metazoa; phylum Annelida; class Polychaeta; order Eunicida; family Amphinomidae; genus Hermodice; species Hermodice carunculata. The sequence goes on along the minus strand of OZ026623.1, from coordinate 45,002,964 downwards.
TAGTCCATGACCCCTGGAAACCATTTGAGCCATTGACAAGTGTCACTCACAGGAAACCATTAGCCGTGGAGAGAAGAATGAGCCAGTTCAGACTAATTACTATCATTGTTCTGATTACTTTGAAATTCTTTATTTGCGTAAAAATAAATCATCACAATCAACTCACTGGTCCCCAAATTGGAAAGCTGCATGTGAACCCACACCCAAACAAGCCAAGTGAGGTCTTCCGAAGTTAAAGAAAAAAACAAGATGTAAGCCACAAAATAATTTTTTTAATGAAAACATCACAGAGGTAAGGCTACAACTTTATTTCACACAATAATTAAAACACAGGACAGAAGAAATGAGTATGCGTCATATTACAGCCATAAATGCGTAAGAATTGGCAACTTTTTCCTTCGATGCAATTTTCTCGGAACTGTTTTTGCTCAACCTCTGCATTTTGTACCTCACCTCAAAAACGTACGAATTGTCCTATTACAATAAAATCAACGGATATTAAAAGGAAAATATCATTTCCAGGAATCGATCCCAGGATTTTATTTTCTGAAAACCCCTCCATTACTTTTGGAGCAATTTATATGAAGAAAATGAACAATCTGTCAGGACTTCATTAACAATTTTATAACTTTTTAATAATGATATTTTAGGACTAACCATTGACTTCTATTCTAGACATAAACATATATTTTAAATATCTTCTGATTTCAACTGAAAAAAACAAAACAATTTTGGGTTACTTCTGTGCAAAAATGTGAAAATCCTCCCAAAGTCAGAAAGAATGCTTTAAAATTTCAAAAAATTCCAATCCTGCAAAAAACCCTATGGATACCAATCTATAGATATGTATTATTCAGAAAATACATTGGTTTAATGTACTTGTAAAAAAAGGAATGGGTAATATCGATCCAAAATTGTCAGTCTCACTGCGCACACTAGCTTCACAGCTTTCACCTTAAAGTTCTCCCTCGCCCAGTACTTTATTTTTTTTATGAAAAGTGTAGGTGTTGAATTGTTATAGCACTTTGTGAAGAAAATATGCCTTTGCGTTGACGCAATATACACTTTATTTACAATTTTATAGTGCGGAATTGCATGTCATTTGGTGGTTGCACTGGTCAAGCATCGCTACTTTCTGTCATAGTTTGACCACTGGGGTCTGTGACGTCACGGAAGGAAGCTTCTACACCAACTGCGATTGTAAACATTGACTCGAAGCAGTGACTGTTGGTGTGTTTATGGCTTACGTGATGAAAATAGGGATGAAAACAGGAAACTGGTCTCGCTTGTCCAGTCTGAACTCATCCACCGTGGTGAACCAATGTTGGAAGAAGCTACGACAAAGCTGGGCTTTGCTGGTGCAACTGGGACTGAACGACTCTGTGCCTGGCAGTGATGATGCCGTAGCTGCAGTGCCATGCATGACGACCAAAGCTGGTGCCTGGGAAGTTTTAAACTGGTAAGGGATACTTTTCAAAAGTCAATGTGCGAAAATTACTATATAAGTGACTGGTTGACATTTAGGTCTCTGAGTACTGCCAAATTATAGACTACAACTAAAAGGCAGGCCATAAATTCTATCGCAAATTTGCTGTCTTCTGTGCAACTGTCTTAGTTAAGTGACGTCTGCCCTGATTTTGCCATACAGTGCTTTATTTTCTCCTATTTTTTATGTGCAAGGGGTTTCATAGAGGGCTACACCCTTGAATCCTATTTTTTTTTTTTTTTTTTCAAAAAAAAAAAGTTTAAACTCGGAAGGCAGGCCATCTTGCGCCGTGGTCAATACCGGCAGTATACGCTGCACACTAGGACAAGCAAAGCAGTAGCACCTCCCGCTGTGTGGTTTATGTGTATTCAAGCTGTGGTCAAGTACTTGTGTAGTCCCCTCTTTTGAAATTTGCGGCATGCTACAGTAGTCATTATTAATCCGTTTAGGCAAGAACTGTACTTGTAGATGTTTTTCAATGCAACTCTTTATGTTCACGTATCCAAAGCCTTGTTATAAATCACTAGATAGAATAAAACTAAAAGCCTGCTGCACGAGGCCTATAATTTCAAAATCAGGTGGTTTGGAGTTTACATATACATTGCCTTGGTGTGCAGGGTACACTGCCTGTATTGCCTATTTGCAACCGTGCAAGATGGCCTGCTGTAAACCTCAACCATTCACTTATATAGGAATTTTTGCACAATGACTTTTGAAAACAATACCAGTCTAAACTTTCCAAGCGTTAGGTTTGGTGATCTTTCGTGTCAGTTACGGCAAGGCATGATCAGTGCTGGGCACAGATTCAGCACCAGTTGCACCGGCAAAGACAGGCTTAGTCGTTCTCGCAGCCCATCCGTGGCTCCCTCCGGTAATGCTGACCGAGAAATCAACTTTGGACTTTGAGTTACGGTCCTGTCAAATTCATGGATTTTTGTTACCATTTTCAAGAAAAGAGATTCTACAAAAAGGTCATTTAATTCCAGCGGTGCAATTCTTCTGAGCAGTCTTTCAGGAAATGTGAGGGGGCAAGTCAATATAAATAATTTTAAGGTTGTCCTAAAGAACTACATGCTGGACATTTAGTATCTAGGTGACTCTGTGTGACCGCTAAGGGTATACATTGACTAATTGTGTAATCATTCTAACTGTGAACTGTTTTTAGTGTATTATTATTGTCCTGTTGCATTTATTTACTGAAATTTTTACATTCTCTATGCCCTAAATAAGATCAACCATTGGACTGAATAGGTTTTATAAAACAAATAAATAAATCCTACTAGTTGTTTTTACTGTATTCCCAATTGACACATAATGGAAAATATACTATTATGCACAAGTAGATAATGTTTCATTTTTAAAGTGCACTTGAAAGGGATAGAGTTCGATCTCACCTTCAGGTTGTTTGTCATAGCCAATGAATTTCTTAAACCTCTCCCACATAAAATCAATGATGTAGTAATCATCGGTAAGCTTAACTTGCGCAGTACGGATCTGCAAGAGAGAATACTTCATCATATGTGTACCTAGCATTGCTCATATTGCCAATAACGTAACGTGTTTATGTAGCATATGATCATTGAGCCTGGGTCAAGTTTTGTATTTTAATATCTACATGAGTTAACACCATCATAACTGCGTGTCAAAGGTACCGCGAACAATCACTTCCAAATATCTTTTGTTTTGAATGTTGAGGTCATTTGGGCGTATTAGCATTTGTAAGTGTAAGTGTAAATTGGTTGCATAGGTAATGTGCCTATTGACCTATTGTTTTCGAAATAAAATATGTTTAAGCCGAATTGGTGGTTCATTCCAGTTTTGGATGAATTCCTTAGAGGACAATCCATTGATGCGTCAGCTTCTGTCATTGTATCGGACAGCCGTACTAATGCCTGCAGAAAGAAAACAGGCAACTTCCCCCGTATCCACATGTCTGAAGGTGGAGGCATCTGGGTGATAAACAAAGCCTACATTTACCGGTCAGAATGTCAGTTGACGCAGGAAGCAAGTGCTGTTGCCAAACAGAATAGGTTAAGCCTAAGCTATACATACATCATAATTACACCTAATGACATAAAGAGCAAGACAAAGTCGAATATTTATATATGTAGTATCCTCACTCACATAGATCTTTATTAGGATACTGAATGGAAAATGTAAGCATTAGCCGGTATTCATCTTACTATCTGACATATATCTAGTGTAACAACGACCAACCGTCATAACTATAATCCAAACATTAATCAATGCTCTAAGCAATTTTCGCTGTCTATTTACAGCATATTAGCCCCCCCCCCCCCATATAGCCCCGCACGAAAATAGGAAATAAAAAAATATCTCAATTTATTTCATTATGATGGCCAAAAGATCTGGAAAGCATAAGATAAATCTATGTCAGAACGGAACCAAATCAGGCCCTATATCCTTTTGAATTATAAACACAAAGTCGATCCACTGAAATCGTAAGTGTGAAAGGAAAAGTTAATCCCTTCTCGAGTTTAAACACTAAGGTCAAACTGTGACTTGAACCAATCATAAAACGCATAGCTTGCCGCTAAAGCAGTCAGCCGATAGCATGGCTGTACAAAATACCCTCCGCTCCAAAGTATTACCCATTGTAGTTGTGTACCGGCTGAACAATTCTTTCAGTCTCTGCTGCGTGCCGACAGAAGATCATACTTTTCTCGCAAAGTCTATTGCCAAATAAAGGTCAGGTCAAGAGCTCAATCGGCGCATTTGCCTCAGGTACAGAATCAAACGTAACACAAGAAATGATCGTCCCGATTCAACTTGTCTGCTGGTTACTCTAGTAACCAGGCAAAACTTTCTCATTTATTCTTATGAATTTCTTCTATGACTATACCAAGAACAAACATATGTTTTAGTGCTCCCACTTCTTCGACACTAACAACAGTTCTATCCATACTTGTAAATTTGGCCCCTGTGCATTCATAACTTAACCGAGAGAAAATTGCAAGCTAGTGTCTTGTTATGTCAATCTTTCCTGCAGCTTTCGTCTGAGATGTGCAGGTCATGGTGATAATGTACACAGCGTGGCCGGTTTCTCTTTTGAAACTTGGTGGCGCAAAAAAAGGGATAATGCCAACAGGGCCAAAAAGAAATGTATAGGACTGTGGATGGTGCAGTTTGGAAGGGAATGATTGGTCCAGTTATATGTCTCAGAATATCAAGACAGTTTCCATTTCAGATTCATGTGTTGTGACGTCAAGAAAGTTAGACTTTAGCAAACAAACAGTTTGAAAGTTACCATTAATTCAAAAACTGTCCTTGGACATTAGTCATATGCTGCATCCCCTGGCGCGGCAGACCAACAAGCTGTAGGGCACTTTAGTTCTTTTGCCTCATGACGTATGAGCCTGTTTATTGCAAAGGTTTTTGGGTGCATGGGGGGCACTCATCTGGGTCGGCGAGTGCACAAACAAATACATGAACACAGCCAAAACTCACTGCCTGTATTGACAATTCTCAACTTGGTTATTAGTGGACGATCATAATGCCTGTAACCAGTTGCTGTGTGTCTCAGTGCACAAACTCAACAAAACCAATACACAATCTCAACAAAACAAACATCAGGACTAAGTTTCTACAGATTGCCGACCGATTAAAAAAAAGGAAAAGTGTGTTACGATGATCAGGAACAGTAGCATATGACTTGAATCCAAATGCACGTTTGAATGTTCATTGCACAGAAAACTTGTATGAACAAAGCAACAAGTATTTCCCTGGTCAACAGAACGGGAAAGTGTGATAGAACTATGTTATAAGAACTCTGTACACACTGTTGAAGACAAAACATCAAGATGTACAAAACTAAGGCCTCTAAGCTTACCCACGCAAACCAGATCGACACGCAGACAAACCCACGCCATAGTAAGCACAAATAACCCTGCCTAGGTTACAAAGAGAAACCCCCTATCCCTGGGGGAGGGGGGCACTCCCATCACTGAGCATAACAGGTACACTCCTCAGGAAAGACCCCCAATTTTGACCACTACTCGCTCTCAAAGACCCCTCTTTTTCAAAAAATCGATCCTTAAGGTCGCATGCTTTTAAAATTGACGTTCCCAAAGACCCCCATTAATTGTATTTGAGCTCAATTACAGTTCTTTTTCCCTTACGGGGTGTGCACTTTAACTCTTGGACTTTGTCAATATCAGCTCCCAAAGACCCTCTATTTCCTTATTGATTAGCTCCCATTAGGTCTGGGTTTCACACCCTCAGTGGAGCACACCCAACCTAAGAATGGGTAATGCCCCCACCCCGAGACCGCTATTTGGCAGAACAAGAGGCCCAATTCCAGCCGGTACACATAAGTTCCATCATTACAGTCTTCATGCCCATAAAAATTTTGCAAACAAAAAAAAAAACATTTATTTTAGTACTTGTCAGTGCTTATAAAATGTAAACACCATACAATCGTAAAAATCCAACATGGCAGCCGTTTCCCTGACACGATTGTGATATGGTTTATAACTATTCCGCTCTTAAAGATTACCAAGCTGGCGACAAGAGACTTTTCTTTGCATTTTATGGATAAATTATTAAAATAATCTAACAACAATGAAATAAAATCGGAAGGCTGTTGATGGACGATCACAGCAACGCCATTTTGAACTTAAATAAACAATGAAAAAAATCTATACCTCTATACAATACATCTTCTGGCAAGGCTTCCGTCTCCCCATGTTAGAGCAATGAACTTTACCGTTTATCATATTTTGCACGATGTTTAAGTCAAAATATCGGGTACCAGTGTTTGCCAAATGGTAATTTTGCTCCTGGTACACAGTTTTCTCTTCAAATTATCCAAACTTCAGGCATGTCAATAACATACTTGATCTGTTTATGCTGTGCGTCACCCGTCTCTGAGATGGGCTCACTGCTTCTCCCATAATCCTTTGCAGTAGACACGCTGATTCGTAATAGGGCTAGGGGGCTACTTTACATGGTGGCAGTACCTCTTTCCTGCATCATTTTCAACCAATGAAAGAAGCAAGTTTTGTTTATCCCACTGTTTTTTCCCCATTTACTGGAGATTGATACCACGGGAGGAGATAGCTACAATGCCACCTACAGACGACCTATTTCACTTACAACAACTCTAAGCTTATAAGCCACGTATGACAATGTCATGGTAGTGCAGCATTATACCGACCTCGCTTTCGAGACCTCGCAAGCGGTTTTAAAACTTCCTCATCGGCGAAGTCTGCTTCATGTGTGAAACTTGCCTCGCACTCAAGCACTCAGCTCCCTTCGAGGTATACCTCGCCATGAAACTTGCCTCGTGGAAACAGAGCCGCAAGATAGTATTTAATACGGGTACTCTAACAGAATACGTAAGTGTATGCCTGAAGGCAGGAGGATCATTGGACCCATGGCATGGTTCAAAAATGATAAAACCCATGAAATATATAATGATAGTTAATAAAGACAAGCAAGTGTTAAGCTTGCAAACAAATAGCCCAACAGATAGGTACATATATATATATATGTGTGTGTGTGTGTGTGTGTGTGTGTGTTATTATATTTTATACATGATATATAATGTTGCGCAAATAGTTAGGGCAACAGCGTTTAAGTTGGGCAAAAATCAGCAGTGGGAACCATGTAATATAAGCTTTTGACTGCACATGCTCAGGAAGCGACGTACTTTTCATGCGTCAAAAGTATCTCTCGCGCCCAAGACAGAAGAGCGAGGTCGTCTGGATCATCCTGGGAGATGACATGAAAGCTAGGTAACTTTCAGAGCACGTCAAGCCTTCCAGGTGTCTTGATGCGGTAGATGCGTGAAAGCTAGCTCGCTTTCACAGGCGAGGTCTCGGCCACACAGCAGAAGGATCCTCAGATTAACTTTTCCAGTGTTAGATAAAGCCATCCTTCAGTGAGCTATTAGTGGAATGCATCAAAAAGGGCACCAAGAAAGTTTCTTTACCTGTATCGTTCGTGCTTTCTCCAAGACTGGAGACATACTTGTCCTTGAGTGAAAGAACTATTTGCGACAAATTTGAGTAAGAATGCATCTATAAAGTGCATGTAAGATCCTTCTGCTGCGTGACCGTGACCTCGCCTGTGAAAGCGAGCTAGCTTTCACGCATCTATCGCTTCAAGACACCTGGAAGGCTTGGCGTGCTGTGAAAGCTACCTAGCTTTCATGTCATCTCCCAGGGAGAGAGTATCTCATTCAGTACCCATTCTTGAACTCATCAATACCTCATGGGGCAAAATTACCAGTGTATAACTATGGCACAGGTGTTCCGCTAGGTAACATGAGCTCTATTGCATTAACATCCACTGGGCCTATTTTACCATGAATCTAACTGGGCGGCACTTGATTCTACGAATGCAATCGGAAATCGAAGGTTTACCACATTCCAGCCATGCTGATAAATTTAATTTTGCATATCATGGAAATACCTTGAGGAAAATGCTACAGGCTTTAAAAGCCAGTACATGAGAAGAGCTGGGAAAAGTTTCAACACAAAGTTCCTTTAAAATAGCTTCACTGGACAATGTTACTGTAATGTTGAATCTGGAACGTTAATACTCAAAATCGGAATACTTATAAATGGACACACATTTCTTTGCAATAAACACTGACAAAAGATCAGAAAGTCCTAGTTGTGCCACACAATGAGACATCTTACCTCAAAATAGGCTGTTCCCAGGATACCGAGGAACATATTCACCAGCACGAAGTAGACGATAATAACAAAGGTGAAAAAGAAAGCGGGGCCAATAATTCTGCAAGAGAGAACATAGCACTGGAAAGTCATTGCATGTCACTTACAGTTCTTGTATATGCTTAGATGGCTTTTCAAATTATATATAACAACAGGGTCGAGGTTCCTTGTTGATTTTTTGTTGAATGTTATAAAGAGGATGCTAACCTCTAATAGCTTAGGACGTTCTTATTTGTTTCCAAGGGCTCACATAATCATGCAATTTTAAATGCCACTAGTATAAAACCACCATTGACCTTTATCGATATTAATACAACTATGATTATAATAGGATTCTTCAGAGCGTAACTCTTTCAGTGAAAATGTGAAGACTGGATCAACAACCTTCCTCGACATGATTTGAATGTAACTCCTACAAAGTGATGCGACCTATCGTGTTCACCTTGACTTTTTTCTTTGGATTATAGTCACACTAATATTGAAATGAAATAACAAAGCGCCTCAATTTTTTAGGCATTTCAAGCTGCAATCATTCACTTACAGTTGCAATTACCAGAGAAAGAGTGAAGATATACTGGAACTTCACACTCAGTCATGTAACACCAGCCTCTCACCTGTCTGCATGCTGCATTCCATAGAAGTCAAACCGTCCAAGCAGCAGTGAGTACAATGACTCGAGAGTGGCTATAAATGTGGAAAACTGTAGCATGGTGGCACCAAATACTAGATTTCCAAGGCAAGCATATGCCATGAAAAAACATGTAAAGGTCACGGCAAAGTAAAAAAGTTCATTGGAGGCATACCTCAAAGAGTCTGATAAATGAGATATGTGTTTGTTGAATCGTAATAGTCGAAGGAATTTGATATTTGCTATAAAAACCACGGCCCCCATTACATGTGTTATGGTGTTGTCATATGTAGCAAGTTGCATATAGTTTGTGTATCCATCTGTAAGAAAATATCATATATACATAGCAATATACATATATATATATTACTGAATTTTTTTTCACTTACCGGGATCATGCTATTTAGAATAGAAATATTATCTTAAAGTGGACAGGAAATGGGCATTTACTTTCGTTATGGTCTTACGATTATCAGCGAATCCAAACACAGAGTATGTTGGATTGTAACTTGGACGATTGAAACACCTTTCTCCTTTTGTCCATATGTATAATATATGATGGTATATAGGTCAATACGAAATGATAACACGCACAAATTCAGTCATATTTTTGTGCGTCTAGGCCTTTGGTAGAAATGATAAATATAAAGCATCTTTAGCGTAATTAGAATAACAGTACAGATACAACCAAGATATGGCAAAATGCTATTAAGATAAATTAATGACGTTATTTAATGTGCAATACGCAATTATGTCCTGCTGAAAAAAACTTCATCTTGTGGAGAACACGAGTGTATTATCAACCATACACACATTTCAAGGACAAATGGGTTTAACCTACAGCCCAAGGAATGGTGGCAGAAAGAATGGCTCAGTCAAAGAATATTACAAAATATATAAAAACACAAACAAACACTGGCACGACAGACGTTTTGCGTGTACCTCTGTTCTTCTTAAGTTGCCTCATGACATGGGCACCAAAAAGAGCTCTGGTAATGTGCATGGCAACAGCGGCAATTGATGTTAAAATCAAGGCTACTTCCATGTAGCTCCAAGGATCCTTAAAATACTGTCGCTTGAGCCTCCGAAGCTTCAACATCTCGCCAGCGATCAGGAAACCAAGCACAAATATATACAAAATTTGACAGGCTAAGACAAAGCCGCCCATTCCACCCACACCGCTGTAGATTTGAAAGGCCATCACGCGAGGATTTGGAAGAGCGCCGCCTGTTGGTGGGAATTCAACGAGATAGTTCACATAAGCGAAAAGGTTGAGGTTGGCATTGAATACGGTGAACTCTGCAAAGATGGCACGAGTATAGTAATTGAGCCAGTTGTATTTAATCAAGTTGTTAATTACAGACAGTGCCTGATTAGGATTAGTTCCTAACACGGCCACGTAACCCCCGCCACCATAAAAAGCGTGTTTTCCCCAGTATGGTAATCCGTGCAATTGCATGGTACTGTAGAATTTGAAGGAATTGTGTATGACTCCTGGATTTGTTGTGTTATCGTCGGCCAATGACCAGTCCAATGTATAATTCCTATCTTCTTCACCGAACAGGCTGTACCATTCATTACATTCAATGACCACCTTTTTCATCTGCTCATTGATATCACATGAACCTGGAGTTGAAAAAAAATAGACGGACTGAAAACAAAACACAAAAAAAAGGAAGAAAATTACTGTACCTTTCCCTCGTTGAAACATATTCATCAAGTAGCTATCGTCCATTTCGATTAAAAAAAGTTCACGAGCTTTTACCGTTTTCAAGGTCGGTAGCATTCTGTTTGGGGGCCAAATGAGAGGGCTGGGTAGCCACACATACTGTCGCTTCAATACCCAAACGGGAATGCAATAAGTGAAAAATAAAGTACTTTGCTGCCGTTTGTGAAGGCGAAACTAAACACTGAACCCTTGCCAACACTTCACAAAAAGCGTCAAAATGCAAAAATATAAAAATAAAAAAAAAAAATAAAAAAACCCTTAATACACCAATTTTCTATGAAACAAACAGGAAGTAAACGTCATCTAAATCTTATATTCTTACTCTGCAGGTGCACCATGAAGAAACTTAAAATATTGTTGAACTTGTAGAAACGTTTAAAACCTACTTGGTTTTACGCGGACCTGACGAAGTCGGGCCGATCCAACTCTGTATGAAATACCGTCACTCATATACCCACGATCTTTCCTTATCGTACCTTTACCATTGTAGTGAGAAACGTAGAAGAGAGCAGGTACCAAAGTCTGCTTACACCATTGCCAGAAATGATGTCCGTCAGTCACCTAGCGATACACAACAAACATTTGGATTACGAAATAAGACCATATCATGCTACACTTACTTTTCGATATTTTAGAAGCACCTTGCTTTCACACTCACCCTCTTTGTGTGCATGCGGGCCCGTGCGTGTGTGTGTGTGTGTCCATGACATGACCCCCCCCCCCCCCCACTAATCCCACAGAAATGTGATATATATCTTATTGAATCCACACAAGCATACATTCATTTCTTGCTCTTTCCTTGTTAGTGTTTCGCGGAAACATTATTTAAGACAATTTTTGATTCATAATACTCACTTTTTAACATATTAACTCCAAAGGAAATGTATGCATCAGACGAACTTTAGATCTTTTACTAGCTCTTGACAATTTTGAATGAAAACAACAATCATGATGCTGATGATTCTGATACTTTTATAACAAGTAATAAGCATAAATGATACAGAAAAAAATGTTGACTTTTACATTATCAATTGTGTGCAGGTTTCCAGGCGAATAGCGTCCACCAACCAGCTGCCTGAGAGATTTATTCATGAGGGTGATAGTGTTATCCCTGGAACCCCATGCAATAAAGCAGACGAGTAAAAGAAAACATAAATAAAAGGAAATCTCCCGGATGACACGCCACATCATCTTCTCTTTTTCTCTTATCTGTCGAGTATGTTCCAGTTCTTCGACGCTAGGGGGCTCTGGCGTGTACAGCCGCGATCTCCCTAAAGCAAAAACCAGCAAGCGTAAGTTTCAGTGTACAGTACACGGTTATGAGTAATACAAAAGCCTAGTTTGGATACCGAAAAGAAACCAAAATCATGGACACGAAATTATTACAGCAGCGTGAAAATATTTCATTTAGACTCACCAAAGATACATCCCCACCAGGTATGAAGTGAATCTGGACAGCGGTTATCAGATAAACTGTGTATGTATACATGTATTTACACTAGTTTACCTATGGTAACCATTTTTCTTATTGGCCAGTACGTGAAACAATCGTCCAAACTCAGTCAGTACTCCCGCCGAGTGATAAAATAGTTGACAAGTGACCCAAGGTACATTTCTGCTAAGTTTGTGGGAATCCAGCTTTTGCTTCCTCTTTTTAAGCCGATCAAAAATTATTATTAATCCCAGAAGCAAAAAGAAAGAAAACAATGAAAAATGAGCACGACTTGCAGAGCAATCCAGGAGGGTTTTAGTGCAATAGGAAAGGTCAGAAATAGCTCTAACGTGTGTATTCACCCCAATACACAACTGAATACACCAACATTTGGCGGGCTAGAGCTATGTATTCCCATTAGTTTGTATGTTGAAGCAACCTTTAATAAACTGGTGACGTATTTAGCTGTGATTACATGCTGTTTGTGAGTTATTTAGTTATGCATCTAGATTTATTGTCTCATATTTGGTGTTTTTATGTGCAGTAGTTTTCAAGTTAAGTTGCAAATTACAATGTAAAGTAATGGTAATACACAACCCTAGCCCGCCACTGACTGCAGTGCCTTCTTTTAGGCCGTTATTGAACCTTTTGTTCTTGTTGTTGCTAATTTTTGACCGAAAGATGAAAACAAGACAGAGAAAAAGATGGCAGGACGTGACCTATAGGGGGAAACTTGGAAGGTAGAAGGGCTTTGTGGGATACCGATGTAACTGGCTCTACCGTCGAATATATGGGAACCCAATGAAACGTATCCCAACATTAATTACACATAGAAATATAATGCCCCAGTTTGCCTCTACTTGAGTGACACGCTGGTGGGTGGTTTAAGTATGGTAAGTTATCCAGCTGGATGGGGTACATACTGGTTCAGAGGAAAGTCAAACTGTATTTATCTCAACTTGTACTATACAAATTTAGCAATTATGTTTGGTTTGACAGGTATTCTTTTTCATAATGAAGCTCTGCATTTATAAGCCTCACTTATTTAGCTGATTCATCATTTGCCACGTATTCTGTATATTGTGAGTTGTCTTTGCTGAATATTTAGCTTTGACAAGGAGCCTTTTTGTATCCATCATGCCCATCTAACTACTGTGTATAACGTAAAAACAAAGGGCACAGATATCTTTTATCCAGACCTGGAAGGGTTTTTTTTTCTTATCTGGCTATTGTGACTGCATTGAATAAGAAGGCTTAGCTATGTAATTAAGGTGTATATCTAAGAAAGACTGCTATGGGTGTCGAAGAAAGCTGCCTAAAGTGATAGCACAGACAACAAGTCCAGTATTGTCATTAGCAACTCTTGATAGCATGAGGTGGCTTGCAGTGTCCTGTGTATACGTTTTGTTTTGTTTTGTTTTGTTTTTTTTTTTGGGGGGGGGTGTTTTTTTCAGACACTGGTAGTATTTATACTGAGAAGAGATTTTTATGAAGCCACCAAACCTGCTGCATGTGGACTTTTGTTTAATTCATTTTTTTCTTTATTTTAATTCAGGTTCTTCATTCTAATGTTTCATTTTAACAACATCTGCTTAATTTCTCAAAATGCTTTATTTAGGTAGGTGTCATATGGATTAATTGTACATACTAACTACAAAAGTAGACAGAGCTGTAGTTTTGTGAGCCACTTGTGAATTTTTAGTACATCCTATTACCCAGCCAGGTCTATGGGGTCACAGATGTCAGAAAATAATACATTTCTAAATTAATGCGGAAGAAATGGACTTGATGAAACAAAATAATTGAAAACTTGTCCAATAATAATTAGTGATATAGGCTAGCAATATAGGGATCCATGTATATACAATGTATTGAATCAAAACAAAGAAAACTTTTGAAAATAATATAGCCTAATTTGTACTCAATTATTTCCTGCGTGTACATTACTTGATTCACTTAAGAGATAGTTGCTTCAGTGGTGGGTTATTATTTTTGTTTTTACGAAACGGGTAATACCAGACCAGACAACCGCATATTTCAATACTCGAATTTCGGGTTCAAGAATATATACTTTCAACGCTTGTCAGTGCACTGGTAGAGATCCAACTTCAGAACGTCCACAAAGCAGGTATGATAAATATACAGATGCAGCTAAACGTGGTAAAACTTTGAAATTAGGTCGATGATTATTGTACCAGCCAAGACAGGCTAGTAAACTGCAAAAAGTAATTACAGGTTGGAGAGTGTTGACTTTATATAAGTACACAGAAAAACAAAACAGAAACAAAACAAAAAAGACTCAGCCGGACAGACACACGACATAACGATAAACTACATTGCAAAAATGGGAAGAGAGAACTAACTAAACAATGGCACGTTTGGGCAATATAGCCATCATCATAGGCATCTATGATGGTGGCCACAGCAAAAACGTAAAGAAAGAAAGAAAGGAAAGCAAGAAACAAAGAAAGAAAGAAAAAAGGAAGGGAGAAAGAAAGAAAGAAAGAAAGAAAGAAAGAAAGAAAGAAAGAAAGAAAGAAAGAAAGAAAGGAAGAAAGAAAAAGAAAGAACATTATAATACAAGCACAGCCGGAAAAAAATAATTCAATGAGTTTTTATTGATGATAATATAAACATCAGGCTTCACCTAGTGGCACTGTCAGTGGATCGATGATCTCCTCGTCTCTCCCTCCATAGCTGTTTGTGTACTTGTCATCCGTATCTTCGTCTTCGTCTGATTTTTTAAAGATGCAGGACAGAAGAACTGCTACTACAATCACCTAGAATCAAATATATCAATAAAATCAAATAAAGCAGCATATGCATGTTAATTTTTCCGAGCAATCATCTGTCCCTGTCGACAGGGAACTGTGCCAGTTGACCGAGCGTTCTGATAAAAAAAGAGTGTCATGTGGAAATAAAGAACCCTTTTTTTCAAACAAATAAGTTCTCATCAGCATCTTCATTACAATATGTATTTTGAGGAGATGACAGTGATTTTTTTCAAACAGTTGATATTATCCCAGCTGCCAGTTTGGCATGAGCGAAGCGTATTACTATGTTCGAAACATGATTGGGTATTTCCTTGTTCAATGATACGGCCACGACAGCATCACAGCTGATATGCATGTTCTGTAGTGCTTTCTAAAATATTCAATAAGATAATGTAGTACAATAATCTTACTATTGCCTACTTTAAATAATGTTTGTCGAGGAGATTTGTGTAAAATGAAATAATTACCATCTGTATCAATGTACATACAATCAATGGTACTTTGACGCAGTGACTTGATTCATCACATATGTTCGCTGTCATAATAATAATGGTTACATAAATGCACTTTTGTAAATTATTGAAATTGGATAAAGCAACAGCTTCAGCTGCATTCACACATTATGGGAATATTGCACAAATTGGCATCCGCACAGCGTCAAGATAAAATGATTTGAGATGAGCCCAAGAATATCCTCACCTTACACGGCTGTATGAGGATAATGGATTGCACAAACGACAGAAGCATAGTTCCTAACCACTGCTCAGATTTTTGTTTCCCCCACTCCAGACTGAAGAGGATAACAAAGAAGGCGGATGATATTGTTGTCGATATTGCCAGAAACCAGGACACATAGATGCACCAGTGTGGCAGTGGATACTTTTTCTTGAAAGTTTTCAGCTCTGGACTAATTTCCTTCTTCTTTGGTGTTTTTTCCTCCACCGATTTGTCTTTGTCCACTTCAATGTTGTCATCTTTATTTTGCTGATCTAAATATTGAGAGGCAGCTGTGTAACTCATTGGTGTTTTACCTGACTTAGACTCGTGATTGTCAATCTGTACCTTGAGTTGGCTTTTTGGTCGACTTTTCTTGTAAAGTGCTACAATGATCACGTTAATTGGCAAAATAAGCAAATTAGACATAAGGGATATATACAGTGATGATACTGTAAAGACAAATGGGCCAATTCGAATTACTTGGTCTCCTTCAATATTATCTCCTGACCGAAACCACATGGCGTTTGCAATCATGGTGGTGAATAGCAAAGTGACGCAGCACGTGAGACGTTGCACTCTTGTGAAATTACTGCGCGTCGGTCTTGCGATAACTGACACCCAAAGATGCTCGTCCGTAATATTTCGCCTGGCCGTAGAGAAAAACAAGTGTTGGAAACCGGTGATCTCGTCTTCGCCCGCCACAGGAAGAGACCTTTGGACTTGCCCGTCACCCTCGTCTGCTGCGAGCCAGTTTCCGCACATAAAGTAGTACCTTTACAATAAGTTCAAGTTTTAAAAAATTAGTTAGCATATCCACGTTTTCTACAAACGTACATTAAACGTACAGCAACATAATCAAGCAAGAAAAAAAAAGCGCAACTGTTTTCACCTGAAAAAAAATACTGCACTTATGGACCTGTAAAATTAGGCAGGATTAATCTGAAATTCTTGAACCGTTGTAAACATGTGGAAAACTTGCGCCAAGTGTTTCAAATTCTTACTTAATTTCTACTTGATACCCTATGAAAACTGAAAGCGTGTAGCTCAGACAGAAAATTAAACACGACTTAGATTTTCAGGTCAAAACGTGCAAAACGTTTATTGTGAAGTTCTACAAACAATGTAGGACAACTTTGAACTTCAAATACCCCAACCCTTATGCTATTTCTCACGGTTGAGTTATATATCTCCACATAGTTGACATTTCATTCACACGGCGTTTATTGAGAGGACAGGGGAGGAAATGAGATGAGGTAAGATGAGGTGAGGTAAGGTGAGTAGCGATGAGAGGAGGTGAAACGAGGAAAGAGGTAAGATGAGAGTAGTTGGATGAGACAGCACTAAAGAAGACAAACGAAAATTTGTGTTCCTTACCTTTTATTCTGCTTTATATCTTGTACCACTATCTTATCGAGAAACCAGCCGGAGTAGCTACTCTTACCAGTATTATCATGCCAGATACGCAGGAAATTCAAGTTTCCAATACTGAAGTCTGTTGCTAATAAAAACCTCCGCACACTCGCACGCTCAAACGTCTGTACCAGGGAAATAAGAAACGTAAAATCAAGTGGTTTTAGCTAGCTAGCTTGCATTAAACTTATGCAACTTTTAAATATTATATTCTTGTGTTGGGTAATTTCACAGCTGGTCTCTCAAACGCCTATGGTCTGTCACTTTAGATGGTGATTTGGTGAAGGATTTAATAAAACTTTGTTGTTTGTTTGTTTAAGTTTTGCCTCAGCTGACTCGTCAGTGATGGGTCCTCGTCTAGTCAATCCGTCGTGCACTTTAATCCTTTTTGACTTCTCCAAAATGGTTCTTTTGACACTCGGTATATACCGTGGATAGGCCGTTACAATATTTATGCAAATGGTTACTTTCCAGTGAAATTAGGAATTTCTACTTTTTTCAATTTTTAGGTCAGTTAATGAAAAATCTGTAAAACTGCTTGGTAAATTGCTATGAATTTGGACGGGATCATTTCTGAGTACCCTGCAATTTTGATATGTTCAAGATGTAGCGTTGAAACCTTTTTCTATCTATATGCAATTGGGTAGACTTTCGCTGTATATTTAATTTCTTCTGAAAAACCTTAATTCAGGTTATGTTGAAATTTAGAGATAAAGATTTCTCGTGAACGGGTCCAACAATGTTTGTTCCTAGGTGGTGCTGGTGTCGATCCCTCATTTTTCGTGGATTTTCAATGCGGGTAGCAGTCAGTTAATGCATACACCCCTAATGATTAGTATTAAAGCCAATGGAATTACATTAATTATCTACATTCTCGACTTCTCCATAACCGGCAACAAGATTCGCATCAAACTAGGTTGAGCTATGCATTGGGTCTGACCCTACTGAATATATATTTAAATGATTATGCTTCAGTCTATATTTTTTATCATATTTATATGATTCATTTATTGTTTGTCCAGGTTATTGTTTGTATTTTTGGCCTTACTTTTCTCTTTTTTTTGGGGGGGGGGGGGGTTCTCTCCAAAACTGCCAAGCCACTTGCTTTGCAAATCAATGCAGGCACTTCTGAGGACCCTTAGACCTTAATGTTTTCAACATCTGGCACTTTTTTTCAATATTATGTGAAATTTTGTGTGCACTGTAATATGTGATGATTTCTCCAAACAACAAGCCCCATTTTCTTCAAACAATGTTGTAATCAAGATTGACTCGATTGTCACCAAGGTTGTTGCATGCAGTACCTGGAACAAGAAGACTTATTAACTTTCAAGAGATTGCAGCCTTTACAGGTCTGAACTGCATTTTACCCAACGTAACATTGGCACTTATTTTTCATTTGAATATAGTGTTGCCTTCTATAGTAGATATAAACATTAAATAAACATGTTGGCATTATTTAATACCCTATAGAAAAAAATTATAATTTACCTTATTTTTGTCGTCGTCCAAACATCGAATTCCTGTGTCTCCCACGTCACCAGACAAAATAAAGAATATGTGTGATTTTGTCCCAGCGTTCTTTCTTAAGCCGGTATAGATAATAAGCTCGTAGTAGGTCCTTTGGCTGGGCATATTGTCCGAGAGGGCAGTGACCCCCCACTGCAGGTATGCAGAAAATAAGCCAATTGGTATAAAGCAACGTAATGATTGGACATCTGATATGCAATATTGTGCATGGTAGCAGCACTGCTATCTGCGTCTTTGAGATTTCAACCAATCTGTGAAGCACGATTTGTTTATCCCCCAGGTGTATACACTGCAACAGGTGGACACCAGGGGGACACTACCTTTTGTCCCACAAACAGGTGACATGCCTGAAGTGACAGGAGTGGCAAGAAGCAAGACATCTGGTCACAAATTTAGTGTGTGTAATCTATGACATTTTTTTCTAACGATCACGTCATTAACACTGACATCAGATAGCAATAGATCATGGAATGATAATAAAACACAAACCATGAGTATAACTTTTCAACCATAATTTCGAGCTATGGATATTTCATAGCTACATTGATTTTCTGGTTTTTGGCTGAAATAAAACCCAGTATGTGACTTTCGAATGATACATTGGCATATTTTTAGATATTTTTTGTATTAATAGTGTTTTTCATCAAAAATGCCCTACACCGCCGGATATAGCGACTTTGCATTGCTCAATCTGGACAGCCATGATTTACACCGCACAAACATAATGGTCAGCACCCCGGTGTGGCAAAATGTGGCGAGATCAATTGAGATACAAGTATTATTTCGAGTGTAGCCACAGCACATGTATAATATTATGCTAAAGAAAGCAACTTCTATCAGAATTACACATTCAGGAGCAAGCTCCAACACATATAATAACATTACACACCCTTTCGACATCTTTCCTGTCTGCCCTTCTCGCCCACAACGACAGCAATCCGTACAACACAAGGAAAGTGATCATGGTAGCGAATACCGAAGGGTTTGCGGCGAGAAGTTTTCCAAAATTGCCGAATACATTGTCAAAGTTGATTGTGTTTACTTGTGGTAGAGTCAGACCCGTAGCGTACGACTTGATGTTCTTGTTGTTCTTCAAACAATTACACTTGGTGTTGTGTCGAGTTGAGTCCTTTGAAACCTATTTCAAAAATTTCAGAAAAGAAAAAAAGGCAACTCAGTTCAAAGAACTACTTGAGTGTTTGCCTCCCTGGACCAAATTTTTATTTGGTGTGACAGAAAAAAATGGTCGGTTATAAACTTAAACCTCTCTATATTGGTTGTGATATAGTAAAAATGGTTTATACAGAAGTGAAACCTCTTCATTATAATACTATCTCTTCCCTGCTGAGAGTGTCAGATATCCGATTATGTTAGATATAATGAGTCAAATATCAAAGGAATTGGAGTTGAAGTCCCGCAAAAACTTGTCTCGTTAAGTCAACATATCAGATATTGGACTGTCATTATAACCAGGTTTCTCTGCATCTTAAAGTCGATAAAATAATTTGGATCGCCATCGGGTGTCAAAAGATTTCTTCTTAAGATAAAAAAGAAGGTTCAAGGATTTGCAGACCAAACTGTGTTTATGATAATTATGTTGCGATGATTTGTTTAAAACGGACGTGTTGCTGCATGCACATTAGGGAGTCACACACACAGCATCAATACCGCTCAACCTCTGCCGACTATAAACTAATGAATCCAATGTAAATTAGGCTCATTGTTGGTATTTAAATTATATCCCATTGTTATACGCTTAAACGTCAAACCTTTGACTTTTGGCTTCTCATTCTTCGGATATCTGCGAAATGCTAAAAATTGTCGGTAGATGGTGTAGAGAGACGACCACGACAGCCAAGAACATATGTCATAAGTTTATTCAAACTTTTTTATCATACTGCCTTAAAAATATAATGTGTAAACCAAACGTTTGAAATTGCAGCATTTAATGATTAACAACAACAGTAAACAGGTGGCTCGTGGTTTATACCAAGTCTTGCAAAGCAGTAAACAAACATGGCCGCCACCACAGACCGTTTTGGCCATGTAGATGGTTTACCATAAAAATCGTGCAAAATTTATTTTGATAAAGTTGCATAACACGAGCAGTCTATCTTCATAATAAGATTGTGCATATTTTATAACATCGACTACATGGTGAATGTTAGTATTTTCCTTTATCGATGAATGTTGGTACCGGAAGTTGTGGAATTATTCATGCGGTGATGGAGGATCACAACTTGAAATTTGTTTGCAAAATCGGCAAACTAGCATGAGCTGCTTAACGGGTTCTTGCACTGCATAGCCATTAACAACGTGCCCTTGCAATCTACCTATAGAGTTCTCAAAATTCAGCCGACTCCAAAAGTGCGCGTTTAATTCGGAGAATAAGGGCAAATCTGAAAACAATTATTGTTAGCATATTAAGGCTTTTGGAGTCGCCGAAATTCAAAAGTAATAGCAGGAATGATTGCGACCTATATGAAGGCTATTGCGGTTATGCAGAAATTGTATTTGCCTTTATATTCTCCTAATGCTAAAAACACTGATCACACATGTAAACATATGAAAGCATACAATAATTTACATGGCGGTGTTGCTGTGTAATATGAGCAGGAAGCGTGACCCTTAGCCTGTAAAACATACCTCACATGCACCGGCCAACCACTTTTCTTGCAGCGAATCCCAGTGACGGCAGCGGACTAGTACGACGTTGACATCGTAATCCGCCGTCACATTAGGCACACTGGATATTGTGGCTTCAGTCTGGGCAGCATTGGAGTTCGAAGAGTAATGAGCTGGAATCAGATGTCAATAAACAGCACATTCAGTCCTATGATATATCAGCTGATAGGTCTACACAGCAAATTTGAGGCGCGTAGGCCTATGTGGATTCAAAATCAGATGCTGTACTTCTGACAGAGAATATCGGCATACTTGCTACTAATCACGCCTGAGCTCACGTGTATGGTTGCTGAGCATGTAACATGCTCGAATCTGAAACAGTGACCATGAACATGAATAATAGGTCATGGAAATGGGAGTTTCTTCCAAGTATCCGACAACAGTACAGCGCACGCCGGGAGCCTTTGTGGGGTAATGTAATTATTATTATTTATCATTATTGTTTATTGAAGAATCACAGACTTACATCTAAAAAATATTGCCTATAGTGAGACGGCTCTCTTATTCGGCAAAAAGTTTGGATAGTTACTCGTGTAAGAAAAATTATTATCTCTTCTGCATTTCGGAGCAAGCCATGCAGCTATACTACATTAAGGGCTCCAAGTGTATCTGTGTTATCATAAGTGCGATAAAATACTTGTACCTGTAGCACATACATCATCGCACAGCTACTCACTAGAGGGAGCTAGTATGAACATACTGTACTCACGCAGGGCTTTGATGCCTATGTACAAACCAGGTGAATATAACCAAGCTGCGGGAATACTGAATGTGTACGCTGCTCCCGTATCTTTGGTTGGAAGAGATACGGAATAATCATGCGTGGCTTCGGTTGGCTTTTTGTAGGTGGTATCTGTGACGTTCATTGTAAAATAGATCTGCAACACATAATTACACACACACACACATATATATATATATATATATATATATATATATATATATATATATATATACATATATATATATATATATATATATATATATATATATATATATATATATATATGTGTGTGTATATATATATATATTTGTATATATGTATATATATATATATGTATATATACATATATATGTATATATATATATATAAAATTCGAATTTCTAATTCGTCATCCACCCGTCTTGCGTTAACCTCAAAACATCATATTTTTATAGCTGAGTCATCATCTTTTCTCTTTGCAACCTGGTTGCGGAAGGCTGTTGACTTTTGGTATAATATACTGGTAAGTCTACCTTGAAATGTCAACTGAAAATATTTTGCAATGGGCCAAATGTGTAGGAAAGTGAATGACGCAGACGACATTTGAAATGACTTGTTACCGAAAGCGTCAAGCCTCACGGCACAACGTCAACGCATTCACATGGCCCACTGCGTTGAAGCCGGTTGAACACCAATTCCTCACATCCTTTTCGATGAGAAACTAGATCACTATACTTGCACACAATCACTGGAATACCTCCCCATCGATTCTTTTCAGCCCGCCCTTAAACTTAACTAACATATTGCTCCTAGTGCACGAAAAAGTTAACAATTTTAGATCTTTCTTTGAGGATAATCTGTGTACCTTTCTGAAATTTCATGGTCAAGGAAAGAGATAAAAATGTGAAATCTCCCTATTATGACCCAATGGCCACTGATGGATATGGCACATTACGTTTCAATAACAGATTTGTCTTTATATGGGGTACAGTATACGATCTAATATGAATTAGAAAATGTCAGCGCAAAAATGTGGTTGGGACGTATCTTTATGGATCTGTCTTAATAGGGAGATTTCCTTGCATCTATAAAAGGTGAATTGACACCACTATAGATATATATATATTATGCCATATAACATTAAATTGTTTGTTTTAAACAAGTTCACATTATATCTATGCCCACATGACAAGCTGATTTATTTAGCGGTGTAAGTAAGAATAATTATGTTGGTTGGAGAAAAAGAGTATCATGTCTACTATTACAACAATATAAATGATGAATGGCATATAGTCGTATTCAGTACAGGAAACAGTTCAAAGTGAAAATTATTAGTTATTCAGGGGCAGGTAATGAAACAAGAGGGCTGTGTTAACAGCCCATGCTCAGCTGACCTTGACATTCATCACACTAGCAGCTCTGTGATCTTGGGATGGGATCAAGACCACCCATGTACGGAGTAAGTCTGACTTTGATAGAAGCACAGTAACAAGTGCAACATTAAAGTCCCAGTTCAAGTAGTTCTCAGGTTGTAGTGAATAGTAAAATTCAAGTATGTTGCACTGTGACTCCAGAAACGAGATCAAGGTCACTCATGTACTGTGTGAGCATGACCTTCATAGAGAAACATTAACATGTGCAACATCAAGGTTCTAACCCAAAACAGATCTCAATTTATCAAGTGAACAGTAAATTTCATATCAGTTGTCCTGTGACCTTCGGGATGAGGTCAAGGTCCAAACACCACTGGAGCATGACCCTTCGCACAAAATAGGTAGACAATTATAAAAGGAACTTCCCTACCAAGTTTGGCACAAATCTGGCCAAACTTTTTAAAGTTATAACTATTACAAGAAATTCCCATGTTAAACTATCCTATTAAACAGTACAGAAAACTTGATCCATATTCATAAAACTTTTGTAAAGATTTGAAAAAAGATAAAAAATTACTGGTGCATGACCATTTTAACAATCTTGGTGGAGACCAACCCAAGGTACATATCCACAAAGAAATTCCCATGTTAAACTGTCCTATTAAATAGTACAGAAAACTTGATCCATATTCAAAAAAGATTTTTTTAAAAATCATAAAAAAATGAAAAATTACTGGAGCATGAGCATTTGAACAATCTTGGTAGAGACCCACCCAAGGTACATTGCCACAAAGTTTCAAGTATATCTGACAGATAATTCCTCAGAGAAGTTCAAGATGTGAATTACCATTAGAATGTATTAGAATGCCCACTAACTTGCATAGTTAGCAATAAAAAGGTGCATTTACGATAAATACCGGAATAAAAAAATATCGTTAGAAATTAGCAATCCACAGCAGTGCTACTTTGTGAACAGCTTTGCTTGACCCTATCGCAAGGAACGTATCATCAAAGATTCAACTTTATCTGAGAGAGGGTTCTGGAGAAGAAGTGACAACAAGTGAAAACAAACAAAAATTCTTTTTTTTTTTTTTTAATACAGTATCACCTGGTGCACAAATTAAGAACTAGGAGTCCCTTGGAGTGTTCTTATATAATATCAAAGCAATTGGATGAGCGGTTGTCCAAAGAAAGAACCCAAAAAATCATCAAAAAACAAAAACAAAAACAATAAATAAGTGGTCATTTGATCAAACCTGGTAGAAACCCACGAAAGGTACATTGCCACCAAGTTTGAAGTCAATTTGGATGACGATTTTGAAGAAGAATTTGAAAATGTGAATATACATGATTCAATAAGGAGCCAATTTCATTGGTAGCATGTTTTATATTGGAGAAATCCATGTTTCTGCAGTGTTTTCATTGTAGTGGGATTATGCTTGTCACAAAAGAGATCCAGATTAAAATATCCTACTAGTATAAATGGTTTAGCTCCAGCTGCCACTTCTTTGATCAAAGTTTGTAAAGCTGACTTAAATTGGTACACCTGTGAGGAAGGAAGGCTGTACACTCTGACAGGCAAAGAGAGAAAGCACGGCAAAACGACAGTCATGTGCAGCATGTAAAGCTGATCACTGAAGTTTCAACGTCAGAAAAAAGGGGACCAGTATATCTATCCCGGCAGTTTGCAGATATTAGCGTGAACAAAAGCTCGTATGCAAACTAAAAGGTCATAGTCGCATGTAAAAAGATCACAGTGACCTCAAATTTTAAGCACATATTCTATGCCAAGCAATGCATTTCTGTACCAAATTTAAAAAAAACATATAGGCATTCTAAAGATATTATAGTAACAAATATGGACAGTAATAGGTCACAGTATGCTGTAAACAGGTCACACTGAACTCGAATTCTAATCACCTAGAGGGGGTCTGGGTTTGCATCTTTATGTCAAATTGTATAATTGCATTCTGAAGATATGGCCCTAACAAAGCGCATACGGACAGTTAATAAGTCACACTAAGCTGTAACTAAGTTACAGTGACCTCATTATCTAAACACCTATTGGGGGTTCAGAAAAGCACAAGTCGATCAAAGTTTATAAAAATCTAACAGGGCAGTATTAAGGATGTTGTGCTTACAATATTCAGATAGATAGTAAATAGGTCACAGTGAGTGGGAATTAGAACGCATGCCGTCAAATTCTAATCAGCTAGTGGGAGGTCCAGAATACATCTGTGCACAAAATTTGAGAAAAAAAAACTATCCAGGCATGAAGCTATTGTGCTAACAAAGCTCATCAGGGAATAAGATCGCATGACGTCAAATTCTAAGCAAATGGGCAGTTAGAAATAGCAGAAGGGGTTTACAACACTGTACGTCTCTGGTAATTTCTAATGGGAAAGGGTTGCAGGTCAATGCATCGGTATCAGGTACGTCAGGTGTCAGGCACGTCAGGTTGAAGATAAAAAAGTTACCATTCAAACTTTTGACACGTATGCACATTTTGACCAAAAAGAAAAGAAATAGATAAACAAACAAAACGGAAACAAAAACTTAATAAAATAAAATGAACAAACAAATAAAAACAAAGCAATTATATGTTTATTAAAATCCAAACCTGACAGCGTACTTTCCTGCAGTCCTGACACAGGATTCACAAAGAAATTTATATTTTGAGTACTAAAACAAAGCGAAGAGGGAATTTACAGTAATGAAATGGTGCCTTAGCCTGCGTGGGACAGGAACAACTGTAACCCTGAGGGTTGACAGTCCATCCCTCAGGTTTACATTTCTTCCTGTCCCACAAATGCAAGGATACCATTTTCTTTAATATACTGAAGAACAATAAATGAACAAATATCACGTCACTTTCATTCCATTTTAATAAATCAACAATCATTTACATGACATAAATTAGGCCTGGTCCAAGCAGGGTCAAATGTGCAGTGCCCCCTAGTGACAAAAATTGCAGCAGACAACAATAATTTTCTTGCAGTTAATGGTCAAAACTGTTACACGCCCACTTAGCCAGTCAGAACACTAGGTATAATGATAACAGATGGTACTCGATCAAGTGTTGAAACGGAAACGAATAATAAAATTCAAAGACCATAAACCTTAGAGTTGTGTCCAATTATATTTACCTAATTTCAATATGTGGATTTGGAGACCACTTTGTGAACAATGGCGAATGAATTTTTAATTTGAATGGTGTACTTTTATAATTATATAATGGGATCTATTTGACGTGTTACAAGTGTGTGTGGTGAAAGAGTCTAATAATTTACAAATATTAACCCCTTCAGTTCGGAGAGTGTGTCAACAGTTTCCCTTTGCATTTTCTGGGTAATGGGGCAATAGCTCGCACACCAGCGCAATTGATGTGCTTCGACTTCACATAAGTGTACCAGATTCATAATCTTTCTAAATCGAACTTTCATTTGAGTACCAGTATGCCTATCGTTGCAGAGAGCCTAAGAATGGTCAAGGTCAGCAGCTTTACTTGGCGAGCTTAGCCTTTGTAAGTAATGTGCATTGAACGCCGAGGGAAAGATATTGGCTGAGGCAATATTGATCTCAGAAAGATTTAACGAACCCTAGTACATGACGCGTTCAAATAGAAAAGCTAAAAAAACACGCATTTTTATTTACAATAATCTTGCTTTACTGTTCTGCTGTAACATATCTTTTGCCGATAGCGCATGTCCGATACACCAATTTGCATGGTGATAGCACTTACATCTCCTTCCACGTTGCATTTTTAACCAATGAATAAAACATGTCTTGTTTATCCCTAGATGTCTCCACTTGCAACAGGTGCACACTAAGGGAAAGAAACCTGAAGTTCTCCCTGCAGGCGACACGCGTCATTATTATGGGATACCGTGCATGAATTTATAATGTACACATAGTTACTTCTGTACTTACCAGGAATCTGCGTTGATTTTGACTTGATGTATCCCTTTTTCTGCGATTGGTCACTTCCGTCGACTCGGAGGATCTGTTGGTCTCCACTTCCATAATGAATGTATCTCCTGGATTTTCCACCGGCACATACAAGTAGGTCATTCCCGTGCTCTTATCAGTCGTTGAATTTGTCATGTTGGCTCGGTTGGGTTCCTGTTTTTTCTGTTTGATTTCAACCGCTATTGGATCCTTTAAGTCATTCAGCGAAATCCCTGTACCATTTTTATCGGCTAAGGATATCGTAGTCACGGAGGAATCTACGTCTCGCGCAGAGTCGTCCCAGGAACGCACATTGTCCTTCATATTGACCATCTGAAATATTATATGAAAGTTGAAGTTAGCAGATCAACGTAAACGCGCTGGGGAAAACGACCAACAATCAGATCGTTGTACCTGGGACACAATTAGTGTAAAATGAGATGACCATACACACTGGGCCAAAGCGACTCAAAAATGAGATCATTATATGTCCCAAAATGAACAAAATATTTTAAAGTCTGCATCACCTTTTGACAAATAGCACAAGCATCATGAACATTAAGTATGGTTATTAAGCATAGAGTGACACGTGACACGTAAATGGGACAGATTTGGTTAATGTAAAATGATCTTCAAATGACCTTGACATTTAATGATAATGAAATTAGACACTTTCCATGACATTTGTTAACAGTTTTTGTGGGTACGATATCACAATAATAAAACGGGGACGTTTATTGTCAGTACTTGTTGAATATTTGAAAGGAAAACTACATTTAAAATTTGGCAATAAAGAAAAAAGAAGATAGCTATTGAAGGGCGTCTCTGTGCATTTAATTTTTACAATGTCGTCCAAGACACACAGTAAAAAGTTTTTTTTAGAGCAAGCAAGTTTCAATTCCTGCTGATTTAGTAGATACTTTAAAAATGTTCGTTCTTTTATTTTTAATTAAGTAAAAATTACACCAGTTTTAAAATTCCACCATATTCACCCTGTGGACTGCCATCTTGGATCTTCAAAAATTCAAAAATCTAAAAACAAAGCCTAGCATTCAAACCTTCCTTACAACAAAAATTTATGACGGATATTTTTCAAGAGTATCCAAGTTTAAACTTCGTCCATTAATTGACATTGCCAAGTACAATACCTTTAAAGTCCGACTAACCTTGGCAAATAACATCTGTTCATAAAAATAATACCAATCAAGAAACCTACGTCGTAACAAAGATTTACAATGAATATTTTCCAAGAGTTTTCAAGTTTCAAAGTTGTCCCACTTATTGACATCGCCAAGAATAAAAACTTTCAAGTCTGGCAAAATTTGGCAAATAGCATCTGTCCATAAAAATGATACAACTTTGGTAACTTTTGGACATTTATATATATATATATATATATATATATATATATATATATATATATATATATATATATATATATATATATATATATATATATATATATATATATATATATATTTCAAAATCAACCAACATCATTTATTTTATATTATACAGCCCATAATTGAGCTGAATGAATTGGCTAACCGTGCTGGAAACTAATCAATGTGTTAAAAATGGAATGGAAAGATGTATGTGCTTACAATGGACAGACATGTGCATGCATACACGCAGAGGGAGACTCAGTCGGCCTCTGATGACGTAAAACAATCCAGTCATTCACTGACCAACTAAGCTATTGCTCTTGTCACTTGACAGCATGAAATATATAATAGCATGCAAACATTTGAAGCAAACCATCTTGTTCATTTCACTACCATTTCCCTACATAAAATGGTGTAAAATTCAATAATTAAAAAAATAGGCCTAAATTGAGTTTGTTTGCTTAAAAATTCCGTATTGGGGTATGCCTAGGATCTTCGTACATACAGGAATGCCAGCAACAAATTTACATCAATCTTGACGAATATTTTATCTATTATAAATAGTTTCCTGATCATGAAAGTCTATCAGACACACTTTCAAACAGCGGATGGACGAATCGCAAAACTGAAAAAGCCCTCTGCGCATGACATGTGAAAACATACAAAGTCCTTCCAAATGTACAGGGCGCAAAATTTTAACTTCATCATGAATTGCCATAAAACACTGCGTATCGATAGGAAGATCTATCCTTGCAGCTTCGTCCACACCATATCCATCTCATCATAAGTACATCCGCATAACGAAACAAACTCTCATGACATAAATTATAACTTTCTTGTATATCTTGGCCTTTGGTTGTCTGCTCATCACTGATGGTCAGTACACCTCAGTCATGTTATTGCAAAATCAAAAAAAGCTAGTTGGTGTTTTGAAGCGCCGGGACGGATGCACAAAAGTGGAAAGAGACAGACTTGAAACTGTTCAGCTGGCCGCAGCCCCGGTTGCGACAGGGGCACTTGCCCATACGAATCTACAACAAATCTATATCGAGACAGGCTGCGAAAAATTAGCTGAACGTAGAAGGAAACATAAATCAGTACTCCAATTCAAAATTATAAGTGGATTAGCCCCAGCGTATCTCTCAAGACTATTACCGGGAACAATTTTAGAACGGACCAAACAAATTAGAATTATTTATGCCAAGAAGGCCACACTTTCCAATTCTTTTTTTCCCATTAGCCATTCATGAGTGGAATTCATTATCCAGAACAGCTAGGACCATTGAGCATATTGACAAATTTAAAAGGGAACTGAACAGAGTTAAACCAAAATGTAATGGACTGCACTATTTTGGAGAAAGGAATTATGTCATGATTCAGTCTAGACTGAGATTGGGCTGCAGTCAGCAGAATACTGATCTGTATAAAATTGGAGTTGTTGAGTCTCCACCGCGCTCATGTGGAGCAAATCGGGGACCGTTCGTCAATATTCCTTTAAATGTAACAGATATGTTATGACGAGAAACGAACTACAATGTAAAATAATCACATTTGGTAGTTTTAACCTGAAAACTGTTTTATTTGGATTCGAAGGAAGAACAATTGCTAAAAGACAAAACGAGTCCATATTCAAGACCGTTCACAAGTGCCTTAAACATTCTGGAAGATTCAAAATATAACTAGGATTTAAGTCAGTAAATAGAATAAGTACTATTATTTTAACAATGCTGACACATCACTTTCGTTTCATTTCCTTCCTTTATTATTGGTGGTCCAGTATGTTATCTATATGTGTATTGGTGTTCACAATTTACCTGTTTTATGTTCCCTGTTGTAAATATACAAGAGGCCGTAATAAAGGCTGGTGAGCCTGTTGGCCAATTGCGTTACCAGGTAAAATATGTTTAAACCAAATTTTAAATTTTGTTCAGCCAATGGAACGATTTTGACACAATTAAAATACTAAAAGGCGTGACCAGTAGGAGTGACCTTAAACAACTACTGGGGGATCTGATTGGTCAGGATGAGTGAGGTACTGCGCTATTACCTCCACAAACGTCTGAACTGGCCGTCCCGTGACTTGATCATATTCATCCATGTTAGGCATGGTAACAGTGGCGCCGGTGTTGGATTTAATAGTTGGCCTACTATTGTATGTTGTTTTTAGCTGGGCGACAGTGACGCTCAGAGTTTCATCACCTACAGATAATGGTTCATCTGATACTTGAATAGTAGTCAGGCGTTTCCTCAGAACGGCTCCAATGACATTTGCAACTTGTACTACGGTCTTTGTAGCAGTTTTTTTCTGTGGAAAGGAAAGAAATAATTGTTTTATTAGTTTGGGATACAACAGTATCCGTACCATCGTGGTAAGACCCTATGACGGATTGGGGTGGGTGGGAACCCCATCCCTCAGGGGAGAAAGATTCTTCTCATACATGTAACGCTATAAGGTCCTATGTATACCTAGGCTATATACGTATGTATGTAGCCATTGTAAGTCCTAGCTGCTATACATTATAGATCCTGTTCTAAGGCCTCCAGCATTTTGACTTCACTATAAACTGAATAGGTGCCACATCAGGCCTACTCCCTTCTGTAGGCCTACATGTACATCGCCGGTCCACCCAACACTGCTATCGGATTTTATCCAAATATTTGCATTTTTCTTTGACCTTTAAGCTAAAACTTTTCTGTTTAGCATAACCAGTGGCTATCATGTCACCAGTGTATTACCAAGGCATATGTAGAACACGCATGCCACACACCTAATATGTTTCAATACACTGTGATGAAACTTCTTTACAAAAAAAAGAGGAACTATCGATACACTAAGATATTTTTCTGTGTATAAATATTCTAGACATACCCAACAATGGTGTTGTGGAAAGGCCATGTACTGCATGATGATATTTCAGATTTATGTGCCCAGCTGTACAAAATGAAGCAGTCCTATGACCTTTAGGAAAATATACATTCTCCATGACTTTAATGCTCCGATATCAAATGTACTAACCGAATAGTAGAAAAACCTATCTGAAAAAGGCTCCAGCTTCAACAGCTTCAAGGTTCAAAACTAATAGCAAAACTAATGAAAGTGACCCCGGATCCTTAAGAACGACGTCAAGGACCACCAGCACCAAAATCCTAGTTCACATAGTTCTAAAGTTATCCATTGATCAGCTAAATTCATCAAATAACCCTGTGATCTTGGAAATAAGGTAAAGGTCACCAATATACTGTAAAGATGTGGTCCTTATACCTGGAAATGTTCAAATATAATTTCCAAACACGTGGCTGAACAGTCAATAGAGACTCACCCAAGGAACACCCACTGCACGTTTGAAGTGTATCTAACGCACGTTTTGCAGGAGACTTCAAAAATGTGAATTGCCATTGCAATCCCAATTGGCTTACACAGAAATACATGAGTGAGTCGAAAAATACCCAAACGTTGAAAACTGGGATCAAACACATCACCACACAGTGACAACTTCGTTTGATCCTTTTACAAGATGCATTTCTGCTAAGTATTGGTATGATCTGACCAACCGTTTTGGATAAGTCAAAAACAGCAAAAACACACGAACATTTACAACCACAAAAAATAAAAAGCGAAACATCGCAGAGACACATACTGAGAGTATTAATGTCTAAGAGTCCTCAGAATATGTTCCTACTCAATACCAAAGTGATTAGCAAACAAAGCTATTTAAAAGAAATTTGATGATTTTAATGTCCCAAAAATGACTTTAAATAAAATGTTTACAAAATCCCAAATTACCCGAGCGTGACCATTTAATCAAACTAGATGGCGAGCCTACCCAAGGTACATCCTTCCACCACAAACTTTGAAGTGAATGCAGCTGACGGTCTGTGGACGTAGAAAAGTGCAATACCCATAGTACATAGAAGTAAATCAATATAAATGTACGCATTTACTGATAAGTACCAAAATTATGAAAATAAATTGTTACAAGCAAGGGGTCCGGATCATCACTATATATTGAACAGCTCTGTTAGACTTTTCTCAAAGTATATTTCATTCAATTTCTAAGTGATCGTTTTTGAAATGTCGAAAATAACCCAAATGTAGTGACAAAAAGCAACAAAAAAAAACCCCAGCAGGGCTACCTGGTAATAAATTATTAATAAAGGTCAAAGGGTTTCCAGAAGTTTTCCTATGAACTTTCGAAGCAATTGCCAAAGTGGCTTTGAATAAACTTTTTGAAGATGTTTCCAAATAATGAACCAAAAAGATCATTTGAAAAATAAAAGTGATAAGAAAAAAGTAAAAGTTATTTTACAAAAATCTTAGCCATGGCTATTTGAATAAACTTGGTAGAGATTCACACAACGAAGTTTGAAATAGATCTGCCTAACGGACAAACAAACAGACGAACGAAAAACCCCAGAAACTGAGCTGACTGACAAGTCAGCTGGCTATAAACAGTAAAAATGTTGGTAGAGGTTTTCCATAATTCAATGCACGTATTCTTGCGACATGTTTCAAAACCAACAAGTGGTGGTCCCGCTTGTGCGCTTGTACGCTTGCCAGAATATCACATGCCCTTGTAGAAACCGTTACAGCCCGACAGAGCAAAGACTTAGAAATATAGATGTAAAATAAGAAGAGCAAAAACTTTGGGCATTTTATGTATGCAGCCAGACGTATCAGAATGGCCCGATGCAAAATGCGTGTTACATTCTGTTCGTCCGACTTCGACCCTTAAATAGAAGAGCAAGCATACACTTTGCCATCTGGATGATGTGGCAATGGACTGTGGACAAAGACAGGTTATGGATAATGGCCACCGCGTCTCAGGTTGCATACCAATGGTGTATCACTCAACTTTCACTCCATACGCGTATACCTTTTTAATCAAACTCAAATGTTACAACATTAGCTCTATAACAATAAAAAATGTAACTTCACCAGTTCGGCTTCTTGTTGCTTCTTCTTAGCCTCCTCGTTCTTTTTTTCCTCTTCTGCCTCCTCATCCGGGACTGCATTGGGGTTCTCCGTTACGGAGACAACTTCAGCTGCAAGAAAAAAAACAGTTTTACTTTATATAAACATGATCAAGGCGGCTCAAACCAGCCGATAATGACCACTGCCATTACATGTCGTCTGCTCTTTTTTTTTTTTTTTTTTTTTTTTTTTTTTGCCGTGCTTCCATTAAGTTTTTAACACATTCAGAGCAGGAAGTCGGAAGATAATTTTGCTTCCAGTAGAGACGCGCTGTGAATAGCGCCAAGGCGGGCCGGGTATCTAACTCTCTGACTGGCATATTTTCCAAAATGACTACCGTACTGAATTTGCATAACAATACCTAAATCAGAGGCGTTGTACACGGATCCTTAATTCAAGTACCATCATGCTAAAAATCCCGATAAGTGAACAAAGTCTACAAGAATGTATAAACAAAATGTTGTCCTCGGTGTTGCGCCCAAATTGAAAACTGTCAACTCAGTCAACATTTTGGCACTGGCAGAATCAAAATTGTTTATACCATGCTTCTATTGTTATTTTAGTATTATTTGTGGTAAGTTGACTCAGATACTGTAGTTCTAGAAATTTCAACTCACAATTTATTTGAAGCAAAGGTAATTTTTGAGTCAAAATAGAGAATTTAGCACATTTTATTTTAGCGCACATGCTTGCTCCGCTAAATTAGTAGCAGTAGTAATTGTTGTCGTTGTTGTTGTTGATTCTTTATTTATGCTGGGTAAATACATGATTAGTGGATTTCCACTAGTTTTCATTATGCCCAGCCTTGAGAGAAACTTGTAAAAGAGAATATAGTATTACAAAAGAGTACATAGTGTACATGTTTTGAATAGATTAGATAATAACCATAAGATCAATGAATACATTAAAAGCAAATACTCATCAGATACCGTTAAATTGTTCTAATATTTGGAACTTTTCTATATGGACTTAAGTTTCCCTTGGAAGTTCCTTTTGCAAAAGGCTCCTTTAAAAGCTGGTTTTGAGATCTTTGAGTGAACATGTTCAGGAATAGCATCCCATAGTGTCTTTGCCCCGTGTTTAAAGCTCCCAGTGTACAGAAAGAGTCGGCCTGTTGTGGTAGTCAAATTGTTAAAAACCAGCAGCCCTTGTGTAACAATGTTGCCATGATTTTAAAAAAATGCAGTATGTAAAATAACTCCCTTGAGAAGTGCCTGTAAGCTAGTACTGTGCCACATCTCACGATTGCAAATAAACGAATTTGGACTGTGGCCACCTTAAATGGTTTTGAATCTTCAATGGAAATTTCTGCCCTATTCCCGCTGTGCTTGCCGACGACATTTTACCCTGCTTTCAGTCTGCGCTTAACCAGCATACATGTATGTTCAAAATGCAAAATAGTGTTGCTACAGTATGATAGCCAGGCAAACTGATGACTTTGAAGTCCGTAAGTTTCTCCATACAAGTGTACGACGAACTCTTCTAGTTCAACTGTGTATGCATTATTTTGGCATATATATTTGAGCGGACTTGAAATTAGCGCATTGAATAAGCGTGCTGATATGGTTGAATTAAGTTGACTGCTAACATTTCTAAAACTAAAGTATTTGAGGTATTTTCCATATTTAATGAAAAAAGCTATCAATAATATTATGTTCCTGTTTCAATAAAAAAAAAACAACTATAGTCTTAGGAGTCAACAAGATTCAAGCCTGAAATGCATTGAACAAGTGTGTAGTTTGAGTGACCATAATAACATTGGCTTCGTTGGAACTGAGGGATCCTCCACTTTTTGTGGTCGAACAGTTGCATGCAAGGTACAATTATAGTTCATGGAATGCATGGAGATAATAAATTACAATAATGTAAAGATTGTTGAACGACATGAAGTTCAAAGTATGGACAAACGCAATTCTCATGCACAACCTGCATTGCTGAAGAAAGAGACTTGATAATCCTTTTAATTAATCTTCATTTAAAGTTAAGTAGAACTACAGCAACATAAAACATTAGCGCTAAAGTAATATTATTCAACGCCACGCTGTATCTGTGGTTCTTGTGTCAGAATGAATAACAAACTACTTAGCGATCCTCGCCTTAAGTTTTTTTTTCCTCCGGACACACAAGAATCCACTCTTTTCGAGCTCCTCATGTCTCCATCTGCATTCTGAAACAGGGAGCCGTTCCTACTCCTGGTGTCTCCTTATCAAAACGAGACTCGATTAGAGTTAGAAAAATGTACGAACCTGGAGGTTTTATCTTTGCTGCAGCCAGGCTGTTTCCCACTGTGCCCACAACATCTACAAACATTTTAAAAATCGGTTTACGAAGACCGACTGTCTGTATGTCCGTTTGTCTTGGTATCTTTTCATTCAATCATTGATTCGCTAACCTTCTATTTCGCTTAATTCATCACAACATTTACTAAGTTAAACACTTATTCATAAATTTTATTTTCCTTTCATTCAATCATTAAGTTGCAAGTCTACGAGTAAAACGTCTCGAAATAACATCCATGCGGTCGAGTCTAAACGGCTTGAGGATCAAGCGTCCAATTCATCGAACGAGAGTAGAACTACAAATCTTACTGTTCATCAATGTATCTTGTGTCTCTTTGTCCACGTTCTGCATATTCTTGGTGATGCTGCCGGCCATGCCCAACGACTTTTGCTGTCACGTCATATGCAGATTCAGGGAGAGGAAGAGACAGAGAAAAATAGCTTTGAAGTGTCCAGATTGAGACTAACACTGTGTATTGGCTACACAATGAGGCAAATACCTTCGAAGTGTTCTGTACAGCAATATATATATATATATATATATATATATATATATATATATATATATATATATATATATATATATATATATATATATATATATAATATATATAATATATATATATATATGTATATATATATATAATATATATATAATATATATATATATATATATATATATATAATATATATATAATATATATATATATCTACCAAACCATTTACATACACAGAACACATACACTGTAATGCAATATTTCAATTTATCACCTTGAATTCTGCCATATCTTATTTGTGTAATTGCTTAAAAATATGAAAAACATACAGTGTCTAAATAAATACACCATTACAAATTGATTTGTGAATAATCTTAATTTACTAGATTCAGAAATATCGCGAGAAAACTCCATCCTCCACATAATAGAACTTTCATAACCCCAACACAAAGTCATCTGATTTGTTTCACGTTGGACTGCAGGAGCACTTCATCTTTGTTTCAAAAATGATTAATCCAAGTTTGCAGATTTGTAGTGATTTTGATTAATCGTTCCTCAGCTCCAAAATCACGAAAAGGAGCAACAATACAACAAGGATCATATAACATCCTCTTCCCAGTCATGTGCTGTATATATCGTTAGAAGATCCTTCTTCACAAGTTCTGCCCAACATCTACAGCCGCCTAATAATCCGAGATATCTTGGTTCAAATTACAACATATTCAACACGAAGATGGAATGAAACACATACCAGGGTTTCTGGCTTGGTATTCTCGTTGAGCTTTGATGAAATAGTTTTCATGGCTCCCGCCAGGGCTACTGTTGCCGCTGGGGACATTGGGACTGTTTCTGAGCTAGTCTTAGTTTGTTGACTGGCCATTTGGGACATCTGGGCGATCATTTGGTCCAGAAGCTAAAACAGTGAATGTTTTCCCACTTAGACAGTCCGCAATATAAAACATTCGCCTTTTTTATTATTTATCGAGCACACATAAAATTGCACATGCAGGTTTCTCAAATGTCTGGCAAACTGTTTATTGCCACTCTTCGGGGAAAAGCCAGTCCTCAAATGTTGTCCCATAGGTCATTTTAAAGCTGCATGACAAGTATGATTTAAAGTGACAGAGGAATCGTGTCAACATCTGCATAATATACAATTTTGTCAGGCATGCTTTGCGCATTCAAAAAGGCTCAGTATTACAACACTGGTATGAGTTAAAGCTGTACTTCGTGTTGTGTTGTGTTAAATTAATAAAAAAAAAAAGGCCAAGGCCCTTATATTGTCCTGATTATATTACAATCAACTACACAGTACATGCAGTCTAATGTCCGCCAGGCCCCAACTCTAACTCTGTTGACAGAACTCCAAGAAGTTTTTAAGATAATATTCCACCAAAGTCCCGTGAGATGTATAGTGAAGTAATTTCTATTTCTGCGATTCCAAACTAGTTGTGACTACTTTGATGAGAATAAAATAGAAGAAAATTTGAGGGTGGGATCGCGTCACCCTGGCATAGAGTACACATTAAGCGCGATACACAACATTGATTTTTATCAGTCTAAGATACACTGTGAATCATTACAGGAGGCACAACCCATAATCAGCAATTAAGTTATAATTTGAATCGATCTCAAACATTAGTATGACACAAAATTAAACTGGAATTGAATTGGCCTAGAGGGCACTTTGTTACAGCATTTTTGTCATGGTTTGATGAAGCTGAACTATTCTAATGTTTCACGTACGACTCAAATAAATGAACCAAAAAACATATGAATAGGTCGGCGCGCTAAAGCAGAGGGGTTCCGCAACTTACAGCTTGTTTTTTCTTTTGTTCCTCTTGTGCTTTTCGTTCTTGTGCAAGCTGTTCTGCAGACTTTGTCGAACTGGACCCGGATCCCTCATTTGGACCACTCCCACTGCCACTGCCACTGGAAGAGCCCGTAGTCCTGGGCTGCCCGGTCTGCAAAATGGGTACAGGGAACATACATATATTACGTACACACACATTCATACATATATACATACATACATGCATACATACAGACTTACATACAGACAGACATACGGACATAAGGATGTACGTGCGTACGTTCATACGTACACACACACACACAAATCACTATTAGAGATTACAATGTATGAAAACCCCTGTCAAAACTAGTCTGTTGCTTTAAACAATAACCAATTGAAGGACCCTTTCGATGATCTAATAATGATGATGATGATGATAATGATGACAATAATAATAATGATTATTATTATTATTATTATTATTATTATTATTATTATTATTATTATTATTATTATTATTATTATTATTATTATTATATGGTTCTCCACTTATCTGCTGCGGTCCAGTGTAAGAAAGGTGACCTAGGAGAAGGAGAAAAAAAGAAATAAGGCGGAGGAAACCATGGTATTTCTCGTCAGCTTGTGGTACCATGTTTTATGTGACTGGAGCCGAAGCATAGGGTCCACCACATGCTCCTCTCACAGCTGTGGTGGGCGCCTGATCCCGACTATATCCCTCAACACTCATCACTTGTACTCTCTTCCCCCTGGGGAAAAAGCCTTTCTTCACACACCCTGTCCTCGCCTTAGTGTTCAAACACACCCCCTGGGAGCTCCCATAGGAACCCTTATAAGGACTACCACCATTCCCTTTCCTCCATGTACTCTGGATTTCTAATTTACCCTGTTGCTGTCTAGCTCTATCATTTTATTTGTTTTTTCTCAGCATCCAACCAGATTGTACTGCACACTTTAAACACCTTTCCTGCCTCCCATAAAGCTACCCTTAAAACCTAAACCCTTACTACGCGTTCCTCTTCCTCTAGACACATAACCCCTTCTAAACTCTGGGAATTATAACCTTTCCTGTGCTACTTTCTGAGAAAAACTTCCTTTATCTCTCTATATGAATCCCACCACAATTGCCAATGAGCCACTGTCCCATCTGCCTCTTGTCTACACACCTTACATATTCCATCACTACCTATTGTCCGCTTCGGTTTCCTCTTTTCTAGATTGATAACTCCTGCCATACTTTGCAAAAGAGACCTGGATCTCTTTCTTTCATCCCAACTACTGTTTTCATATTCCCTTTGAAGTATTTCATCTTTCCCTTGGTGCTTTGCAGCAAATGGATTTGTGACTGATATTTATAACTCACGCCAATGCTATTTGCTATGGATGTAAACTTGGACATTGTGCCGGCCATGTTGAGACTAGCTTCAGAAACAGATGTGTTTAACAGGTCTTCAGCACGATTCAGCAGTGCATCACTCGAATCACTCGCCGATTTTACCTGAAATAGAGTATACACCAACGCTAGTTTGGATATTTTTATCAGCATTTTTCAGAATTTGCACTGCATGGTCCTTGTTATAGTCTAACTTTTACACGAGATATGGAGGAGGACCTTGCAGAAACTGAAATTTTTAAAAGTTTCCGGGCTGATATAATGGCCGAGAAAACTTTACAAATTTCTTCCGATAATATACCAGTTTTGCAAAAAAATTATCTAGTTAAAAATACAGAAGAAAAGTAACCAATTATTTTTAAAGCAAAAATATAAGTTTCCTTACCATCAGAATAAAAAAAAGTGGAGGGTAGAGTTAACAAGCAGTTACTGTAGGTATTAGGCAATTATTAAAGTATATATGTTTGTTCAATTGCAGATCACCTGAAGACTATAGTTCATACCTCTGACTATCCCATGAGAATACACAAAGCTTGCACTGCCTAGTCGGTAAATAATACAGACATCGTTAATACTTTCATTCATTACTTGTGTATTTGTTTTCATTTATTTTCAATTTTAATTGCTACCTGTTTGAAGATCACTCTTCAAAATCAAATTCCCTCTTCCTTAAAAATGCATATTTTTTGTTTTCTTCTTTTTTTTTAAATGTTAAACATCTTACCTTAACGGTAATATTTACAGTCGTTCTTGAAAAGTAACGGTCGGTCACATGTACACGCACAATAAGAATATACTTTTCAGACGAAGCCCCCTCAGGCAAATACGGAGTGTCAGTGGATAGTGATGTTACGACGTTTTCTTTCACATAGTCATATGTGTAAGTTAACAACTGGGCAACGCCTGCCGTGCCTAACATTCTGGGCAAGGCGTCTCCGTCGTCCTTCCAGTCTTTGCAGGCTATTTTGAATTCGCTCAATGGTGGTCCTGCAGGACAAAAACAATAGTAAGATATGTGTGCATGACCACAGACGGATCGTCGGAATATTATGGAACATGAGTTCTGTCTCTGTATTTAAGACACCAGCGAAAGACTGTGTGCCCAAAAGGCACTTTGTCTTTCAATGGTGTCTAAAATACAGCAACAAAAGGTTCACTTCTGTCCTAGACCCAGTTTTAGAATTATGACCGGTGCCTATTACGTCCAGCCAAACGGTTGCTGTTGTCTTTAGACAAATCATAACCGATTTGCGGAAGTGTTTCTGAATTTTCCGTAAAGGAATACCACTGTCTCGATTCCCTTCAGAAGGATTCATGGTGTCTATAGACCAGTCATAACAGAGTTCCGATGTCTTTTGTTCAATAAAAGAAATTAGATGGTCTATATCACTGGTATAAAGGAAAAATATTCAAATTTAAACTGAAATGACTGAATTTTAAAATTATTTATGCTTTCCATAGAGAGCGCCTGGCATCAATATGGCCAGCCCCAGCACAATTGCAGAAAATTTCCCCTTTAAAGTGGGAAATCATTTCAAGGATGAGTTTAAGAACCCTTTAAAATTCAGGCAGAAATCTTGTCACGAAAGTATCACAGTAACTTCAGACAGGATTATGTAACTCTAAATTCAATATACAGACATGCATAGTCTTACCTTCCTTCGGCAGTATCTCGCATGTACCGTTGTAGGGAGCTCTGTCAGTATAAAACTTCTGACTCGTCTCACCAGTGGACATGCCAGTCACTCTGCCTTGCAATTTTATTTCATATGCGAGTCCTTCCTTAAGGCATGACTTCTCCATGCTCCAAACCGCACGGTTTGATTCTGGAATTAAGATGCTTTTCACTGTATTAGGTTGAGGTAACATGAGTGTCATCATACAAAGAAATGTATTACCGATGCAAAGTACAGTGATATCTCACCTACGGGAACGTAAAATAGTGTAAACTTTATAGGGAATAGAATTTAAATGATAAACAAAGGCGGGGTCATAAATTGGTCTTGATATATAAAATGATTTCTTTCCGGAGTCGCTCTGCTATATACCGCTGTGTGCACCTGTTTCACCACCTTGATAATCCGCCCAATGTCATTGTAATAAGCCAAATTGACATCCCATCTGGGCATGCCCAGTGAAGCTTGGCCTCCGTTTGGGACAGAGGTCATTAGGGACAAAAAGTGATCTTTCCACACTCAACTTGTTAAGTTACCCTGGTCGCCAGCATCAAACTTTTCTTTTTTTTATCACATTTAAGGCCCGATTTAGTGAAAAATTAAACAGTATAACCTATTGATAATAATAAAAACAAGCAACCACTAAAATGTGCCAGGCTTCCAATCCATTCCAGTTCTTTCCCTAGTTTCACGTTTGACTTCTGTACATTTCTGTGTTCAGTGAGAGAAAGTTATCGCTAATAACATGTGGCCCAGATAGAGGCTGGGCTTCAGTAGGCATGCTGAGTTGAGATGTCATTTTCGCTTCTAGGATCTGTCTCTCGAACACATGGCTATTTGACATTATGCTAATAATCAGCAAACCTTTGGCAGAATCGTTATTCAAATCCCTCGCCATGTGCAGACTTGACCTAAATATTAGTCTCGTGTTGTCAATTAACTTAATCGTGCTTCATGGAAACTGTAGAATTTGTGCTTGTAAGAAGAGTTGATTGACGGCCAGTTTCAAAATACCCTAACCCTGTCCTCTGCAATCTGCCCTATAACTATAGCCATCAGGAAGCTGCATAACCAATAAGTGTAAAAAAATAATGCTCAATGTTAAATGCCAACGTTAATTGTAAAAAAGGCATGTTTTTACCGGTTATAACCAGGGCTCAGGTCTTCTTTTGTTAAGTTGAAATGAGGCTATCTCGTGTTGACCCTGAACCTGCATATGCTAACTTTTAGCGTTAAGTTTTAAATCTCTTACGCTTTACACGTGATCAAACGCTACGATATTTTTTTCAGTAGGGGAGGGATCCAAGCATGTGAGAAGACGTGTTAAAAGAAATCTTTTTTGTCAGAAGTTACTCTAATATGAAAACATTAGATCGAGTAAATTTTACTATTTAGTCTAGGGTGTAAAAAGTGTTATAAATAAGTAGAATACAACTTTCAAATCCAATTTATACGCATGTGAGATTATCACTTATGTGACCTGCACTTGTAGGGTAAAAAGCATTACGAAAATTAATGTCAGCGTTACTAAGACAACCAGGTATGCAGTTGTAGCGGGAAAGCAATATGCATGCCGTTGCGTTAACATTCATAGAGGTTCGTTTTTAACATCTAGTGTTGACTTTCATTTATAAGTGTGATTTCTTCTGTTTTTGACAGCCAGCGGAGCAAAATTAATTTACCATCATCTGTAAACTTTCAGTTGCCATCGTTTCAACATTTGTGGGCTGTACACAAACACCATGATGTCAGTAAAAAGGTAAAAATCTGCACGCCAGGCAGATGAATAAAACGGCTTAGTATTACCAGTAAAACTATGCAGACTATAGGAAGAGGTTACACACACCTTCCTTCTTTTTGGGCTCGCACGCAGATGGTGCAGATGGCTGAAGATCCCAGATGTAGTTTGGTTCTTTGCATGATTTGCTTGTGCAAGTACCAATAAAGACAAGCCTTTGTCCTACATTGACTTTTTTCATACAATTTTCTTTACACCTGTAGGTACAAGATGTTAAAAAAAATGACGGTTAGCAAACTGGATATATATATATATATATATATATATATATATATATATATATATATATATATATATATATACATATATATATATATATATATATATATATATATATATATATATATATATATATATATATATATATATATATATATATATATAAGCATTAGCTGGACCAGTGCCTAAAATGCACTATAAAGGGGACCACAGACATACGTAGTATAATTGGTA
Organism: Hermodice carunculata; assembly: GCA_964020975.1. Lineage (NCBI taxonomy): Eukaryota > Metazoa > Annelida > Polychaeta > Eunicida > Amphinomidae > Hermodice > Hermodice carunculata. The sequence continues at coordinate 44,959,582 of OZ026623.1, read as the reverse complement.
TACACCTTACCAATAAAATTAAATAAAAACATTTAAGAAACCATTAACTGACTATCAGTAACAAGTAAGCATGTTTTTTTCAGTATTAGGGTGACCATATACATACATATAAGCATAAAGACCACCAGACTTAGGAGGATCGCGTTTGGTTCCCTCAAGCCAGTCGTATATATTTTGTTTATAATCGACATCCCATTCCTGAAGTATATATATATATATTCACCGCAAGCCTAATATAAACTCGGTGCAATTTGTTCAACGTCACTTAAGAAATTCATGGCCAACATTATGAATGATTGTTCATTTTTGAAAATATTATTTATCTGGTCAATACCTTAATGTATTACTGCTTTGTTAAGGAAAAATTAAATGGCAATTTCTCCACTTAATGCAATTGATTTTTCGTTCAGATTATGCAGAAATCCAGCATTGTTAATATGCACTCCAATGAAGAAAAATTTCCGTGACACTTTGGAGAAACTACTAACTGGATTTCCATTTCTGGTGGATCTCCGGGCAGGACCCTAATTTGTTGTACCGCGGTTGCTGGTCGGATGTCTTTCCTTGCTCTCAACGTGAACAGGTATGTTGTGTTAGCCTCCATATGTCCAGTGTTAAACGTGATGTTCGAGCGTCCGGCCGGGACGTCAAGCCTTCCTGGTCCATCCCCAAAGCAACCACCCTTGCCGCTTCTTAATTTAGGATTAGCTTTATTTAGAAAATATGAAAGGCACAGCAAGAGGAATAATTTGGCAAAAGAAAACTTCCGTATTTCTCTTTGATATAGGAAAAAATATATATTATTTGTATATATGTCGTCTGCACAACATCTGTCAATATTACCTCTGCAACACATATCTTGCTTTGTGTCAACAAATTCCGACTTGTCTTTTCAGTAATCCTTATTGAGACCACACCACTATATCACGGATTGACAAGAGGCTGGCAGGCCAAAACTACACAGGTCAAGCAAGATATTTTCAAAGGTATTGTACTATCAGCATTTGACAAATATTAAGTTATTGTAACATTTAAATTTGGAATTCATGTGAAGTTATTTTGCCATTTGAATTGTCACAAATGTAACATTTCCGTCACACTTAAAGTACAGATGCAGCTCATCAGGCCACAGGCGCCACCTTGGAACAGGTGAAACTGCTGCCTCCCAGGGCCTTACCAATTCATGGGCCAAGAAGTATTACTAGGAACCAGAGATAAAAGTTGTTTGACCACGTTGTCAAATGCATCTAACATTTCTTCTAAACAACCATTACGATCAACAGTAACACAATCAAACTGAGGGGTCAAGGGTAGTTACTATTTCTCTCGTTTTTAATTCATTACGTTTAAGATCTTTCCATAGCATAAATGTTAGAACATAAATAACTCACCTCCCTTGGGCAGAGGAATGGTGTTATTTTGACTATCTATTACATCGGCTTCCTTTTCCTGGCGACAAAACCATTCAAAGATCATTCCAGTAATACCATCCTCATCTGGGTCTGACGTCCCGGGCTGCGAATTGACGGTGATATTTTTATTGATCCCAATTACCCTCGACGTCCCTGGCGATATGGCGGCAACCAGAGGACTTCTGCTGATCTCAAAAAATATGTCCCCGGAGGCTGTTGCTTCTTGCACCCCCCGCATGGAGACTCGCAGTGATGCCTTGTACTTTCCATACTCTAGCGCTTTCTTTTGTATCAGGATTCCATCAGTTGTCCGTGTCACTTTTGTTTGGTCTTCCACACTTGCCGCCTCTTCCTTGTCCCCGAGTTTGATAATATGCCACGTGGTGTCGACTTTATCTGTTATTTTACAGTCTATTTTAAAAGTAAATCTATCGCCAGTTGAGAAAGTCACTTCATCTGCCTTTCGGTACATAAGTCGATCATTAAGGGAACTTCCAAGGTCACCTTTAAACTTAATGATTGGAGGGTTACATGGTATGTCCTTTACAGTAAATTTTCCTGTTAGTGTCCATTCTGGAGTGGTGAGAAGTGTGGCGGTAACTGAATAATGACCTTTGACATCAAATGTTTGCTTAATTATAATTTCATCAGTGCTATTAAGTTTGACAAATTTGTCTTCGGTAACCATTTCCTTACCCTTGCACGCGGTTTTAGATGTACCGCGCCACAGGTTCTCCTCATAAACAGGACTAATATTTAAGTGGAGGTGGACACAAAACCTGTCTAGAACTTTCGTCAAAGTTAAATTAAATATATTGGTGTCATTTCTGGCAATTGATTTCTGAAAGTTAAGGGAATGAATAAGACTTTTGGCCAGCTGAACTGTGACGTCATATGTCAAACTGGTTTTGCTTACAAGATTCTTGACGATCATTATAACCTTGTATCGGCCTTCATTTTTATATCTATGAGAGACCAAGTCGCCCTTGGATGGGTTGATTGTCCTGTTTATTTTAACTCCATCGCCAAAATCTATATCTGCTTCTAAGTCCCAAGGTCTGATAGTCGTCGCAGGGTCATGAATAGTAAAATTGGCGTCTCCCGGTGGTATGAGCACTGGCTCATCTGCAGTGAGGTTGAGCCCTTTCAGTCTGAGTTGCACTCTGATTTTACCAGTTCTACTATCATTGCTGAAGTGGTTTCTTATCTTAATCGAAATAGTATAGAGCCCGGGATCAGTATATGTGTGGTTAAGTACAATTCTTCTTTGTGGTGTGGTAAAAGTAAATATGTCATTTTCATCAGATTGCCACGTAACTTGGATTTTCAAGTGCGATCCACTTTGCAGGTCCAACGAGACAGACATGGATTCGCCCGTCGGTGCCGCCGGAGGTATATCAACGACAAATCCTGAGATTTTTTCTACAATGGTTATTGTAGAATTTATCCTTTCATAGGACACAAGATTAGTGACGAACACGTTAATAAAATTGGTGCCGATATCGGTGTATTTATGAGGGATTATCAGTGGCCATTTCCCTATATATATGCTTCTTCCAATCAAATTTTTATCTCCAAAGTCGAAATGTACAAATGAGTCCGTGGGCTCTGGTTGACCCTCTTTTATCTGAAGCTTGAAGGTGGAATTTCCTTCTGGGTAAGGAACTATGCTGTCAAATATCAGTTCTAGGTCCCTTTGACATACTGGATTCTGTACCACCAGAGGGGTGGATGAATAAGTTTTGCTGATTGCATTCTGAGCCGTCACATTTACTGTGTGGTTGTTCGGTGTCTCAAAAATATGTGCAAACGTGACTGATCCTCCATCTTGCTTAAAGCTGGTCATTTTTTCATCTCTTGATCCGTCGCCGTATTTGATCTCATACGTGACATTAGTGCCGTGTGTCAGATTGACTTTGAAGGTTACGGAATTGTTGGTTGACGCGTGATATGGTTCTGTGAATATTTCCAAGCCTTCTATTTTTCTCAGTATAAATACATCTGTTGACAAATGTTTGGAACTTACAATATTGCTGCAGTTCACTGTCGTGTGAATGATACCAGACTCCTTACTGAATCTTTGGTCCCTTTTGTAAGGCTTTCCAAATTCAAATGTCCCTACATAATCCAAAGCACTGACTGTGTCTCCAAAGTTCCAGCTACAGAAAACTTCATCAGGCAGAATGGAGCCTGGTGGAATTTTGATCATGTAAGTGGCATCGGCTGGAGGAGCACCGATAGGACTGTTGCTCATTAGTGTCATTTCCTCGACGGGATTCTGAACAATGGCCTTGACAAACACAGTCTCATTGCTGATGACATTATAGGCAAACACTTTCACAGTGTAATTCCGATTTTGATGGTAAATGCGACTGAACATAAAATCTGCGGTACTGTTCAGGGGATTTGGATGCTGGTAAACAACTACGCTCGAATCAGAAAAATCGACTCTGAACCACACATGCGAGCCATATTCCAAGTGGACTTTAAACGTCATGCTGTTATTTGTTTTTGTGGCTTCATCAGTCGTGACGACATTTAACCCCCTTATTTCATGCTGAACAGTAAGCGTGACACTAGCCAAAGAAAAACTGATAAAATTTGAGCAATTGACATGAGTGGTTTGGTTTCCAACGAGACTTTCTTGGAACTTAAACTCCTCATTATAGTCTGTAGACGGTAAGAGGTGACCTGCGTACGTCATTCTGATCGTCCCGTCGGGAAAATCCCACAGGCAGAAAGGGTCCGATGGTCGAGGAGACCCCTTTGAGAGAGATACTGTGTATTGGACCAATCCAGGGGGATACATGATTGCTTTTGGTGCACTGACAGCTATGTCCCTGACTACTTCCTGAACAACAATTTCATACCCGAGTATGCTGGTTATGTTGCTGACCGAGTTATTTGCGAAAACGCTTATGGTGTAATTATTCGTCGAGTTATAGGTATGGAATAACACAACAGGTTCATGTGTGGCATGAAAGATTGATTTTTCACCATCACCAAAGTCTATCTGTGCTCTCACATTAGTTCCATTTTCCAATGAGATATTGAATGTTATCACATGTCCAAGTTGAACATATCTCTTATCTGAAATGATCTTCATACCATGAATTATTTCATCAACAACTATGGTTGTTTGCAAAGTTTGGGAACTGACGAAATTAGAGCACTTGACGTCAACTTGGTACGTCCCGGGTTCATAATTATTATTATGTTGATGTTGATGGCCGTTACGTAGCTCCCCCGCATAGGTCCATCCCGTACCATTTTTGCTATATACCCACTCATTATAAGCCCATTCGCAGAATGCATCTGTTGGTCCTTGACTTCCTGGATGGATGTCTATGAAAAAATGTGCCATCCCCTGCTTGAGTCTGTACGCCACTGGAGAGTTAGATCTCAGAGTCAAATTGGAAACAATATATTGTACTATGAGCGGTTTTAGCGTGATGTTCATTGTGCTGACGTCATTGCTGACGTTTATGTAGGTTGTATAATTCCCTTCACCATAAAGATGTTCGTAAGTGAAGTTTGTATTTGCTGGCTGATACTTGAATTTAGAGCTGGTTTGTGCTCCGTCACCGTAGTCTACAAAGTAAGAAAGATCTGAGCCTTTGGCTAAAAATACCCAAACCAAGGCTGAGCTGTTAGCGGGAATATGATGAACAGCAAAATCTGCCTGAAGTCCCGCGACTGGTTCCTGGAGGATTATAAAGCTCGAAAAGAATCCATAGCTGACGGAATTTGAGCAGTTGGCGGTAACGTTGTACGTCCCATTTATGGCGGTATAGTTGTAAACAAGGATAGCAAGGCGTGTGCCAGCAAATATCAAAGGCCGCTCATTTTGTTCGCCTGCTCCGTCTCCATAGTTGATTTTGCAGAAAGCGTTTGTGGGCTCCGGATCAGACGAAATTATTCTAAAATACAGTTTGACTGTGCCAGGCGGTTGTGGATCGGGTGATGACGTGCTCATGACGATAGACTTTAGTTTATGTTCTATCGGCACCCAATATATATGTTCTACGCTGCTGACTCTATTCCACCCCAGGATTCTTATTCGATGTACTCCTATCGTGTATTTGCTCTCAGGAATGATAGCATGACCTGCGTCGTCTCCAAAAGCGTAAATTACATTGCTAATGTTCTCATTGTCAAATTGTACTATGAACGTGGCATTTGTACCTCCGTTAACTGTCCAATTAACAAATAAATCCTCACCGTATGGGTAGCTGAAGTTTCCTGGCGCACTATAATTAATATTTTCTTGAACAAGTATTTCTAGCTTGCGCACAAGATAGTCAAGATAATTGTAGCATCGCAAAGTAAACATATAAATCCCACTAGAGTTATACGTATGGTTAAATACTGTTACCTCGCTGGGGTGCTCGTCATATACTTGCCACATATAGCCATCTCCAAAGTAGCGCATGCAAGTCATGTGGCTTCCGTTGCTGATGGTTTGTGTAAAGATGCTGGCTTTACCTAGTGAAACAATGTTTGATGTTTCAATTGTCACGTTACCAATTGGAATATTAACCCCAAGAATTGCCCATAAGTAAATAAACTTGTGTGAGTTACTTGCCCTTAAACTGACGTTGTATACCCCAATTGCAGTATAGTTGTGCCATATTTCTTCCACAATTGGACCAGTATTGTTGTACGAACGTTGTTCAGCAAACGTATCACCATAACGCCAAAACAGAGTTACCTGGGTCCCTGTAGGGACAGTCGTATTAATTAAGGCCAGTTCGCCAAGGGCTATGTGTTTGACGTTCATCGTGACGTTGCTGATTGGAATATCTACCCACGCAATGGTCGACGCCTCCTCATAGCTGATGTTGTTGCTGGCCCTTACGGTGACTATATATTTCCCCACACGAGGATAGCGATGAGACTTCAGGGATATGTTGTAAGGGTCCGTAGCATGTCGCTCTTCTAAAAATCTGAAGAAAATGGCACAGAAATTTGATTGAAAGGGTAACTTGACTCAGATGCTCCTTATGCATTCATGTCTTGCGTACTTTTACATATAAATTTTATTCTACAGTTGCCATGCATTTGAATGTGCAATTGGGCGTCTCAGTTGACATAAATAACACGATGTTGCACTGGTGGCTAGCTCTATTTTACTTCTTTTTAAAATTTATATATTTATTTATTTATTTATTTATTTATTTATTTATTTATTTATTTATTTATTTATTTATTTATGTATTTATTTATTTATTTATTTATTTGTTTATTTATTTGTTTATCTAATTGTCTGTCTGTCTGTCTGTCTGTTTAATTGTTTATTCATTCATTCATTTATTTATCCCTGTGGACCTCCGAAGGAGGAGGCATAGAGCAATCACTTTGTCCATCCGTCCACCAAGTTACAATTTGATGATGGTTGACCTTGACCCGATTCCCAAGGTTACAGATCCACATTTCAGAATTTGGTGGCCATGACCCAATTCCTTGCACAAGCTTTTACACCACTGTAAGTCCTGGGTTAACTTCAAACCTTAGTGACCTTGACCACTTCTTCAAATGTCAGGGAGCCGTTTCGGTGTTCCTGCATATTGCTGACTTTGAACCCATGTCCAAGGTCTTAGACCCTCTGGCCATGGTTAAAATTGATATGTACAGATACTACAGAAGATGGCACACTTTTGTACATGCATTCCTGGACTTTAAAGTACTACAAAGTTGTATATATTGCACCTCAAACCGTCTAACCTAATTAAATAAGTAATGTATCACCTATTTAAGCACATGTATTGTGTACCATTGTCTTTTGCAATACTAGTACAATATAATTGCATGATTATCCTTATACTTCTTTTTTTTCAATGTTCATGACTGCAGCTACTTCAAATGAGACATGTGATTAGCAATGTTATCAATGAGGCGAAGGGTGCATGGATCGAGCAATCTCTGATTGCGCTTTAATTTATTTATTTATTTGTTTATCTATCTATCTATCTATCTATCTATCTATCTATCTTTTTATTTATTTAAGTACTTAGTTACTTACTAACTTATTTATTTATTTATTTATTTATTTATTTATTTATTTATTTATTTATTTATTTATTTATTCATTCATTTGTTCAAAAGGGCTGAACTTCTAACTTTTCCATCATGTAGAATAATAGATAATTCACTGAACGTATATAGGAACGTGGTGGCGGATCCTCGAGGATACCGCCCATTCCGTTATTATAGGTATATAAGAAAAGCATGGATGTTCCCTTTTGTGTGACCACTTTTGGGGTATTGACCAACCACCTTCCCTCCAGTATTCATCATCTTCTAACTTGAAAACAAATTCACAAAACCATGAAATGTTGACCCCCACTTTGGTTATGAACTGATTTAGGGAGACATGCTTGCAGAAAAAAACGTATAGATGGAGCCTACCTTCCCTTTTCGAGACACAATAACCACTGTGGGAGGAAGGAAGTGCAAATCCGCATGTTGGTGAGAACTTGAATAACATCTTAATTTGAGTTTCAAGGAGACGACTTTGAATACAAATGACGTGATGGTACTACTGAGCTCTCTAGATATACATTGTACCAACAGATGCTATATCGAGTCATACAGTCTTTTTGTCATATCAAAACAAACTATCTTCATTTATTATGTTTTAGCCGAGGAATAAATGGTCATAGTTACCCGTCGCCATAGATCCAGAAAATTTGCATATCAGTGCCTTGCGTCAGAGTGGTATTAATCGTTGTGTTTTCTCCGGGTTGAGCTACAGAGGCCTGAATGGTTAAGCCTTTAATGGCAACAGCTGTAACGGAATGTTTTATTTAAAACCCACAACAGTTGACATACTTGTAGTTTAAGCATATAAAGAGGGCATTAAAAGGAAAGAAATGCAAATGCAAGACATTTTAAAGATATACTCTACCGGGCCCCGTCAACAGCTGGATTGTACGGGCGACTGTTCGTATATCGCATAAAATATGCTCGAGATCAAAGTACGCTTCGCGAAAAAGTTACATCTTACCACAACAAACCGACTTTAAACAACGTGACAATCGGAGTCGCAGTAACAAACTCGCTTTGCTTTTCAATGCCACATGCAAGCATTTTATAAGACACTAACCCCTTGCATCTTTAAACGTTACCAGAACATTGCAAACTAATTTAAATAATTCTCCTTGCCTTGTTTAATTTTAATTTCATTTGACGAATCTAGTTACGTTTAAAGGTGTAATTTAAGCGGTAAATTGTAGGTCAGGCTCCTTTACCCTGACCGCAAAACAAAATTAGATCTGCCTCGGTATAACTTCAGTGACGTCACCCTGGCGTTGATACAACGTCGGCGGTCACCCCAAATTGACCATCTGGTACTTTTGCTTAAAATTTTGAAGAAAGGATTCGAGTTGGGTATCATTCATGATTTATACATGGTGGTTCAATTGAAATTTAAAATCCTTCAAACCTGACAAATATACGGACGTGTCCCCTCGTGTATTTGATATTTATGAATAAGACATTCACAAATATCTGACACACGTGGGACATATCCAGTGCGTGATGCGTAAACTTTCAAAATAAATAATTCACTTCTTAAAGTGAAAATGTCCTACTGCATGACTCCAGTAGCGTATTCTGGTCAATATTTAATCACGATGATCGATGAGTACTTCCTTTGACAAAAACTCGATCCTATATAATTGAGTGATGCAGGATAGGTTAGCTTGTTAATAAAATGTTTTATGCAGTGATACAATTCATGGTTACATGATTAGCTGTCGAACATTTACTGCCAGGTGCTATTGAGTGTAACTGCTTTATTAAAACCTCGCCAAGTACTTTCAGCGAAGGCGTTGATTCGTAACGTTTTCTCCAGAAAGCCTCTGACTAATATCTTATAGAAAATGTATTGTAAAAGTGTGTTATTAACGAAACAAAATACGATTGTCGGCAAGATATAACAAGGAGACATTCATTTTCGTCGGACAAAAATGAGTGTGACCTTGTTTTTGTCTCACCAAACCAAAACACGAACCCACTCAATTGACAAGCTGGTATCAACTGATCTCTCTCATTTCCCCAATCTCAAAACGAGGTGCTCTGCATCAACACCGCAATCCCATTCTTTGTACTCTGACCTGACATTCAAGTACCAGCATACAGGCCGTTGCAGAAACCAACAAATGGTCCAAGATCAATAGCATTCCCCAGCGCACTTTGGGTGGGATTACGTCTAAAGTGCGCCGTGGAAAGCTGTCGACTCAACCAAAACTTATTTTGCAGTTTTTTTTTTTGTTTTTTTTTCACTTAGAAATGTTTCCAGCATTACCATGCTGTTTAGAGTAGCTCAAGGTCAAGGTGCTGGTAAGCTGAATTCATAATGCATTGATGCATAGGCAAAAGCTACTGACACCCAGGTCAGGTTATTTTTCAAGAAATTGACGCATACATTTGTCAACAGTTAAAGTATAAGTACTAGGATGGCTGTGTGCTTCAACAAAAAAAGATGAAATGAAAAGAATAATAAATCGTTTATGTTGTAAGTGTTTAAAAGAAGGCCCAATGAGACCCAACTCCCACCCGTGTACCCTCAGTGCCATTGTTACACCCAATGGCGTCCTATGAAATACTATTTATACGATTGAGAGGCCGATGAAGGTTTATATAACGACGTCAGTCGGTGCAGCTGACACAAACGATCGACGTGGCGAGGAGGCTGCTCTTAACGCTGAGGCTGTCTATGCCATTCTTAAAAGTACAGAGACAGTAATTTGGATATATATTTAAACACAAGCTAAATACATTATTAAAAAATCGCGGAATGTTACGACTGCTACGATAAGTGTGACGCTGTTGGTATAGCATCGGAAATGTGACGTAAACCATTAATGTTCTGCCTGTACGTTATTATTATTATTATTATTATTATTATTATTATTATTATTATTATTATTATTATTATTATTATTATTATTATTATTATTATTATTATTATTATTTTTATTATTATTATTATTATCATCATCATCATCAACATTAATTTGAATAATAATAATAGTAATAATAATGATGATGATCATAATAATAATGATGATAATAATGATAATAATAATAACAATAATAATAATAATAATAATAATAATAATAATAATAATAATAATAATAATAATAATAATAATAATAATAATAATAATAATAATAATAATAACAATAATAATAATAATAATAATAATAATAATAATTAGCTGCCGTGTTATGAAGTACTAATTTAAATTCTGTTGGCGTTAGGTTGTTTTAATCCTGTGTTTTCTTTTGAAAGGCTGAATTAACAAAGTGAAATCAAACATGTGTTAATCACAAAAATTAAGTAAAAAAAAAAATCTTGAAGAGCGCCGCTCTCAGAATGACCAGAACTTCTACAAATTCAATTCTGCACTTTTCCGTTCAAATCAGTCTGTTCTTACTGGCCTGTACTTTTTAAGCATTTCATTTTCGTTTGCTAAATGCTTGTTTGAAAGAAATAGTAGAAGTGTCTGTGGCAATGTTTCCGTGTCTTTCTATATCTATTACACTGTATTAAAATGCATTAAAAGCACAGAATTGAATTTATAGATACAACTGGTTAATTTGGCAATAAAAAAGGATACGACAGGTTTTGCTTTCATTTATTTTCAAGAAAAGTGCATCTACAGACAAAAATCGTGATATAGGTGAACGAATTATTCCCTTCTATCATCTTTTCTCTATCCTCTGTCAAGGTACAATATCAAGGCATTTCTGGTCGGCCTGACCCGTGTCTCCGATCCTTGCAAAGAATCCAGACATCTGACCTGGAAATTTGTAAAAATATATGAATATTTTGACATGCAGGGAGATTGGAACATGTTTAAATGTCTGTATCAAGTGGGGGTGGGTGCATGTGAGAGGGACGCGTGGGCTGGGATTGAATGAAACGTCCACAATGTATGGATCTCATTCACAAGTCATTGGATTTCACGCCAATAACACAGTATACAGATGCCGCTCCATAAGACACATCTGGCGCTCCAAAATATATGCACGTTATTGTGCCATTCTTAATCATGATGTTAATTGAAGTACTGTTTTTTAGTATCTCAATGTATACTATTAGGTGATCCAGAATAAATAAATATGTTTAAATTAAATTAAATTAAATTAATTGAAGTACGATAAAGAAAACATGCGTTTGGGTCTATCATACAATGGGCATTTAATAACTCAAAGAATGTGGTAAATTTGCAAATTTTTATACCTTCTTTTATTTTATTTATTTATTTATTTTTTAATTGTTTAGGGAAAATTATTGTATTCGGGATGTACAATAAAGTCGCGGCCTGAAGCTGAATCAGAAAAAGTCCCCTGCAGCTGACAAATTTAGACTACACGTACGAACCAAAATTTAAGAATGCCGAATACGTGCATGCACAAATATAAATAATAACAACACAGAAGGTCCGAATGATGGACACCCGGCCACAAGTTCACAATCACTTGATTTGCTTTATTTAGTAAAAGTTTCATAATGAAAATCTCACTCAAAATTAGCAAATCGGGCGTTTTGCAACAGCTCTACCAAGTCCTGTATATTCAAAGCGTTTCCTTGTTCATGTACAGCTGATCATTGGCAAAAGACCATTAGTTATTTGCACAATGCCTTGACCATTTGCAACAAAGAACTGGAAAGAGATACAAGAAAACATACAATTTGTGTACACAGAAGCATCCCTGTCTTACAGATCAATTGTCAAGATCACGTTAATGCACTTATATTGCATTTAATCATAAATAAATATTACATGGTCTTAATTCCACAATTAGTTACCGTGGGTTTTTGAATGTATTTAATTTGTTATAAAGTATGGTCTTCTACAGCAAATATTAGTTCCTCCAGGATGTAGGTTTTTTGTGTATAACGTCGAAGCCAAAATGGAATAAAGTGACATGGCATGGTTCCAACGAGGAGCAATGACAAAATCACAATAATACCACATTTATGAACATAACAAACCAACCGAGCAATAAGTCGGAATGTTTAAGCACACATATCATTTTGCAGGGTTTCCTAGAAGTATTCTCACCTCCTGAACTATGCATTTGCAAGTTTATATTTCTTTTTCCCATACCCATACTATATTGTAAAAAAGAATAAAAGCATACGGCGTTGTCTCACTGCCACCAAAGCATGCCTGTGCCTGCAATAAGCTGCACCTGCAAACGGATTAATTTTTAATATTTTCTGGCCGTTGACATCCTAATTTTTGTTTAAATATTGAAATTAAAAGACGCAAGTATATGCTTTAGAACAAACATATTTTGCGTGAAGAAAGTCTGAGTTATGCCATTTTAGACACACAAATTTAATGGATTTTAAACTGTGAACTTTTGCTTAATAAAACACGACAGGCTCCGAAGATACTAGGAAGAATGGTCGAGTTTGTTGAGACATCATTTCATTCTATATGTGAAAAGGATCATTTCCGCAAGGCTATACCACTCAAACTATGTGTTCATATATTTAAAAATACCACACGTCAAATATATTCCAAACATTTATAAGCATGAAGTGGTAGTTTTTCTGCCCTAGTTGGAAGAGTGATTGCACTGTGAACATCAAGATGCACACTCACCTTGAAGAACAGGTACTAAAGCGCAAACCACCTGAGGTACCCGGATGCTAAATGTCGTCTGCGTCAATGTGTGCTCCCTGAAACATATCGATAATTGAAACGGTTTGTATCAGACTTTTAGAAGAGATCTATAAAAAACCTTTTCCTAGGTGGACAGCTTCCGGCCAGGACCCTTGGCATGGTTAAGGTGCTTAGCGCCAGGAAACGGTGCTAAATCATCCTTAGCTGTACCAGCAAAAGGTCTTGCATTATCGCCTTGCCAAGAGAAACAATGAGAGAATACCAACAGGAACACAACATATAGTCTTCTCATTATTTATTTACACAGAACTAATGTTCTGACTTGGCGTTTCGTCCAATATCTCTTTTTTCAGGGGTCATTTATGCTACAAAATATGTATTGTTTCCAAATTATATTACCCCATCAACGAAAACCATATATATATATATATATATATACATACATGTGGATGGGTGGGGGTGAGTGAGTGGGTGGGTGTGGGTGTTGCAGGCTAGCTTATGGACAGTAAAAAGTGCGGACTGCGGAATGAGTAATGCCTATTAGGAAGTGGTTCTAGACAAAAAGAAACAAATACTAAATAAAAGCAAACAATGTTTTTCCACACCTTATTATCTAATTAACAAATAATACTGTTTTGTAACATTAAAAAGGCAGTGTGTTTTCGTGTTAAATATGTCAGATTATTAACATAATTATAAACATATTTTCCGCGCAACCTTTACAAAACAAATCGAAAATGTTCATTTTTTTCGAAAAAAATAAGACGCTTCAACTGCCCTATTCCAATATCAAAGCATTTAAAAGGATTACCCTATTAGTATAAATATATACAAATGATTCCCTTTGCACGCCTAAGTCGCCAATGATAAATCATAAGATGTACCTTCCGTCAAATCAGCTGTCATCATTCGATTTGTCCAAAAATGATTTCAATGCGTAAAGGTGTATTGACATTCTTGCACGTATATATTCAATCAAAGCTGTGCGTAACGACTGGTGGAAAAGTTCTGTCCTATGTTCTTGTTCTCATCGGAAAAGAACTAGAGCATAAAAATCGTGAGACACCCACTCAATGGAGCATGGCAAGTATATCATTTGTGACCTCAGGTCGAATGTATGTTCTGTGCAACAAAAATTAATCACCCTCTCCAGACAATCACTTATAACCAAGATCAGTTAAACATATAAAATGTTGTAATTCAGGTAATATTTTAAAGGGCAATCCATTCCATGCCAATTTCCCATTTTAAGACCTTTATATTTGCGGAGAATATTTTCCTAAGTGGGCTGAATGGAGGTTAATTTTATACGAAAAATTATGAGCGGAGAGAAGATAATGCCACGTTTAGATAAAAAGGTTTCTTGCCAAAAATCTTGAAATTAGAAGAATTATATTTATTTTAAAATCCGTACATTAGTGTGCAGTTAAAGGATGCTGAACGCTTTAAAAAGCAACAGGAGATAAAAAAAAATCTTAGGGCTTTAAGCCACAAGTAACAAGTATATGGCAAACCATGTAGTGAAAAGGTATGGTAACACAACAGAGAATGCAGAGGTAAGAAAAAGCAACACAGACCATTTCTATTTAAAAACAGCATTCAACCAAATTGAAGGGCACTAGATTTAACGTCTCCACTCAATTATCAATAACGTCTGAGATCAGCATGTTTTAATCTCAGATACCATTGTACCCTCTTGGACAAACTTTTGCCACCTTTTTTTTTTTTTTTTTTTTTTTTTTTTTTTTTTTGCCGGGCACGACCAATTCAATTTCAAAGGACACTTGTTTTCGTTATTCCTAATATATATCCCCGGAACAGTAGTCGTACCACCATTTATATCAAGTACGAGATCAATCCGGCAAGATTGAATGTATGTGAGGCCGTGCAAACTCAACAGCCTGCTATCAAGGCTGGCCTTGGCTGCTGTGCATGCGAAATACATGCAGTAAAGGAGGGACGAGACTACGAGACAGTGTTCCTTCAGGTCTCACAAATGGCAAGTCAGTATGAATATGTATTGCATATTCTGCTACAGTATTTTTTTTTTCGGACAAAAAGTCGGGACTCTGTTCCATATAGAAATTCTAATATGGCGGCCAAAACATTGAGATCAAAGTCGGTTTGTGGATCAACGAAAATTAGTGGTTATTTGAATAGCGTTTTTTACTTAAACTTATTGCGCTTTTTTTAATCACTATCATGGTAACAATTTGCTCCCAAAGCAGACCAAGCTCAATATAACCTGCGCTATGCTTGGTTTGATCAAGGACTACAAGATTTATTTTTTATAATAAGGGTACTAAAAGGGCACACTCAGCCTTCCCTAGACTAATGACGCAACCAGGAAGTTGAACCTCATCACTTTGGCTATTGAGTATACCTGCCGTCTGGAGCTGTAGTCTGTTCACATGACAACAAAAGTGGTCCAACTACAAATCGAATCATTTTTGCAACATTATGAACGGCAATCATACAGCAAAGGGCAGACCTTGTGAGGTTAAGCAAACGCACAGATAGGTCTGTTGAACAGGCAAAGTTATTTGCGATCTTAGGGAAGAAAAGGTGATGTGTTTTGATGTCTGTCTTTGTAAACTTGTCTCTGGAGATTGGTTGGGAAGTTTCTACAGTGGAACGATCGCTGATTAATCTTTGATGGACTGAGACCATTATCAGCCACATACAATAATCAAAGTAGATATCTCAGGTCGCACAGGCAGAATGTGGGTCACAGGTCATTAGAAACAGGGAGTGACCTCTCCCCTATTCAGCTACTATAGTTTCCTAGGTAACCAGTACCAAGCTTTCTCATTTTTCATTTTTTTTAATTTGTTGATATTTTCCGGAAAATAATCCCACAGTATTTTCGACATACAAAGGTCACCGTGTTCTTGTTAGTTGCCATGATAGAAATATCATTATCATAGTGTTCCCATTGTTTTGGTCTGGATGCCTGATGCACTCGAAACTGTGCAGTGATACAACAAGAGGCATGTACAATGAGTATGGACCATGCAAATATGACCACAGAGCTTACAAAATATCTTTTGCATTCTGCGGAGGGTGACAATGCATAAGTTCTAAATAATATTTTAATCTACTGAGGTGGGAAGAGTTTTTTTTTTGGGGGGGGGGGTAGTGAGGGGGCTTCAATTTCATGCCTTCGTCCCCTCAGTGCCAAATAATGACATGGGCATAATGTATATAAACTAATCAAAGTACTTTTCCAGTAAATTCCTGATTCCATACAGTTAAATTACTTTATATAACCCACGAACCCTGTGCAATCGGTCAATGTGTGGTTGATACACTTCTGCTTAAACACTGAACTCTTTTATGATAGATAATTAAGCGGAACTTTTAAACGTAATTCATGATTTATGCGAATGGCATGGTACACTGACCAAAGCTGATATCCTTTTTTTTTTTTTTTTTTTGGTTCGCCGATTTCCATGAAAAATGCATGAAGATTCTTGGGAAGCGATGTGCCTGCAGGTCCACACAGGTAGCCAGGCATTTGTTTGGGAAGATTATAATGCATGACTATTTTTGTTAAATTATCAATATTAAAATGATAACACAGAAGGGGGCACTTTTGTTCATGGCCGTGCGATATGACTGATTGGTTTTATGTACCGTTCCCAAACAAAGCATTCTCGGTATTTCGGCATAGGCCAATTTAATATGTATGTGCAAATGGGGATATTTGAACCATGACGCCAAACTCTTCAGGCTTCAATTTCACATAGGTAAACGCCCTTTGTGACACTCGAAGTGATCATATGTATGGAACTTTTATAATATATAATCATATTTCCGATATTAGCGACATTGATGGATAATTAGCTATATCACCAAATATGTTATCATATTAAGCGATGTTTTTAAATATTTAGGAATGTCACTAAATATTTAGAAATATTGAATATTAAGAGATATGATTAAATAATTGGAGATTTCACTATTCATTCATAGATATCACTGAACTCGTTTATTGATAAAAAATGTCAAGCGATATCACAAATTCATGAAAATATATATCACCAAATGATTTAGAGATATCGCTAAACTATTTAGTGATATTTTAAATCATACAATGAGATCTATCAATGTAGCATTTTGAAGATATTACTACATCATTGGGCGATATCTCCAAATTAATTGCCGGCATCGCCAAATATACGTCTGGATCCAGTTGTACATTATTAAAAGTGGAACTTGCAGTACTTTGTTGTGGAACTCCATGTTATTTCTTGTGTTTCTGTGTTGTTTGTGTAGATTTTCAACATGTCGAGGGGATTCCTATGAACATTGATGTATTCTTGAAGATACTCTACCGGTATTATCCCACAATGCCTATTACCAAATACGTACCAGGTACTTGCTTTATAATACCGCTAAATGATTTAGAGACAGTGCTGACTAATTACCATTTAGCAATATCTTCAAATGATTTATATATATATATATCATTCAGTAATATATGTAGCTCATTTACCAATATCTCTAAAAATGGACATTGATAGATATCTAAACAGACTAAGGAATATCACAAATTTATCAATATGATCACTATATTTATCTCAAAGGAGCCTGCATTAATCTGTCATACCTACTCATATAATTCTAGAGCCCATAGAGACCTCAGTATTATACTTTACTTTTATTTATCTGTTGCATTAACAATTTAAGATGAGTTAAAAGTATTAGAAAATTAAAATACAAATATACAAATACAATCTGACAAAAGTAAAATACCAAATGTGTTATGTATACAGTTTTGGATTCTTTAAAAACATCTTATACACCCATATTGCCACAGGCACTGACACCGTCCCGTCTGGACTAGGTGAGAAAAAATATTGTAATCTTTATGTTTTTATTCTTTCAAACTGCCTGAAGTAAATATTTCCGTACATCTCCGTGCGAAAGATAAGGGAAAATGTGTTTTCGCCTAGAATTTTATTTTTTACAAAAAGTAATAATAACAGGAAAAAGAAAGGAGGAGGAGGAGGAGGAGGAGGAGGAGGAGGAGGAGGAGGAGGAGGAGGAGGAGGAGGAGGAGGAGGAGGAGGAGGAGGAGGAGGAGGAGGAGGAGGAGCAAAACTTCAGGAAAATTTGTTTGGAAGAATTCATGTAAAAACTCAACAGAGATCTCTCAAAAATATGTCACTTTAAAGAAATTACTTCATCTTCTTGTTAAGATTATTCTCGCCCTCCACAAACTTCCATCTGTCATTGTTAGGGCACGACCTTTCTGAAACACAACCAGGTTTCGTGGAAACTGTTAAAAGCCTGGACCAACAACGAAGGAAAGATCACAATAATACTGACCTTATAGCGTTGGCTTTCCATGGTTTCTGCAGCCACCATCCGCGTCGTTCGGTCGTCTAGGCCAGCTTTTGTATCATGTTGTTCCCTTGCTCAAGACCATGACAGATAATGTTGTAGGAGGTCGAACTCGAGTGCTACAAGGGAAAGATATTAGATGTGTTACTGTTATTTGCAAATATAGAACCATCTAAGCGTGTGACAGTTGAGAATATATCACATTGAGCTTGCACCTACACGGTTTCAGTAGTTCCGGGTATAGTGTGCTGACAATCTACTAGGACACATTACATAGTAGTTAATGTTCTTAGCAAATAATGTTCTTATTTGAAAAAAAATATATCAGCTGATGGCGAGTACTCTTTTTGAATGCATACAAGGCAACAGACATTAGCGAACTTTGATTCCAGTCTGTATCAAATGTACAAATTTGGATGGGTCGTACAGTTACTCAGACCTTGAGTCATGAATAAAATGAATCGATTGAATTTTAGCGTGAAGAAGTGAAAATTTGAATCTCCCGCTGTGTCCATTCTTCAAGCTCAGTGTCCTGGCGCGCTTAATTTGCTGACATCTCTGACGCTTAAGGAAAGTAAATGTAACGAATTAAAGTGTTTATAAAAAGGAAACTTTTGCATGGTCGAGAAGAAGAGAAGCCAACATTAACATTAGTCAGAACATTTCCTTATATGAAACTTGTTATGAGTAAAAATATTTTGATGTAAAGATTATACAGGTCCCATCAGTGGGACAACGTTGTGCTTGTCGTCATTTTACATATACAGGTGCCTGGAGACTGTAGTCTTTGCAGACTGTATCCCGGAATAAAACAGTGATGACGGAGCAGCCTCTCAAGGCTGGTTTTAAAATGTTGACATAGTAATTTCGGTGAACTGTATTTAAAATAATATAATATCACATTTCTAACAGTAAATGACAAAGACCACATACAATCAGCAAAACTATTTTAAACATTGTAATTTTAGAAGTTGTTTGGAATATTGGCTATTTGCCTGTGGGAAAACGGTGTTGCATTATGGGATTGATATTTCGCCAAGATGGCTAACTGCAGTGTTCAGTTAATATGTAGGAACATTGTAAGTCATGTGATCATAATTTTAGTTCTGCTGGTATGATTTGCACCTTACGCACATCATAGTATTTCTATTAACAGTGGCCTCCATGACAAGTTAAGTGTTTTTTTTATATATTAGGTTTACCTTGGGTATAAAGTGTTAAACCGACTGGCGATTCAGTGATCAAATGGCAGAATCTCCTGTTTGGCAGGGTTTTTTCTGTATTAATGCATAAGGAAGTTTAATATAAAACCTGCCAAGACCAGTTGTACCTAAATTATTTTTGGGTCACAAGTACTCCATCGGATTCTTTAAAAAGGAGAAGGGGGGCGTTTGTAGGAAAATAGTCTGGGGGACGAATCTTTATGATACGAAAATATGCTTTTAAAAAAGAAATTGATCGGCGGGGTGGGGGTGGGGTGAATGATCCTGACGCATTGTACAGGATTTTTTCTTTTGTTTAACCTCATAGAAATGACCAGTGCAGATACTCTGTTTCGCTAAGTTTATTGGACCGCAGGTTCTGAGGGCGCCACAATGGAAGCTTGGTCGCCCTGCACATAATATTTTTCTTTTTCTTCTTTTTCTGTCTTAACATCGTTTGACAAACGAATTCCAAGATGACAAGCTGGCCATTTTTATCATGCGGTCGCAGGTGATGGACACACCACTGCTGGCGTTTACAGTTCTGCAAATATCTATTTAAAATATGATGTTTATTTCGAGTTTTAATGGTGGATATGTGGAGAATATTACTTTCCCATCTCTGGACAAATGCGAGTCATTCTATTTGCAAGAGCAAGTCATGTTTGTCCTGTTTCATGCAGGGATCTTTTCGTATATAAGGACACTTGTTGAAGCACCTAAGGTATAGCAGCATTTTATATTTTGTGATACTCCATCAGCTTTCTTGGCAATTTTGTACATATTTTTCTTCAATGGAAGCTCGTAATTGAAATTATGCCGGATTTTGTCGTGTGTGGCGGCATTGACAGCAAGTTCCTAGTCCTCTTCGATGTGGGTCCTTCCCAGTACAGAAAGGGGGCCTCATTGAAAATACCAAATGATATCAGGCAGCATATCACGGCTATATTGTCATGCCACCAAAAGGAACGTGTCACTGTTTCAGGTAAAATCAAATGTTTGAATTTACGGACACGTGACCATTACAAGTAAGTGGAGATATTCGGATGTTCGGCACGCATTCGTGATAAAATCTTAACTTGCTCCCAAACTATTCGTCGGCTTTTCGGCTCCAAAAGGTTTGGTCTTCTCGTTGCCATGGAACAATAACGATTCCTTTATCATGGTTACAGTCACTGTTGCCACATTCTGTGACTTAAACAGAATGCAGCACATTATAATGAGTTTGATATCACCCGCCCTTTGGAGAGGGTCGACCAACAAATTTCTTCATATAATTTAGCATTGGAGGTGATTTGTTTTCATGACCCCATGTACGAGACGGTTTGCTGCCAACTGTGCATCCTCCAGTTTCTTTTTAGCCTCTGAACAGCCACCCACTTTGGAATCACCGAGGATATTCTCAGTTATTCCCAAAAAATCTATGGTCTCAGAAAATGTAAGAGAGAAAATCTCCTTTAGATGTACTGTCGTCTATGTGCTTGCCTTCACGCAATGAAAACGTGTGGTCTGACGATGATTCACTTTAAAAATGCTTGACAATCCTGAACCAATCTTTGTTTTTCTTTCTTTTTGGAGTGTTTTATAGAAATTCTTTTTATGCAAGTTCTACGAGGTATTAAATTATGTTAACCGTGTCGTGAACTTTCGTGGACTTGGTCGGGAAGCTGATTGTAAGTGACCCACACAGGGCCGCGATTAAGAAAGTTATTTCTTTAAATTTGGAATAGTAGTGTGCGTCTTTTGCATTTAAGGACTGGTAAGACACCAAAAACCTTTGCATGGCCGATTTTTAGATTTAAACAGTTTTTACAAGATGAACGTCCTTTCTATTAGTTGTCAAAATTTCAAGCTTTTCACTACAGTAGAAATATGAAAAAAAACGCCAAAAGCTACACAAGCATGTGGACATCCGAACGTCCATGTGTCATTATCTTGGTTTTCAGCCGCCAAACGGAATAATGCCACCCGTCAATCATACTTAACAGCCTGTCACGTGGCTGCAGGTAGCAACGGCCCATGGCAGAAGGAGAGTGGTATCAGGGCGGCAATGCGAAAAAAGGCGACATACCGAAAGTATGTTTGTGGGCAGGGAAAAGATGCAAACATGCTAACATATCATAGCCTTAGTGTTTACTTTATAGCTATCTTGCTTGTTTTGTGTTCTAACGAAGGGAGACTTTAAATGTTCAAGAGGAGCGGCAATCGTCTAACGATGTCCCTTCAAAGGCCGTGCATGCCGTGATGGATTACCCCAGTGGTCCTGCACACCAAAGACAGGCGGGGGAAAAAACTGACACTTTAATCAATAATACCCACGTACATGATAATATTTTATCGAAATCCAGGGATGAGGAAATAAAAGTACAAATAAACACATCGAAATAAGCATAAACGTGAACAACAGAGGAAACATACAAAATAACGTTACAAAATTCAGATTGGAAAGAGAAATGAAACTCATTGACAAAATAACTACAAAATAATGACAAGCTAACTAAGTAAAGTGTACAGACAAGTCGAACAAGCTAACTACATAAAGTATACAAATAGGAGTAAATAAAATAAAATACTATCCCTAAAAGCGGGATGAAGAGGTAGGGGGCGGAAGACCAAACTGCCATCCGTGCACAGACCACGAGCGGCCGTAGGCCGCCCACCGAAGCAAGGCAACACAACTTTTGTTGCCAGGCTTGAGGTCACGAGGCCCGAAGGGCCGCCTCCATGACGTCACGCTTTGAAACCAGACTGTCGCTGTCGCCGTTTGACAGATCGCTGAATAATGCTTTCTGTACTTCAAAGGCTCTTTTATTCATGTGATTGGCCAAAAATTGATTGACAACCTCCCCAAATGTTAAGGGACGATGTTTTCTACGTTTTGTACAAATATCAGCTCAACTTGAGCAAATGGTATTGTTTCAGAGGCAAATGATCAACATCAAAGGCCTTTGAAGTTTGTTTTCTCAGAAAGGATAATAGGACGACAACCCCACCTAAGAATGGTTATTCCAGGAAAACGGCTGGGCGAAATTTAATCCGGTTAACGGCTTTTGATGTAATGTCTGAACTGCAAAAACGATTCAGCAATATTCTAAATTTTGCATCGTTCTTTTTCTATGAAATGAAGAAAATGAACATCCTGAAATTCAAAGGGAAAATTGAAATGTCAAACTTTGAGAATGGATAACAGAAAAACGAAACCAAAAATAAAAAATCGTAGGATCTTTTTTTGTTGCCAATATGTCAGGATTAAGATGCAAGTGTAATTATGATTTTATCACAAATAATTAGTGACTTATATCGACATTTATGAGGTAGATGCTTTGTGGTCAACTTTCAATTGTTTATGCAACAATTAACATCACAGACACCTAAATACGGGCCATATAAATTCTTTGGAGTATGACGATTACACACATATATGATATGTTATCCGAACGCAAATACAGTTTGAGCCAGGATTGACTAAAGTGAGATTTATTTTTGGTGTCTTACCTGTCCTTAAAAGGCATTGGAAGATGCAACATAATCAAAAACAAGTAACATGATGCTTACAGGGCATTGTAATCCACGCTGGGGGCCAAAGCATCCCCTCAAAAATGATGCAAGAGGCACTCCAATATCAAAGCAAGAGGAATTTGTAAAGGCTATGCCTGTTTTCCAATTGCCTTAATAAAACATGTTTAAACCAAAGCAATTGTTCCTGTTTTTCCGAGCTCAGACAAACGCTTAGATGTTTTCATTGCGAAGGCAATTAGAGCTCACAAAGAAACACTAATTGACGGTATTGTTGGAGCTGTACGAATAACATGAAGGTACCTGGCCATGTGGGAATACTCCTCGCACTCAAAGTTAAATTAACTTGTAGAGCAAAGAATTAAGAAGTGCAAGTGCTGTAAGCCAGATACAAAAGTAGGCTAAATGTTGTACTAAAACAGTTTTTCAGACCTAACGTACCCAAATCAGACAAAGGAAAGGAATTACCGCTGCACAATCGTATAAGAAAATGAGACAACGTTATATTGCAAAGTGGAAAAACTTACTTCCTTGGCAGCATATCATCATCGTGCCCCTGTTCAATACGATCCTTTGCAGTTTGTGCCAGCGCTAAATTAAGCCGCAACTTTGTATCCTGGCTGCATATATTTCCAGCACAGCATTAAAATATTCATGAATATGCATAGTCATACTTTGGTTCGAAAGGATCGATACGTTTTCTTCTGCAATAATAATTATTAGAAATGAGAAGCGCTTCCTCTTTTTAAAATGAAATAAATTGTGTTTATTGCTTCGGTAAAATGCAAATTATCAAATTGTGTCCGATTGATTGATGCAATATCAGATACATTGAATCTATTTTATCCGCTTCGTCAGTTGTTTGACTTACGCGAAATTGTTAAAAATATTAACATGATCAGATCTCCATTGTGACTTGGTGTATCGCCATACGTATGAACAAAATCATTTATCCACATGATCTAGGCAACCTGGGAACAACATTATCAATAATGTAGTGCAACTTGCTACTGCAAACCAGTCGACTTTGACCGATAGTTCCAAGTGTCGTTTGCTCCTGTTACTTCAATATTCATACCATATAACATGTATGCCCATATAACAGGTATACCCATATTGTTCTCCTACGATGCTGGAGAGAGATGTTACTCTGATGGTAGTTTAAAGCCGAATGTCAACTCTTTCATTGCCATTAGAACGTGCTCATAATTTACAACTAGTCCGTTCTTGTCCCTATGTAATTAGGCAACAAACCTATGTTTCCGCCATGATAAAGACACTTGCTGCAATTGGGCTATATGAAGGCCTTGAAAGAAATAATACTTTTCCTACTCCACAAATGAAAATTGCTCAATATTTCTGCGATCCTGTATGTCTTGAAATCAAGTGAAGACTGCTTTCAAGCATTTTACTACTTTAGATTGTTACGTTCGTTTAAAAAGCACATTTTGCCCAGAGTATTACATGAATCTGCCCTCAGTTCATTCTAGCAGGATAGGGGGCAGCACGTGGCCTTGAAAACGTATGAATACCTCTTCTTTCGACCAAAGCCAATTTGCTGTGTATTGACATAGATGTAGGTTCATGTATTGCCTCTGTTGTGAACAATGGAATGGCCAGGCAAGTGACAGCTATATGCGGTTCAACATGCATTATTGGTCAGTTGCACATACATTATATACATGGGTCTGTTGAATATGTGTATGATGCCTGTGGCCCTAAATACTACCAGCTGAGTATGTCTAGCTTGTGTGATCCCATGCTGTGTGCTTGCGTTTATCTGTATCATCTCTCAGTGATTTCATCTGCATGTATATACCAACAGGGCTCCCCGTTGAGCATTTATGATAGATACAGATCGGCAATCAAATAATTACTGCAGTTTGGCCTTGTGCAGGATTGTATGGCCTGATGTTCCTAGGAAGGGTGCTGTACTTTTGACTGCCCGTACACACGTAGCACCGTAGTCATGGCTGCAGTCACCACAGCTAAAAGGTGGCCAGCAACAGATGGTCATTGTATATATATATATATATATATATATATATATATATATATATATATATATATATATATATATATATATATATATATGTTGCATGTTTTTAAGTGTGTAAAATTCATAAAGAGAACACTGAGTTGCCCGCCATACGTGAATGTCGTAGGTGTTAACATGACAATTGAATGTCTTCTCTATATAAATTATGTCTGAATATTTCCTTGCATGCTCAATGAACCATTTATGTGAAAAAGAGGAGTGCCGGAAAGTATATGTGTGTCGCAGACCAAAGGAAAGCCTTTGCATGTCTTCGCTCCATTACTTTCATGCAGACGGATAAGAAAAAAGGGATTGGCTCCTCACTCGTATCTGTCATGCACATCGGTTCAACACTGATGGGCCTCCACAATGTGTCAATTTTAGAAACTGAGTTACGATTTTATTCAGTAAGTGTGGTTGAGGGCATCAATACATATCACGATTATACTCCCAGCTCGCCGTCAATTAAAGGTAACCCCAATCAAAACAAATTCAAAACCACCTATGCAAAATGTTTGG
This sequence comes from Hermodice carunculata, assembly GCA_964020975.1. Taxonomy (NCBI): domain Eukaryota; kingdom Metazoa; phylum Annelida; class Polychaeta; order Eunicida; family Amphinomidae; genus Hermodice; species Hermodice carunculata. The sequence continues at coordinate 44,933,898 of OZ026623.1, read as the reverse complement.
GCTTACAATACATTTTTGGTGTTAGTGGCAACTTTACTGACAATATATTCCTGGTTGCAAATCCGCCAAACGCAGTTTTCATATTTTACTCAATTACATTGAATCTGAACACTGTTTAATAACTTTACATGTATATATATATATATATATATATATATATATATATATATATATATATATATATATATATATATATATACATATATATATATATATATATATATATATATATATATATATATATATATATATATATATATGTGTGTGTGTGTGTGTGTGTGTGTGTGTGTGTGTGTGTACATACATATATATGAACACAGGCTTCACACATTATATTATATATTATATTATACTGTACTGTACTGTACTGTACTCTACAGTATTGTGCTGGACTGTACTGTACTGTACTATACTGTTCTATACTATACTATACTATACTAAACTATACTATACTATACTATACTATACTATACTATACTATACTATACTAGGCTAGACTAGACTAGACTGAATTATATTATGTAAACGACCAGCACCGCAAAAGTGAGCGAGACTTTAATAGGTGTGGCCTTTTGCTCATGTGACACCAATTGGCTGCTCTTATGCATGTTTTTTCTATTGTGCGCAACCTGATGGCCAGTCAAAAGGTGGCAACTGCTTTGCGTTCGAAACTCCGATGTTAAGTCAAAATCACCCGTAACCAATGCTCTATGGTCGAGATTTTGTCAAAATGAAAACATAAATAAATAAAGATTCGGGTTAAATCGAGTCGAATCGAATCGCATCGCATCGCATCCCATCGAATCGAATCGAATCGAATCAATTTAATCTGATTAGATGTTGTAGCATCAGATTCCAATAATAACTCTCCGTACAGGGCCTCCTTCCTGTCTTCTACTAGTTCTAGCACCTCCACTACGTCATGGCTCAGTTGCAGACGGCACAAGGTTTATCGTTTTCACGTGATGAGGTTCATGGAGTACACTAGAAATACTGGCGTAAAATGTGGTAGAGAGGTGGTGTAGTTGCTTTACGCTGGGAACGAGGCTCTGTACGGAGAGTGATTGTTGGAATCTCGCGCAAACAAAACCAAATCTGAGCTGGCAACATTGCGATCTCCAGAAGCGAACTGGTCACTGCAGACATAAATGAAGGTAGGAGACAACATGCACAACGCATGTTACATACCTCGCAATAATTATTTAGGTTACCTTCACACCTGTTTTTTTTTTTTATTCCTGCGAAAATCCGTGAAAATCCGTTTGCTGCCCCCCGAAGCGTGTTTGCCAGGCTCAGGTTCCAGTTCGAGGTATCAACAAAGCAAATTCGCGAATCATTATCATTTTCACACTTTATTGACGTTTTCTGAATAGATATAAATTATTGACATAATTGCCATTAAGCCCGATAATTTTGAAACTTTGGCATGAATAAAATTCTGGAAATTTCCCGGGATACTGAAAAAGAACATGGCCCCTTCCTTGCCTGCGCATGCGCAGCAGGGGTTGAGGATGAAAATAAAACCCATGGACTGGACAGTGAGTAGCCTTTGTAAGAATAACAATGGTAGATTAAATGATCAAACATTTGGTTATGTATTCACATATACACGTGTGTTAATGGTAAGAGCTGGCTTACGCTCGCTAACATGTTCATGTGAATTAATGGTAAGAGGTCGCCTGCATTCGCAATAATATGACAGTATCCTATCACACGGTCAATCCATACAACTTGCTGAATTGTCACGACGGTCCATACTAAAACGCAGATGCGATGCGGACCGCGGAACCTATGCTAAAACGCGGACCCTCCATATCTTCCACACCGTCTTGACCTGTATAGTTTGCACATGCCATTATATTCATTGAAGTATAATTTATAAAAAAGCAGAATTTCAGGTCTTAAATACGCTACTTTATCGTGATATTTGAAGTCTCGCAAATCAAGGATGAAAGGATTCATTTTTTTTCAGGAATTCAGTTTGTTTGTTTTCTATTGTTTTCTTGTTTTTTGTTTTTTAAACTTAAAAAAGGTAGTGCCCTTTTAGTCCGGAAAGCCACAATCTGGTAAAAATATGAGGGGGTAGGGTATGGTGTCAGGGTTTTTTTCCGCAAAGTCACTTTCATCCCTGACAAATTCTAACTTCTGTCTGTATGTGGTGTCACGTAACGCGTGCACACACTGTGCACGGCGCCGCTCAGCATTGCATTCATTCAGAGATCACTGCAGTGCTCAGGCAATGGCTCGCTTGCCATTGGCTCAGTCGATCAACACAAGTTTTCTATGACTGTCAAAACAGTTTCTAATCGAAATATAGGCTGCACTCTGGCAGTTTCTAAATTTGCTTAAAAGTCCATTAGTTTGTTTCTCCGAGAGCTACCTTGACTAAAGTTTCGTCCTTCTAAATTCACGTGGTTTTGAAAACCTCTGCCTTGTTTTTCTTTTTTTTTTTTTTTTTTAATTATTATGTTTTGTTATTATTATTTTGTTTTGTTTTGATTTTTGGGGGTTTTTTTAGTTCTTGTTTTTTTCCGCTGACACGCTGCATAATTCCGTTTTCACTTCAGCTTTGTGCCGTTGGAAGTTTCTGAAGCAGAAAACGACCAGAAAAGGCGGGAATATAAGATTCCACATGGCCGTGTCATGGGAAATGGAATGAGGCAGCACCAGTTTTAAAAACGTTCACTGCTCGCAGTGGACGGTTTGAAACGAGTGCTGTCTAAATCCATTCCCCAAGACACGGCCATGTGGATTTTTTCCCCACTTTGTTCACAGAGCAACAGTGCGTTGCTCGGGTATGTCACTCAGGAATGTATACAGTTTCTCTTTTTTTAATCTTACGTGATCTGATTGCCTTACAAGTGAAACAACATCCAATAGGATGCTCTCTTTTATTCATTTCTGTCGTAAATCGCTCCACATTGGGAACGATTGTGTTTCCCCACGCGTTACTATGGGAGAAAAATGAACGTGTCACTAGTGACCTGTCGGGTAGGTTCACTACACAATTGGTCACTTAAAGTTGTTTAAAGTAGCCCGTACATCTACCTATATATACATATGTATATATTATATATATATATATATATATTAACACTAAATATATTTGTCTCTATTTTTGAGGTGGGTTTTGTTTTGTTTTGTTTTGTTTTGTTTTTTTTTGGGGGGGGTTGTTTTTTGTTTTTTGTTTTTTGTTTATTTTTTGTTCTGGGTTTTTCTTATCATTACTATTATTATGATCACTTATTGATATTATCATTATCATTATTATTATTTATATTATTATTATTATTATTATTATTATTATTATTATTATCATTATCATTATCATTATTATTATTATTATTATCATTATTATTATTATCATTATCATTATCATTATTATTATTATTATTATCATTATTTTCATCATTATCGTTATCGTTATCGTTATTGTTATCGTTAATGTTATTGTTATTGTTATTATTATTACTATTATTATTATCATTATCATTATCATTATCATTATCATTATCATTATCATTATCATTATTATTATTATTATTATTATTATTATTATTATTATTATTATTATTATTATTATTATTATTATTATATCTCGCTTATACTAACCAGAATTGCTTAGCGGACAGCCATGATACCAAGATCGAGCGAACAGGTAAAACTGGTATTAGAAAACACACTTTTATACATGTTGCATTTGTGATATTATTTTTGGAAAATATGAGATTTTGATCCTTGAACTAAACCCTGTACACAAGCTTACATGCATACAAGTAAACAAATGAATAAACTAAAAGCCAGTCATGTCTGAGGAAATTGATGCTGATTCACGGAAATTCTGGTGACAAAATTATCAGCGCCAAGGACCAAGAGGACAAGTTCTTCATAGGTAGTGTTCGTGTGGAAGAACAATCTTCCGTTGAAAAAAATGGGTCCTGAATAGAGTGTTTTGACATAAAAGTCATATTTATGTGAACATGTCATGTCATATGAAAAAAAAATGCATTTACTATTTGTTGCTGGAAGAATGCGTGCATGATGCACCGTAACGTGTCCATGAATTTCACTGGCCCAAGTCCCAGTGCTCTGGTTCGGTGGTTGATCACTGAAAAAGATTGCTATTTAATAATTTTCATTGTAATACATAATTGAGCTCTTTATGGCAGAGTTTTGTTTCTACACGATAAAGTCCAGCAAGCATGTTTTAAGCTACATTTCTGCATGTGATTAAAGTGCATGCCCTAATGTGTAGTTCTGTAGTTCTAAATCATTGCATAAATGAACGTCCTTATTTCGTTTAAAGAACATATCATATTCATCAAATTTGAATTTAGAAGCACACATGTACGCTTTATTTGCCTCTGTGTAAAATTGGGTCATCAGCGGGGAACCAGCGCAAGACTCGTTTCAGTGCCATTTATCCCGTAATATTACATTCATGTTATCTTCGTTATTGTTGTGTTTTACATATTACATACACATGATTGTGATATGACATAGTAACAAAATGATGGATAACTAATGACAAGAGATTTTGTGTATCATATACACAAGGATAAGATGTGAGATAGTGATATGATGGATAACTTAGATCTATATGTTTGCTTCTACACGTTTTGCAATTTGCTTATGTGTGGCATACGCAAAGATGTGATGGGAGATAGTGATGATATGATGGGTAACTTAGATCTAAATGTTTCCCTGTACACATTTTGCAATTTCCTTGCATATATCTATTTAAATTCCTTGAATATATTCAGTTGTCGGCTGCTGAATTTGTGAACAATATACGATCCATTTTCTTGGGAAGGGTCTGGGCTTTGGTAAGAGGTGCATTTGAGCATTTCACACAATCCCGGGACAGGAAAATTGTAACACGGTTTCCTAAGACCATAACAAAACACATCTATAAATCTGGCATATAACTTTTTATGTACTTTTTCTTTTAATCTTAATAATGGAAAAATAATCCACAAATGAAAACAAATTTTCTCCTGCCAAGGCTCAGTTTGCTTTGCAAAGTTATGCCGAATGATCTTCAGCCATAATCCAGAAATGAAAACAATTTTTCTCCTTCCAAGAATCAATTTGCTTTGCAAAGTTATGGCGAATGAGCTTCCGTACACTGCCATGATGTACGATTAAATACCTAGGAAAAGGCACGAGTCTTATATTTCTTTATATAAACACGAATCACAGCTGTTTTTTTGAAACATGGACCGAAAGTCTATTTCACATTTTGCCTCTCTCTCTCTCTCTCTCTCTCTCTCTCTCTCTCTTCTCTCTCTCTCTCTCTCTCTCTCGCTCTCTCTCTCTCTCTCTCGCTCTCTCGCTCTCTCTCTCTCTCTCTCTCTCTCTCTGTCTATATATATATATATATATATATATATATATATATATATATATATATATATATATATGTGTGTGTGTATGTATGTATCTATGTATGTTTGTATGTATGTATGTGTGTGTGTGTGTGTGTGTGTGTGTGTGTGTGTGCATCCTAACGAGATCGATATTTCCGTATCAACATTCAGATTTGATCAGATATCTTGTTACATACTGAAAACTCCACCCGGTAAAACATGTTATCAAACTTTATATCATAGCTGCACATCAGAAGGATGTTAATATTCTTGTCATCATAATATGTACACAACAAATATATTTTTGTATTTAATTTGTAGATGTGATGATGCTTGGCTACACAGACTCCCCCATTGGAGTTGATTGAGATTATTGTTTTTAAAAAAATCATGATTATTATTTTTGTCACTTAGTGGATCACATAACTTTGATACTGTCAACATTACATGGCGATTGTTGGGACATAAAACCGTATATTACCATAAAATGTCTTCCATGCGTTTATTGGAGTAAAATACACTACCTGGTCATGGCCAGTTTGCATTTTATCTATGCTTTTCTAAATATCTTGAAACCCATTCTTTTTTATTGTGGGGTCCCATTTTTAAATTCGAAAGAATAAGTCATACAGTATTGCAATCCTTAGGGAAGATCCAGTAATATTTTTTCTTTTGCACTGACACTGAATAAATATGGGGCATATGGTAAAAGGCGGAACGGAACTGCCGGAACCACTCGTTCCGACCTCGTTCGAGGTGCGCGGGGAGGGGGGGGGGGTCCTGGTCGGAATGGGCTTTCCCTTATCCTATACGCATTTCTCCGGCCTCTTTCACCTTCGCAGACCTAGTTGACACTTTTATCTTTCTTGCCTGGTAATACTATTAGCTATTAGGATAGTTCCCCAGCACCTGATACAGGTCTACTGCAATAGACCAGTTCATATGACTCCGGTTTTTTCGGTTTACTTCGGGAAGCGCCCCCTGCTTTGTTATGTCTGTTTGCCGACCCAGACATTTCGTTTTTCCAAGAATTGTCTTTCCTTCTTTCTTTCTTTCTTTCTTTCTTTCCTTCTTTCTTTCTTTCTTTCTTTCTTTCTTTCTTTCTTTCTTTCTTTCTGTCTGTCTGTCTGTCTGTCTGTCTGTCTGTCTGTCTATCTGTCTGTCTGTCTTTCTTTCTTTTTGACCTACCAATGAAATTGTGCATCTGGTTTGGAATAGTCATGATGTTTAAAATTGTGCACATGAGGGGCAATTACAATTTTAGAAGCTCCATATCTTCCAAATGATTGCAGATAGACAAAACATTTCAATGTGCATGTTTAGGTTTGTGGCACCTGTCAATAAAATGGACAAAAATGAAAGTTGTGGAATTTCATATTATGCCAATTAGGGGCATTGAAAACTTTAGAAATTGAATATCTCCAAAACTATGATAGATAGAGTAGCCGTTCGAACTTCAAATTACAGGCTTGTGGCAAAGCCGCATCCAATGAACTACGAACCAGAGTAGTAGGCTTTTAATTTATGCAAATTAGGTGAATATTCAAAATTAAAATCTTGAATCGTTTGAAAATATTATAGATAGTGGTGTCGTTCGAACTTCAAATAAAAGGTTTGTAACATAGCCGAATCCAATGAACCATAAACCAAACTTATAACATTTTAATTGATGCAATAAGGTGAACACTCAAAATTTAAATCCTTTTGAATAACTTGAAAATTATTGTAAAAAGAGGTGCCATCCTAACTTCAATTGAAAGGTTTGTAACATAGACGCGTCCAATGAAACAAATCTGTGAAATTTTAATTTATGCAAATTAATTGAATACACAAAATTCAAATCAAAAACAATTAAAAAACTTGTGTACATAGAGGTGCTATCCAAATTCAATATGTAGGCTTGGGACATAGCCGCATCTAATGAACCATGCAAATAAGGTGAATACACAAAATTTAAATATCTTTGAATAACTTCAAAATTACTGTAGAAAGAGATGCTATCCTAACTTCAATTTAAATGCTTGTAGCACAGACGCATCAAATAAAATAAAACTGTACATGCAAATTAATTGAACACACAAAATTTAAATCTTAAACAACTTCACAACTTGTGTACATAGACGTGCTATCCTACTTCAATTTGTAGGCTTGGGATGCAAGTTAGATGAATACACAAAATTTAAATCTTGTATGGCTTCAAAACTATCATAGCGGTGCTATTTCAATTTTACTGTATATGCTTGTGACATAGGTGCATCCAATGAACCATGAACCAAAGTTGTAGGATTTTGATTTATGCAAATGAGGCTAATACACAAAATCTAAATCTTCAATAATTTCAAAACTATTATACATAAAGGTACCACTGCAACTTCAATTTGTAGGTTTTGGACAAAAAGTGCATCCCATGAACCATGAACCAAAGTTGTAGAACTTAAATTTATTCAAATTATGCAATATACAAAATTAAAATTTTGAATAGCCTTACAACTGCTATATATGGTGTCATTCAAACGCCAGTTTATAAGTTTGTGACATAGCCACATCCCATAAACCTAGAAACAAAGTTGCAGCATTTCAATTTATACAAATTAGCAATACACAAAATTTAGATTATGTTAAAAAATTGGCAAAGTGTATCTTTTCAAACTGTTCTCATTTTGAAGGCACCCAGACGGATTTGCTGTGAAGCAAATCTTCTTTTCTAATTAACATTTTGTGCTCGACCACGCTGGCCGAATAACACGCGGTAGGATCATAAAGTAAAACACAGCAAGTGCTTGGGTTTAATGAAAAATCAAACCAGCAAACTAAAAATGCACGTTCACCACTGATGTGACATTTTGGGTAAAAGATTTGCACGTTCAGCTCAATACATGCTGTAATCACTAGCGTTAGCCGTGGCATCCACAGGGACAACCAACAGGATGGTTGTCATCATATTCTGGTCAATACGAACCCATTCATACTGACCGGCAAAGTCAATGTCCACCGAAAATACTGATTAGGGTTAGAAGGGAACAAACAACAATCGGCGCCCACCAAGCTGTTTTCCTGTTCTAAAAACCGTCTGCTGCTGGACGCATATAATCTGTATGTCAAAAGATTCGTCACAATCGACTCTCTCTATCCCTGTTTAGTATGGAGTTGTCTCACATATTTTAACCCACTTGGGCCACTTTATTCCTCGGAAAGCGTCTCGATTCCAAATGAGCCACTCTTCGTTGAACGGAAGTGACCCCCCGAGTACGGACTAAAATTTCTCCTTCACTTTAATTGTCCGAATAAATTTGTATTTTTGTTTACTTTATCATTTAATTACGCACGTCTGCACAATTTAGCGATAAAAGTAAACTAGTTAGTAAACTAAAATATAGATTTATTCACTGGCGGCCCATCAGAACGAAGGAGAAATTTGAGTACGTACGCAGGGGTCACTTCCGTTCAACGAGGAGTGGCTCATTTGTAATCGAGACGCTTTGCGAGGAATAAAGTGGCCCAAGTGGGTTAAAATATGTGCGACAACTCAAAAAGAAAGAAAGAAAGAAAGAAAGAAAGAAAGAAAGAAAGAAAGAAAGGAAGGAAGGAAGGAAGGAAGGAAGAAAGAAAGAAAGAATTCCTGGATAAACAAATGTTTGGGTTAGCACCCAGACATAATGACAGGGGGAAACTAATGTAGCCTGTAGTGCCCAAGGCTAATGCATTCTGCAGATAAAATGTATAGAATGACCATGGGAAACTAGAGTACCCTATGGTACCCATGACCAATGCTTTCTACGTATAAAATGTACATGTTTTTAATCTTTGCTTTGTACCCTTATGTCACAGAAATAGTGATATCTCAGGGTAGTTTCTTTCAAGCACATCTGAAGATGGTCATACAAATAATATCGTAAGTGTTTCACATCTTGGTTATGAATTGTACAATACAAATGGACATCCAGGCAATATTTAATTGGATTATGAATAAGCATAATCGTTGCAAACTTGCCACACACCCTAACAACCTTCAGTAAACAGAGACATATGGTTTCATCTATAGACGGACGAATAATACATGTTCAGATGGCAGGGTTAAGATATACAACCAATATTTAATTAATCTGACCCGCTGTCTGATGAATAAGGGGAATCTCTCTTATCCATGTAAACACCTAGGGTAGGTACTTGCTGTCCTACATCCAACTTCTTTTCAGAAAAACTTTGTAGTATACTTTCAATCACATCACATGGTCTCACAGAGGTCCACACTTCACAACCATATTCCAGAATAGGAAGAATTTGGGCGTCAAATAATTTAAACATGCTTGATCGGGTAGGCTTGCCCATTGATCCATAATACATTTTTAGGCTGCAGAATATATCTCGATTTGCCTGCTCCGCGAGATATGAATGTGTTGACTGTAGACCTGTGTTTTGTTTGAATCAAAGATAATCCCCAAGTATTTATATTGTGAGACGGTTTTCAATAATTGGTTACTGAAGTAAATACACGGGATATGTTTACGTTTATTAAACACCATAATTTTTGCTTTGCGCAACTAACTATAAAATGCCATTTTTGACGGCAGTTCTTCAATAGGTTTACCTGGTATTGAAGGCCAGCATCAGTGTCAGAGAAAAGCACCAAATCATTAGCATATGATAAGTAGCACAGCAATTCATCTAAAAATATACCTACTTCGTCTGTTATGTGGTCTCTGATATCAGAAAGGCACTCATTGAACAGTTTGTGGGAGATAATTCCACTTTGGAGTACCCCATGTGAGCATATCATGCTTTTGCTTAGAAAGCCCTGCCATTTTACCTTGTTCTTAGATTTACCAAACATATTCCATAATACATTTAATAATTTCCAGATATACCTCTTTGTTGGAGTTTATAAAAGGGAGCACCGCGGTCAACATAATAGAACGCTTTGGTAAAAATTGATAAGGCATACATACAAAAGTTTACCAAGGAATTTTTGCTTTTCAATGAGGCCTACCGAAATAAAAACATTATCATTTGTTGTTTTGTTCTGACAGAAACCATCTCGGAACATATCATCATCTTCAAACATATTATTTTCGATATCAGTCGACCATTAAGTATAGATTCAAAAAATTTCCCCAATGTGACGAGCACAGTAATTTTCCTGTAATTAAAAAGGGTCTGCCTTGTTACCAGATTTGTGATGCGGATTAATTATGCCTTCTGGGAAACAGGGAAATTACCACATTTAAGGTTGAAATTGTGAAGACACAGCAGTGGGCAAGTCAGTCGCTAAGTCAGTCGCTGGGGTTGTTGGAACGCAAGGTTTCGAGCTTAAGCCTTACTTTATGCATATATTGCCTTCGTTTTCTCTGCACCACTTGTTTATATTCTTTTTGTAACTGGTTAAAGTTCGAGTGGTTATTTTTGTCAGATGAGACATCACATTTTACAAAATTATGTGCTTGAGCTTTTAAATCCTTACATTCACTGTCCAGCGATTTGATGTTAAGTTTGTTTTGGAGTGCAAATGGCATTCCTGGAAAGCATTTTTAATAACATCGCCCAGAAATCTATACAATCCAGCACAGACATCTTTTACTGTATTTTCAGGGGAAAGCATACTCAGGAAATCCACCATTTTTTTAAAAGCGCAATTGGTAGTCAATTCTATGTAGTACTTAAAAATACACGTAGAATCCCATTTATAATATGAGAAACTACAATGTATGACCTTCAATCTCAGATTTCTGTACTGAAAGCCTACATTTAGGTCCAAATTTCAAATTAAAAACAACGGGACCGTGATCAGATTCTACTCCAAGCGGGTCGATCTCAAAGTAAGATATATAGTTAAGACATGAATGACTAGATATTCAGGCAGTCAACTACACTTCGTCCACGAGGGGAAAAACGAGTGAACTTCTTTATACGTTTATCTGGGCCAAACTGACCATTACATATAATCAAGTTTGCAGACTTACTTAAAGTTAGCAATTCTTTTCCATATTTGTTCGCTCTGTCTTGGGATATTCTAGGGGGAATATGCTTGTCACATGGACTAAAAGTATCAATGACAGGACAAGAATGAATATGGATTAAAATAGATTTTAAATTTCTATCGTCGCTCTCAAATTTTGTCGAAAACATCTTAAACATAATCAGTTATGATGACAATATCCTTTTGCATTTTTTTCATTCGTCTTAGTATAAGGCCTACACATATGTAATGGAACCTGCTATATGTAGCCAACCGTTCAGGCAAGAAAAAAGTGACCACATTCAGAGCAGGGACCACCCTGTGTGTGTGTGTTACATCCCTTAAGACCTTACCCCTCCCCCTCCAAAAAAGAAGAGAAAAAGGAAAAGAATTGAAAAAAACAGAACAAATCAAGCCACCAAATCGTGTGTGTGCAGTCTGTGCACCGAGGGGCACAAGGGGTAAATCGTTGCACTTGCTCATTTCAGTAGATAGATATGGCCTAACCATTTTGTACTGTCAGAGTGTACATTGTTATGAAATGACTAAACCAAATAAATAAATGCTGGCCACTAATGAAGGTGTACATTGTTAATATTAAACATACAAATTGATGGTATTGGAAATGATTACAGACATTTTCATTCAAAGACATCCTAAGCGTAAGCTGGGCTATGGAATGTCTGCTATTAATTTCAAACCGTCCAGTATATCATGATACAAACAACAGGAATATCTAGCAATACTGCAAAATGCCCCTCAGCAGTTTTGAAGCAATAAGCTCTATGCTTTTAGAGAAAAAGATATTTCTTTAAAATCCGGAAAAACAGCATAAAATATTTACAAATCGATAAAATAAATATCATCATTTAACCAGAAGATGTGATGACACAGATAACCTGTGTCTGCATAAGGTTTCAGAAGATCTGGGAAAGGGTTCTTGAATAAGAGACACCGGTGCCTTATACAAGACAAAAGAACGCATATAATACGACAGGTGACGTTACAAAGTGAAGTAAACAAGCAAACGATAAGTCAGCTGTCTATGTGTGTATACATACGTACACACACACACACACACACATATATATATATATATATATATATATATATATATATATATATATATATATATATATATATATATATATATATATATATAATAGGGGTCGAATTGAGTTGTTCAAGTCAAAATCATTAATAAATCCAAAATTGAATTCAAAACTGTTCTGTGTGAAGATATCAATGTTTTATGATTTGGATACATGCTGCGTTTATAAGAGTTATATAAATATTTGCAACTTATAACATGAATAAGAAGAATGCAAAAGGACAATTATTTTATTGTCATCATAACCCAAAATGTTTCAGATGTTTTTGGCAGAATTTCAGAGCGACGATAGACATTCAAAATATTTAAATCCATTGTCATTTTTATCCTATCAGTAATACTTCTGGTCCATCTGTACCCTTCTGTAGGCTTTACCTCTGTTCCTTTTCAATTACTTATCATGAAAGTTGGCTTTGCACCACATTACCTCAGCAAAAGTAACAGGCTGAACATTTACAAAAAGGAAAGTAATTTTCTGGAAAATTCTTTTGATATTTGATGCAGAATTATTTTCCATATCGAACACTTTTCCGACCAAATTTATGGCATCTAATGTATTCAACTGAGGGTATTTAATACTACTGACATTTCGTGGTAGTTACCATGGATGCTCTGAAAGCCTCAATACTGCAACATTGCTATTGGCTGCATGTCAAATTAACCTCAAATAAAAGTACGAGGCAAGCCTTGCTCATCTAGCTAATCATGCAGAATGCAGGGTAGGGTGCGGTGTGCCATGCTCACCTAGTTGGATGTGAGGCATGCTACACACTATATAAAACACAGTTTAAACTATAAGATTCTCTTTCTGGGGAGCTTTCAGTGTGTTTAGCACCCCGCTGTCTGTCTTGTCATGTGTCGGACTCATAGTCAGACACAATATGTAACAGAGAAGCACACTACCCACTTGAATGGACTCAATAAATATGTTCACCACATTGACTCTGAATTTTCAATGATATCCAGTAGATCTTACACGGCCTGCAGCTGATGGCAAATTTACAAGACACATATGGAGCTTGTGAGCCTTGAATTATGTCTCCCCTTGCAACAGGGGGACATATTGTTTTTGCGTCCGTTTCTTCTGCTTTTGGCTGCAGAGTTCTAGAGAAATATGGATGAGACTATGTTTACAGAAGTACATGCACAGATGAGACCAGACTAATGCCAAGAAACTAATGCACTACCAGTGGGGAATCACAAACATGACAGGCAGCATTTAGCTCAGATCCTAGAATAGATTCCAATCATTTGAGCCAGCATTTACTTCTGCAGGCCTCGGCACAATACATCAAGAGATCCCAGTTCTGGGCGTTATAGATAGATGCAGTGCACCATCATCTCACGAAATGCCTCCGCATACTCCAAATGTGGATTTTTGCACAGCATCTCACAAGTTTTCACTACGGAGCGATACCCAGTCTCAAAAAACATCACTGCCTACTCCAAACGTGGATTTCTTCACTATACTTCCAAGATCTTCAGTAAAAGGGGACGGTACTAGGCAACTATATGATATTCCCCTGCCAAGTCGACCTTTTTATGATGACAAGACATCATGCGACGGATTTATGAAACATCTTCAATCATTAGCAGAGGCGTGCAATCGCTGCACACAAGAAAGACTGCTTTGTTTGACAAGTAGTTTAAGAACAGATTCCAACTTCTACTTGAGGGTTATGTTTTCAGCCAGCTGACCAGTGAAACAATGCAGTCTTATGACATGTTGGTGCCGGCTTACGAAACCAGACTTCAAGACAAGCACACCACTAGTTCCTATTTGGCAATGCTGGACAGCAGGAGGTTCGGATCACAGGAACTACTATCTGAACATATAGCATACATCAAGCAACTGGCGATTAAGATGGCGGACCCGAGCGCAACAATCCAGCGACTTTGATGTTGCAAAGATGAACAATGTTTCACATTTCAACCACAAAACTGTACATTTTGCCTATTGCACGGATACATAGATTTGTAAGAAACAAGTTTCATATCGGTATGATTATTTTTAAGGATTTTATAATCCAGTTTACTAGAGGGTATCATATTGCACATTTTCTTTGCTTTCTGAAAAAATAATCGATAGAAAAGTGTTTTACATTTGTTTAAAATAGAAGTATAGACCAATATGCAGGAACCGTATTTTTTGTTTACAAATGAAATACATAATTACAAAATAATCGAATGTTTTGATCATCATTTAAACATCAGCAATTAATTCTTTTTATGAGCTACAAAAGTCTCGGAAGGAAACGTCTGACAGAAAAACAAAAAAAGTTCCTAGATAATATATTTATCTTTCAAAAGACCATTATTTAAAGCAGATCGACCAATTAGCTTTTAATCAATGCTGTCTATAAAATTGATTGATAAACAAAAAAATTATTTCCGAGAAATTGGCGTTGAAAGATTTGAGGCCCTTATCGCCCACATTGTTGGCCGGAATGACAATATTGCTCTCCAACCGTGGTCACTGTTGGTTGCAATTTTTCGAAAGCCTGTCAATGGACAAATATGATATATAGATTCCAACATACAATAATATTTATTGGCCTAAAAAGCAGCTATTTACCCGAATGACATCAAGGGCAGCCAGGAGTGCAAGCCTGTCACTATGCTTTCACACGCGACGGCGACAGCTTTCAAAGGGGACTCGAAAGCGGATCAGTCACGTGACCCGAAGGTGCTATCACCTTGACACTAGCAACAATGTTTGCAAATGGCGCTGTTAGAACAAGATGCGTTTGCAGTATGACAGCTTACTTCAGCAAAAAGAGTGCTCGACGGACAGGAGTTGCAAACTCATTTCTACACGTCTTGGATAAAAGAGCAACATATCTTTGTTAATGAATGCTTGTGGTCATGCCGGCAAAAAAACAAACAAACAAACAAACAAACAGAAAAGAAGAACAAGAACCAGAAGGAAAAAAAGACCATGATCAGGGAAGAAAGTAGAAAATGAAGCAAGCGGATAGCATACCTCTCAAATCTTTCTCTGAAAATGACGAGTTAACAGCTGCTTTGCTCGAGGCTGACGGCAGTATGTCTTGCTTTTGGCATTTTGTATTTTGTGAAAATAAGTTGCAAGATTGCTGGACAGAGAGAGAGACAGAGAGAGACAGAGACAGAGAGACAGACAAACAGACAGACAGACAGACAGAGAGTATCTTGGTCGCTATATACATGTATATGGCAGTCCCAGCCCTGTTCTCTTTATTTAAAAATATGTATATTTCCATTTTTTCATGTTAATATCCACGTACAGTCAGACATGTTTGTTACTTTCTAGGTAAACAAGGAGAAGAATTTGAATTAGCCTCCGACTTCTTTTTAAATCCTCTTTTTATCCCCTGCCCCCTTTAGAGAAATAAACCATATCAAAAACAGACGGAGAGAAAGAGAGATGTCATTTTGTATGCACGTTTTATGCTGCATACACTATATCAGATGGGCGGTCTTTATTGATCATGATCATGACAAGGTGACAACTGAGACAAGAGTCCTGTTAATGATAAACAAACATCAATCCCAGCATATACTAGAATTTCAAAAAGTGAAAAAAAAAAACACAGAACGCCTTATATGTGTTGAAAATCCATTAGTATCAACGTTGTACCAGTGATAATACTGTGCATAGTCATATATGAATAACTAAGTCTATCCGTTTTCTAGATCAGACACAGAGGTTAATAGTACACCATGACCGAGGTGATGATGTTACAGTTTGGACGCATGGGTTTCTTGCCAGCCAAGGCGAACTGTGTTTGCTTACATAATTGATCTGACTGCGACACGCACTTCAATCGCCATTTAACAATAAGTCTGTTTTGCAGGCAAGAGAGTTTTCAATTCCCTCAAAATAGAATTGGAAAAGGGATGGGGCAATTAGGGCAGAGTTCAGTCTCCGTAGCTTTGGCTTGGGTGCTGGTATGTAAGGTTTTCAGGAGTGTTAAAAATTTTGGTCTTTCTCGTGATAAAGGGGACCATACACACTGTCATGCTTTCCCCGTGTTCTGCCATTTATATAATAGCGCCTCATGTATAATTTTATTCTGTGGAGGTATGTAACCAGTGTTGGTTTACAATTGAAGATCTGCAATACACTGATCGCGACACAAAACCGAAACTTCGTGACAGGGGTGGCAGCGATAACGCGACAGATCGCTCACACACATATCATACATGACCGATCGACCAAACAAAAAGCAGTGTGCAGAGCCACTTTGCTGACAGACTACGAAAAAGCAAAGACATGAGTCACAGCTCTATGGTAGAAATTTATATGTACGTGTTGAAACAAACGTGATGTTGCATTTTTTACGATGTATTGTACTTTTTCTGACAAGATTCTGCGCAGCACACATGGTGTAAGCTGTAGTTTGGCATTTGAATGTGGGTGGGTGCCCGTGTAGACCTCCATGTGCATTCTTTGGAGTGACATATCTTTTAATATTGTGGTCTCCTGCTAGGGTTTCAACCAAAAAAATCCGATAAAGAAAAATCAGATAAAAATAATCAGTTGGTAAGTTAAATGCTTCATCAGTAGAATTTAAAAAGCGATGTCCAATATGGAAGCAAGTTTGATCATGCACAGCCACCTCAATTATGCTTAATTTCGTTCCTTAAATTCCTTAAATATATATAAATCGTAAATGCTTTACAAACTTCGTTGATATGATACCAGTAATTGATTTAATATTTTTCCCGATGATAGATGCATATAAGAGCATGCACTTTAATCACATGCTGAAATGTTGCTCAAAACATGCTTGGTGGACTTTATAGCGTAGAAAAGAAAAAAATCTGCCATAAAAGAGATCAATTATGTATTACATTGAAAACTATTATATAGCAATCTTTTCTAGTGATCAACCACCGAACCGGAGTTCTGGGACTTATGCCAGTGAAATTCGCGGACACGTTTCCGTGCATCGTGCACACCTTGTTTCAGCAACAAATAGTGAATGCCTTTGGGGTTTTTTGGGGGGGGGTGTTTTTTTTTTTTTTTTTGTTTTTTTTTTTTTTTTTTTAATTTTGTTGTTGGTTTTTTGGGGGGTATGACATGACATGTTGGGGGGGTGGAAATATTATAACTTTTACGTCAAAACAAAGTATTAAAGACCCATTTTTTCAACGGAAGATTATTTGTCCACACGAACACTACCTATGAAGGACTTGTCCTCTTGATCCATGACGCTGATAATTTTGTCACCAGGATTTCCATGAATCAACATCAATTTCCTCAGACATGACTGGCTTTAAGTTTATTTGTTTGTTTACTTATATGCTTGTTGGCTTGTGTACAGAGTTTAGTTCAAGGATCAAAGTCCAATATTTACCGTAAATATTATCATTAATGCAACATGTATTAAAATGTGCCTTTGAATACCAGTTTTACCTGTTCGCTCGATCTTGGTATCATGGCCGTCCGCTAAGCAGTTCTGTTTAGTACTAGCAAAATATAGTAGTAGTAGTAGTAGTAGTAGTAGTAGTAGTAATAATAATAATAATAATAACAATAATAACAACAACAACAACGAGATATAATAATAACAACAAGAACAATGTATTTGGAAAACTACAACAGGGGCACCAATCAAGCAGGGTTATTTCATGGTGCGTCCATACATTTCCTTTGAATTCATTTGTAAAATACAAGTACAAACCATAAAAGTTAAAGTGCTCAGTAGATTAATTCCGGTAGCTAACATGAATGATGTACATACATGCATGATATAATATAAACCGCATCTAGAGAAAAAAACATACAGGTGAAATTCTGAAAAATCTCAAATTACTTCTCTTTTCAAGTTGTGACATTTTTGATCAAAGAAAGAAAACAGTAAAACAAGAAAACGAGAAAACGCTGATACGAAAATACGAAAAGGCGAGTGCGACAACACGACATAATTTCTGTCGTATTTTCGCATTTTCGCCTTCGTGTTTTTTTTTTTTTTTTTTATTTTAGTGTTTTCACATTCGTGTTTTCTTGTTTTCGACTATGGGAAGAAAACAGTAAAACAAGGAAACGAGAAAACGCTAATATGAAAACACGAAAATGCGAGTGCGAAAACACGACATAATTTCTGTCGTATTTTCGCGGCTGTGTTTTCGCATTTTCGCCTTCGTGTTTTTTATTTTAGTGTTTTCGCATTCGTGTTTTCTTGTTTTCGCTGTTCTGGTTTCTTATTTTCGTGTTTTTGCTTTCGCATTTTTATGGAGAAAGAAAAATATTTTAGTTGGCACTTTTGTGCCACCATACAGTACAGAATCCCAACCCGCACAAAAATTGTGACCCAATAGCCTATTAGTCAAGTTACTTTTTCTCATAACTCAAAAGATATAAAGATTATCCATTTATACATTTAGTACAGAAGAATAATATGACTTCCCCACTTGGCTTATAACTGGGTAGGTAAATTATTTTTTTTTAAAAAACGAGATAGCCTACATTCTGCTATATAATTAATTGCCCACTGAATAATATCTGGTAGCCAAGTTTGTATACTGAGCATTCCTCGTTTTCCAAGCCAGAATAATTTGAGTGTATTTGGCACATCCTTTTCGTGCATAATAATTAATATCACAACCGACAGCCACAAGCACAAGTGACAACAAACCGCGGGATGGCCACGGGACATCTATGTCTACTATTTTTGGACAGGTAATGGGTTAAATTCCCATCAGGTTCAACATTTTTACAAGTCCTACCTGAAAATTTAGCTGCCCAGGACAATAGGGCTTGCCCTTTAAATTACAGTATTTTTAATGTTCATGAATATTATAGGCCTACTGCAAGTGGAGTGACTGTCACCTTTGGCTATTATTTCAAAATGCCAGTGCCTCCTGCAAAATCAAGGTTCAGGAATTTGCATGTCTTCTGATCAGGGACAAGTAAAATTCCAATCAAGCCAAGCTAAAATTACAAAGTACTTGCCCTGGGGGCAATCGTTAGGCCTGAACCTAACAAATAAACATTTGATTGGATACATAGTTCACAGTTCCATAGTTATGTTTGTCATTCACCATGGATTGTAAAGTACTTCAAACTATCATTAAAATGTACTCGACCCAAGATAAATTTACTTTTTTAAAACAAAATTACATGGCAAATTTACACTTTCATGGTGTTGGTTCGCTATAGGTTACATTTGCCTTAACCGAACTACAGGTACTTTCCCAAAGCGAATCAATTCTAATATTTGGTTTAAATATCATTTTTACCCGGAAAGAGGATGTGTTTTGGTTTGTCTCATGTTCTTCAAATCGTAGTCTCCAAATTAATCACTATTTTGGCACACAATACCTCATTGTTTTTTAAAGAACCATTGATAAAATTCTGCACTAAATTGTCCAAACGTTATGATATAGAGTACTTTTGGGCACATATTTACGAAGACCTGTAGCAACAAAAACTATCTATTTCCAATGATCCAGTATATTTCACTGAAAATACTTCTAACTTAACTCAGATTACTCATTTTGTTTTATATTTGAGAGAAGGAATGACAAGGTGATACTCTAATATTGTTATTGCAGGCGTTTCCAGCTTTTATGGTTCACTTTATGAAAATCGTAAAAGACAAGTTAGCGCAAAGCGAACTACTGTTTGATTTAGGCAAGAGGTGTAAAACATACATGTATACACACAAACGTGCACGCAACCATGTATTCATGTATGTACGTATGTATGATACAAAGGTTCCCACAGGAAAGTGAAATTAGAAAAGGGATGGGGGAAGAGGTTTCTATACCGGGGTACTGGACACGTTTTTAGCCTATTAGCGCACTGGAGGCCCCCTTGTTTTGCGTACCGTGTACTGGTCAAAAGTTTGAATGACTTTTCAGAGCCTCGTTCTAGAAATCATGGTATGCAATTACCCCTTTCGGGAGATTTTTATTCTGCTGAGTATGGAATTAAAGTACAAATCAAAGTGACAAAGTGTAGGGACACACTTTTCAAATATGTTTATTCTTGTTGAAATTGTTATTGATTCGCTTTTGACAGCAGTTCGGTTTCGGCTCAACAACCTTATTTCAGTTTTCTAAGGGTATCAATGGGCTAGTAACTTGGAACAGCCGGGGGCCAGTAACATGTCAACAGCACTAGCCTGTGACCTACAGCAGAAAAATAGAATTGGAGACCCCGGAACATGCATATTCATATTTTGAAAAACACCAATTTAGTTTACAAATTCAGTTTTGCATTGCTTTATCCACCAAGATAGTTTGTAAAAACAACTTTGCATTGTTTTCTAATAATTTAAAATGATGATGATGATGATGATGATGATGATGATGATGATGATGATGATGATGATGATGATGATGATGATGATGATGATGATGATGATTAATGCTGCCCAAAACAATATAGCTGGCTGCCTTGTTTATCAACAAATTTATACATGTGTGCACTACACTCTCAGGCTATTACAAAACCTAGGCCTACAATTCCAGCAGGGAAAAATGATGATGCAGAGTGGGCCTATATGGTTTTAAATCCATAAAATGTAAACAAGTAGGCTCGCAATGAATAATTTTTCAGCACACAGAGAAAACGACAAAATTAATTATCGTCCAACAAGACGGTGGGCACACTTTTTCATGTCTGCAGTGTAGGCCCTATGACGCGCTGGCGCTCTTCGTAATCTGTCCCCAAGAGGGCCGTTCTTTGGAATTAGGTCCGGGTTTTCAAAAGTGAAATATTGCACCCAGTTGTGCACTCAAGTGTGTAAGGCGTTAATTGTTTTAAATGTGCGTTATAATGTTTGCAATACGAGGGACTGATTCCAAAGAATCTCCCCGGGTTGTGCTTCTTTTTAGCGCCTTTATCGACAGAAACACATAGGCTTAAAGCCTACGAATCTATTCAGCATGGGTACACGCCGACACACATTGAAAGGTAAAATTGCTGATCCCCAGCCTACATATCTTATGATGGCGGGACGTTCAAAAAGATCGGCTCGTTTGTTGATAAAACCTTTATCACAAGACTGCTTTTCAGACAGCTTTTATTTCTGTGGGGTGTGCTTTAATTGTGGGGTGTGGGTGGGTGCTGTGGGGTCGGAGGGGGGGGGGGGGTACAAGTCTATCGTCATCGTACCGTAAGTGTCCATCATATGCACAGTACAGGCCTGTGTAGACAATTTCGTATTAGCCAATGGAACACTGAGAGGCCTGGATCATATAAAGAGATGAAAGAAAGCTGAATATCACTGACCACAAAGGTATTGGAGTTCGGGTAATTGTACACTTGTGGCAACATGTTGAAGAGTGGATAAAGCATAAGAAGAACATTAATCTGCAGTATAAATAATTACCTCTATTTTTATTCAAGATAATGGAGCTATGGAAAAATATTTCAGAGGTACATGTACCAGGCAGCCGTTTCTGAGTCCAGCACTTTTATTACTGTTCACCTTTGTTGACAATTCAAGAGTTCCAATTTCCCAGTTTACAAAACTGTGTAACTGATAGAGTTATATGTCCCTGGCATCAACCTAGCAGATTATCTGCACACATTGGATATTCAAACAAATGACTAACTTTCAAAATTAAATAAGGTTCTCATTTGAGACCTGTTCAGACAATTATCAGAGTATTTGCTTCCTTTTCCTACTTTTTTTTCTCCAGTAAACTCTAATACCAGATTTCATGCCTGTTCAGTATTATGACATGGGTGTGGTGTGTCAGCAATCGCAAGTTCGGTTCTTCCTGGATATCAAAGACCCCACTGTAGGTATCATCTTTGATGTGGGAGTTGGGTTCAGCGAGTTTCGAGGAGATACCAGGCTGTCCGTCTTGGTAATCGAGCTTATTGCCCAAACGGCATTGATCTGGATTACTCCCTTACACTTCCAAATATCATGGATGAAAATGAGCCATTCAGCTGCTGCGAAATGTTGAAGTGTATAGATATATATGTATAAACTAGTGAAATCTCCGCTGCTATCAAGACCTCTCTATAAAGAGACCACTATCTTTTACAACTACGATTTTGTAATCCCAATGGTATTGTTTACTCATGTTTTTTATTTCACCTCAGGACCACAAACCTATCAAGACCTAATCTTGCCTGTCCCTTGCGGGGCCTTAATGGGGAGATTTCACTGTAATTAATAGGACAATTGTAACACCAACTCAAAACAAGATATTCTTTGATTTCCATTTTATAAACCCAGCGGTCCTTCAATTTGTTTTTTAATAAAATTAGTATGGCTAGACGATGAAACTAGCCGTTGAGTAGAATAGTGTACTCAAATATTATAAACTATAGCACACTCATATTCTGCTGAGATAAAATCATCAGGGACTCTATAGCATGTACATGTACAATACATGTACATGTTATCACAAGTGTGCCCCCTTTGTGCCATATAGTCCGGTATCTCTGTAGTGTTATAGGTAGGAAAACCACAAAAATATTCACTACTGGGAACAAAGAGCACTAATTTTCCATATATAATTACTTACATCAAAATTAGCTTGTCTTGTCGATAAGGAAGTGATAAATGACCGATAATTGATAAACTTACAGATATTAAGGTTGGAAACGAGTCGATGGAAAATACCAACATGCACCTCCAATACAAGAGAGTACTGGGCAATACAGCATCAGGGTGCGCATGTGTGTAGGGTCACTTACTTTATCTGATCAGAATACTATAGTAATATAAAGAACTGTTTTGCCTGCAAGAGTTTTCAATGATGATACACAATTTATACTATTAATAGCTAGACTTGCATAGCCTTGTCTAGGTCCTATGACAATTTGATGGAATTGACTCTGAACAATAATTTACCAAAACATACTCTTATTACTTAACGCTTTAAAATTTCCAAAAGGAACATTGCCTTTGGTCGGAATTGACTTGGATTTGTTTCGTTAGGACTACGGTTCGGATATGGTAATGACACTGTCTAATTAAGATATTACTTTTTAATGTTCACAACTTTAAAACACCAACTAGTGTCGAACCACTTGCTGCTGGTGGAGCCGATACCTGCATAATTGTAGAAAAATGTACTCTAAATTAATTAATGATTTGTAAAAAAGTGCTGACCAGATGTGTCAAAAGGACACATGGCCCCCAACCATTCCTGTATTGATAACAATAAGGGAAATCTCAGCATCGTGGGCATACTTAAAGCAGCTTAATAAAGTTTTTTAATTTCAAATAAAACCTTTCTAATGTTTACAACAATCCTTACTTATGCTTTACTAAAATGAATATTCGAATGACATCACAGTTTAAAACAAATCTATCAATTAAGAGACTGCAAAAGAGACAGCACCCACTCTTTTTAGTCACTGCAATTTATGATATATGTGACTAGAACGAATGTTTGATGTCGCAGTCTTACATCATCATCTCGTCTAGTTCTACAGTTCAGCTAAAGATACCCGACAAAAAGCCATTTTTTAGTGTGGTTTTCACCCCCATTTCTTCTTGCAAGCCTTGCTGCAAGGGTCAGACTTGACATGGACTTCAAACAACACCTAGTAACGCAACCTAATTGCTATTATGTAATGAATGAGATAGCACTTTAGTCAATAGATTGGGGGCCCTAGTTAGTTTCATCCAATAACGTTTTGTTTCAAATTTAAACAAAAACGTGGTAATCATGGCAATATTCAGAAAATGCTATATTAATTTGACGTATAGATCATAAAAATGGCTGACAGAAAGTAAACTTGTTAAATTATTTTGTACCATGAAGCAAGGGATAGTGGACTAGCGACAGCTGTTCTAGTAATTAAGATATCAACAGAGTGACAAACAAGCTGGGTGAGAGTGTTTGCTCAGTGATAAGTGCCTGGCTTCAAAGAGTGTTGGACTTGAGTAGGAAAAAGATAAACAGGGGTAAAAAAATCTGTTTTCTTGGCTACTGAGGTGTACGCATCATGATATCTGTTGAAAATGATAGTGTGCAGATCAACAATGGTAGAGTCTAGTGTGATTGTGTCAACTGCAAAATCTGGGTCTTCAACAACTACCTCACTTGGAGATAAAGTAGAAGATTCTGTCTCAATATGGCAGTTATCCTGTGAAGTTTCCACCATGACCTGATCATCAGACTTGGCTATGACAAGCAATTCAGACTCTACGGCATCCAATAGCCCCTCCTACCCTCGGCGTCTATGCCACTGAGCCGATCCCCACCATGTGTATTTGAATGCCTAGCCTCACTATTGTCTGTCTTGGGACATTGTACAGACTACTACATAAGTAGTGTCAATAATGGGAGTTTTTAGGGACGATCTCTAGGCATTCTTTGTCTACTCCATTCATGAAAACCCACTCTCACACACTGCACGTAATGGTTGGCATGATCAGGTACAGCTCTGCCATTACAGACATTCCATGAAACCTTGCTTTGGTCTTGGCTGAAAGTGTAAGAAAAATACATAATAAATGATCAGTAAAACTTGGCAATAAAGTGCTCATTTATTACAATCACTAATGTTTGGGCTTTACAGGCAATTTTCTGTGTATTTTATTTTTTTAACAGTTTTACTTTCAAGTTTTACTGATGCACTTTTCTCTGTTTCAATTACAACTTTATAAAAGATATCTGATGTAGGATTTATTCCTTCATTATAGCTCTGCCAATCTAAAAGTATTAGTAATCAACCACACAATGTCAGTTCATAGTAAACAGCATTCAAGCCTGCCATACGTTTTGTACGTGGTGATTCCTTCTATTGGTTTTTCAAAAATAATTGTTGATTTTGTGCAGCTTAAACACATGACTTATGTGTCATTACAATTCACAGTGAAATTTCTTGACTGTGGAGCACTTCCTTGGCAGAGTATAGCCCTTCTAAAATATAAACACTATAAGTTGTTCATTCTCTTTGACAGTTACTGCATCAGCCTCAAAAAGGGTGTGGTAGTCCTGAGAGATTGTCTTAAGAGGAACGTTTCCATGTTCAGCAAAGGCCCTGAATTAAAATCACTACACTCCAAATCTGATGCCACACAACATATTAAAGTTTCTGATCTAGGAGTAGTTATAGATTTCCATGATTACATAGTAATGTTTCCGCTTTGTTGAGACAAGTTCACCCCATCAGGGCTAACAAATGTCCATGTCTTCTAGCCATGGCCAAGTAAATTTTCCAATAAGGGCAAATAGAAAATTGTTTTGACTAACCAGCAACCCTAAGAGTCTCTCAAATTCTAGTTTCCTATTCTGAGCAGAAAACAAAATGTTAGGGGGGACGGGGTGAATTTTAAAATTAATTTAACATGATGGCTAATCCCTTTCAAACAAACTGTCCTCATGAGCCATGGAAAATTGCACATAGTGTAACTTTAACAATTCTGGTTCTATTCCACTAGAGGCCATGTTGACAGGTCCAAAATGTGGAAGTCTGCCAAACTGGAGTACTGGCTCAGGTCCCGTAGCCTTTCACCCAAGCGTTCCAGAAAACAATCTGTAAACTCAAATATTATTGCTCTTGCATTCATAGCACAGCACTGAATGACGTTTTGGCTTATCAAGTTGTTGTACACGTGAAATTCAGACCTGTGGAGGAGCCATTATAGCAACAACGTGTCAAAATTTATTATATAAATTAGAGCATGTTATATTTATCATATTATGTTTTTGATACTGGTTTATAGGAGAATGTACAGAGAAAGCAACATAAACTAGAACAGACTGATTTTCAAACAGAAAATCAAATGTCTCCAAGTGGAACACTAATGTCTCTGAATAAGCTACAGGTGATAACAAATTACAAATGACCAAGTTTGCTTGAAAATTACAATCCTATTTTAGCTCTCACCTAGATACATTATTTTAGCAATTTTCATCAAGTTCTTTAAGACTTATTGCAGAGAAACCCATTTCACATAAATGACCCTGTGACCTTGAAAATTAGGTCAAGGTCACCCAAATACAATCTCAAGCTTAGCCTTACCTTGATACATAATCCTACCAAGTTTCATCAAATTCCATCCTGTTCTTCAAGACTTATCGCACGGAAACCAATTTCACATAAATGACCTTCTGACCTTGCGAATTCGCTCAATGTCATCCAAATACAATCTCAACCCAGGTCTTGCCAAGATGCATAATCCCACCAAGTTTCATCAAATTCCATCCTGTTCTTCATGACTAATCGAACGGAAACCAATTTCACATAAGTGACCCTGTGACCTTGAGAATTAACTTAAGGTCATCCAAATACAATCCCAACCTAGGTCTTGCCTAGATACATAATCCTACCAAGTTTCATTAAATTCTGTCAAGTCCTTCAAGACGTATGGCACGGAAAGCAAGTGTTGAAGAACCTGAAGAACAACAACAACAACAAAAACAACAACAACAACAAGCAGAAGAAACGGGCACTAAAACAATATGTCCACCGGCTTCCACCGGGAGACATAATATATATATATATGCTTTATTTGGGACAAAGATTGTTTTTTCCTTTTATTTTGCCTGTACAATTTTTGTACCTGTGACATCATCCCTTTTATTTTCAATAGGAGAGTCTGTAACGCCAGTCAGTTCTACAGATTCCTGAAACGTTCATGCAGACTTTTGAAGACTTGAAATCACTTGGCTCTGCCATGGCCCTGGGCTTGATCCACCATATGAGGTTAACAGTAAACTGGTCTAGATGTTTTTTTCAACGACTGATCTATAATGACACAGAATGAGACATCATTGACTCGGACTTCAGTAATCATGGTAATCCGAAAGTTTCAACATCTGAAAGTGTAGTTGTAACAACCCAAAAAGTGTATATTTTAGCAACCCTGATGCGGGAGCAAGCTGGCCTTCACGCAAAATGTTATTGCTTGTGTCCCTTGTTGCTAATTGTGATTGATGGGTAAAATTTTATTTATTTTAAAACCTATTTGGTGACATATATTATTTCACGCCATTTTGTAACAATACTAGGGAAAATCAATGTTATTGAATAAGGGGTTTAATATGAAACCACTACTACCATTACTATTCTTACCTGTATTAAGTATATCCGGCTGAGATGTACTGATTGGTTAAGCAATTACCTCTATTGATTCCACTGGAAAGCACAAAAGAAAGTTTGTAAATAAGTAAGAGAGAAAGCATGGCTTGACATTCAGGATTGTCACATTGACCAGGAAAAGTAAACTGTAAGATAGAACGCATTGTGCCCTACAGCTTGAAGTCTGTAAAGCTGACAGGCCATCACTATGATCCCACATCCAATCAATTCGTGTACATCTTCAATGGCAAAGCCCCTTCGTGTCAATGCAGTAATCTGTCAATCCAGTTCAATGGAAGAAAACATGCATAAGTCTTTCAGAGAAAGATCAATCATTGACCTATGTCTTTTTCTTTCATTTGTGCTGGAAAGCTACTTCAGACATGTGTATTCAAATCACTGTTTGATTACTGCCTTGATAACAACATACCAGATTTGAATCTGTTTACCAACCAGGTGATTCACCTATGGTACAGTAACTCAAAAACTACGATATAACTATAGAAGCATTGCACGAAGGTTAATATGTATATTTTATGCTGCTTGATGTGCCAAATGCGTTTGACAGAGTATGGCAGAAATAATTTTTGAAAAAATTACATGTACATACTATCAGAGAAAGACTCTAATAATGAGGTAAATTACTAAGCTGGTTTTGATGTCTCTTTCAGAGACAACAGCGGGCAATTATAAACAGCCTATCTTCCTCCTTTATGTAAACGCTAATCAATGGTCCACAAGACTCCATTTTGGGGGCTTTGCTAATTTTATTTATATAAATGACTTGGCAAACATCGTAGATTCAAGCATAGATATATATATGCTGATGATACTTTACACTTACTAGTCTCTGATACAAATTTCCCTGACTTTAGTCAGAGTACCCTCAACAGTTTTTGCCAAATATGTCTCTGTGGACCTGACAATGGTTTATCTACCTAAACTAAAGAAAAACTCCATGTTTTTTTTTTTTTTGGTTTTTTTTGTTTTGTTTTTTGTTTTTTTGTTTGTTTTGTGTTTTTTTTTGTTTTTGTTTTTGTTTTGTGTTTTTTTTGTTTTTGTTTTGTTTTGCTTTTTTTTTTTTGTTTGTTTGTTTTTTTTTTTTTGTTTGTTTTGTGTTTTTTTTTTGTTTTTGTTTTTGTTTTGTGTTTTTTTGTGTTTTTTTTTTTTGTTTTTTGTTGTTTTGTGTTTTTTTTTTCTTTTTTTTTTTTTTTTTTGTTTTGTTCTTTTGTTTTTTTGTGTGTTTTTTTTGTTTGGTTTTGTTTTTTGTTTTTGTTTTTTTGTTGTTTGTTTTTTTGTTTTTTATCTGGGAATGGAACTTAGAACAATTACACACACAACACATGTTTGTAAAACATAGAAGCCCCTTTACTTGGTCTCAGCACTACAAAGCCATAAATCTTGAGGTGAAGGGTTATGTCCTGCGGCTACCCATTCCAGAACTTTCCCAATAACTCAACCACATTGTTAATATCTTCTTCAAAATTACCCCATTGATGCTGTGCTCTTGTGCAATAATTACAACCCCCCAAAAGGTAAAGATGTCACCTCAGCACCTGCAAAATAGCAATCACAGTAAGGAATATTATCTCTAAGCCTAGAGAGCTAAGCCTAGAGAGCTAAGCCACGTCTGCATAAAGCCTCCCACAGCAGTGTATGATTTTCATATCATACTGAGATGCCAACATGCTAACATCTTAAACCACATCAACCATGGTACACTGTTGAGGTCAGTTTTTTTCAGTTTCTTTTCTTTTCATTTCTTTGTATGTCCTCACTTCGAAGACTACAGAAGTAAACTTCTGAACACTGTGTGCCTTCTTCTGGCTCTGTTTGTAAACCCCACACTTTTTTCTCATATGCCAAGTGATGTTTCACATTTTTCTTTTTATTAAAAACAATTCGTAACTATTCTCTGAAATTAATGAAAGAATGTTTGACGCAGTGCATCGATACATTATGGAAACTCGCAGGGTTGAATTCTAAAAGTAATTTCTTGCTCCCAGGCGGGGACAGCCTAATCTTTACCATAATTATGTTTGACTTTTGATGGCACTACATTTTTTCTTTGAAATCAGTTATAAATTGTATAAAATGGTTGGCTAATTTGGTAACTTGTTGCGAAAAACTTGTAGCGTTTATTATTATATATCATACTCTCTTTTTTTTAATTTTACAGCACTGTATTGTGCGTTTTGTATATAAACTGTGTGTGTCTTTCATGTACCAGAGATTCTCTTGATAAGCACTCGATGTGCTGTTAGGTTTTCCACTTAAAATAAATATGTTAAAATCAAATCAAATAAAAAGTTCACGTAAAGCACTGCTTAATTTCTGTACAAACCTGTCTTAGCGTCCACCGCCGTCAAAAGGTCTTCCCAATTAAAGGGCTACTTAAACATATCCAGTTTGCTTGAAAAAGAAAAATAATTCCTGAAGTTATACTTGACGCTAAGTACAGAGTATGTCCCTCTCGAGAGGCCTCCTCTATAAAGTTTAATCTTTGTCAAGCAACCTTGGATGGTCATCCAGGCCAGGCTAGGATGTGTGTTGCAAAGAAATGAATTTTCTCAGGTGGAAACGCTTGTTGTGGATTATTTTGTTGTAGGAAAAAATATGGTGGTCGCTGTTATTGCCTGTTTGCAGGCAGCGCCATAATTGTGTTTCGTCAGATGTGACTGTCAAACTGATGTGGCCAAAGTATGAATATGTATGACTCCAGACGATGTCTGTCTCGTACAACAGTTTAACTAATGGTTGCTTTTTTATATACAAATATTTATCTCCGTAACTGCTCTTAGCAACACCAACTCCGTGCACTTGCAATGTATTGATTCCATATTTAACTGCTTCACGAAATAGGGAGACCATTAATGCAAGTCCCAGCATGGGTAATCATATATCTATACTTCCAGAGCCAGCTCAGAACAACAGTTTTTGTTGCAGTATTAGGCTCATTGCGTTCAAATCGCGCCAGGGAAAGCTGTCTACTCATGGTTATGATTCACAGCTAGCTGGTTTTAAGGTCAAACAAACTGCTCAAGAGATTTATCAACTCATAAATAGCCCCACTGCTATTCATAGCATACATCTCTGACATGTCAAGCGATCTGTGCCATCACAACAAATATGCAGATAACATAAGTGTGTAGCTATACCACGCAGATACCAGGATAGCAGCTATCATGATGTCTATTAACCTCAACTGCATTGACAGTTGGACCAACAAATAGGGAATACCCTTCAATATGCTGAAAACGAAAACCATATGTTTCACCAAAAAAGGCCACAAAGATGTATGTATTCAAAGTAACAACAAATCACTCAAACAAGTCAAGGAGAAAAAAATATTTGGGGTCGTTCTGGATGAAAACCTCAACTTCAATGGCCACATCCAACAGGCTGCCACAAAGGCAAAAAGTGCCTCAGGAAAAATCTGCATATTCACCAAATAGTCCAAAGGGGCCAATATGATGGTCATGTGTATACTGTACAAAGCATGTGTAAGGCTCTTAATGGAATTCGCTTATCCTGTATGGTCTTTAAATTCGAACTTGGGCCATCTGGAAAGAATACAGCACCAATGATTAACCACAGCAGTAGGGGCTATACAGCATACCATCAGCATCGCTTTAGAGGTCATAACTAACATCTTGCCTCTTGAAATCAGACTAAACGAAGTGCTTCTGATATACTATTTTCCATAATGAGTAATCCGACATGATGTTGATGACAAGGCTCCTGAACAATCCTTTCCACTTTGACCATAAAATAAATACACCAATACACAAATACAAAATGACTCTCTCCAACCTTGATCACAGCAACTACGACTGAATTGAGCCAACATACACGGAATCTGTACCAGATATCTTTTGTGGCAGAATGCACAAAAAGCTCATTTCCTGGAACACTTTGGGTAATAGCAGAACCAGAACAACTACTCAGAGTTTGGAGGCCAAGCAGTTCACAAATGAATACATTCTCTCCGACAGTGTCTTAATCTTCACAAATGGCTCCACGTTGAATAACCCAAGCCCATGGGGTGGAGCAGCTGCAATTTTCTGGGCCAGCCCTAACAGTAAACCTATTAAACATACCAGACCAGTCTCGGCCAAATCATGTAGTTACCGCAATGAACTGGAAGACATAAATTTAGGCCTAGAAATCCTGAATAAAAATAATCTAAACTGAAAGACTCAAGAATACACCAGTTCACAGATTGCCAGAGTGCCCTGCAAAAGAATATTTCCCTAATGCCTCCAAATTACTACACCAAAACAACACTATCCAGCCACAAAAGAGTCATCACACTACAATGGCTGGACAATGAAATCATCATCCCATGGATAGCTGGCCATGCTGACCTCAGGTGAAATGAAAATTGCGGATAAGATCGCCAAGGCCGTGGCCATAATGGCTAAAACGACTATATGGCCCCTAACCTGGGCGAAGCTACCATCAATTTTGTTAAAGCCAACATCAAAAAGAAACATCGCCAAACATGGCAAAAACGCTGGGACATGTGTCAAGTAGCCAGATGGACATCCCATGTCTGTCCGCAGGTCAGATATAAAAACCACCTTCTTTCCAATCACAGGGAAACCGAGGTATGCTTTAACAGACTTGTTCTGGGCCGTGCTTAACTTAACGATCATTTCCATAAAATTATTCCAGAAACCTTCAACGCACCTATGTGTTACCGCAAACTGGACCGAGAACAATCCAACACTTCATGCTGGACTGCCCAATATACACAGATATTAGGAAAAAACGGTGGAAGAAATTGAGATCTGCTCTGAAAAACATAGTACACCATAACAACACAGAAATCTAACGCTCCAAGTTCTTCTAAGACAATATAAACTCACCCAAACAATTAGACGGGAGATCCAACACTCTGTGATATCATTCCTACACGTCGTACATCGAAAAATGTGATACATATCACAACGAGCAGGAACCCATTCACAACAAGGTCTCATAAACAGTCTGGGATTGTGGGTCGGTTGGTTGCGGTTGCAGCACTCTCCCACTTCATACTGGACCAACTAAAACACTTCTACCTCATAAAAGTTTTGTGTAACATCATGCGTACTAGAAGCACTACCCCACAATTTTTACACAAGCAGCTATGCAAATCAAACTAAACTATTGAGCTTTCCTTGCCATAGCTTAATAACACAGCCAATATTTATATTGGCAAATCAACACTTCGGGCTGTAAATTTATAAAAAAAAAAAAGCACAAAGTGACACACTGATTAAAATTAGGCCTTTTTATACAAATAGTCTGTGTATATATTCATACACTTATTTTTGATAAATATTTCATTTTGCAAATCTTCTATGTATACCTTTATTTTCCTAGTAAATTTGCACTAGGTCACAAGCAACCGCGTGATACCAGAATATGAACTATTTATAATGATTACATTATGCAAACTGGTAAGTCAGTGCTTGTAAAACTTTTTACAAGGATGGTAGTGTTGATACTTCACGTATCAGCAGGTTCCTTCCTACTGCACCAAGAAACACATGTTTAAAATCAAAACCCGTACTTGGAAATGGCAATATTCTTTACTTTTGATATATATTTTATATTGCAAATATTTATGTATAACTTCAGTTTCCTAGTAACTTTGTACGAGGACACAAGTGTCCATATGATACCAGAGCATGGAATATTTAATTTGTTCATGTTACGTAAATTGTTAATTCAGTAGTTGAAGACATTTTACCCATGTTTACAAGGACCTTTATGTTGACTTCGCTAAGACCTTATTACCATGTTTATAAGGACTGTTATGTTGATTTCGCTAACGTCAGCAAGTACCTTTGTACAGAACCAAGACACCAGTAAGTACTGCCACCAAGGGACAACTACCCAGTGACTATCTTACTCAGGGTTAAACTTTACTTAAGAGTTCATTTGGGTGTGAAGAAGACCCATGTACATATAAATTACAACAACAATTTCCCTGTTTGATAAGAAGCCGCACACTTAGGTACTTTTTCGTTGAGTGATAAGGGCCAAAGCAACACTGCAGTCAACTCCATTGCCCAGAATTCTTGCAAGTCACCTAGGCAGAGTGTCCTCAGCACAGGCACACACACCTAAACCAGGGGTAAATGAAGAGGATACATCCCAAATTCAAGGGATTTATCTGGAATCCTGCTTTTTTAAATCCCGGAGCGAAGCGTAGGGATTTAAAAATGAAGGATTCCAGATAAATCACGAGAACAAGGGATGTATCCTTTTTATACCATGCCTTTTTTGTTTTCATGAATGTAAACGAATTTTAAAATGTATTCACCAAAAAGCCACGGAAATTAAAGCAGGGATATATGTGTAAGCAGATGACATATATATATATCCCTTGAGCAAACAAAGGAGGCGTGGTATAAATATAAGATACATGGTATGAGGGATTGGGACCCTCGAACTGACCTTCCCTTAAAAATTGTGGCCAAAAACTTGATTCCCCAAACTTTCAGCAAAATCCATACTAATACGTCTTTTCTCATTGTGTTTGCCTTCCTTTGTGGTGGGAAAAAAATAAAAGTTTACTCAATGCACAATGCGTCAAATTTACTTTTGAGTCGATGCCTGTGACAAACACGCCATTGATCCACCTACCCGTCCTTTTCTGCCAGTCTTTTGCGATACACTGCTACCCAATTGACTGCCCTTCTTTGTGTCCCATATAATGTTGTCTTCTGCTTGTTAATATGCGTGCGTGTGTGTGTGTGTGTGTGTGTGTGTGTGTGTGTGTGTGTGTGTGTTTGTCAGTGTGCTTGTCGGAGTGCTCTCTGGTACCTGTGGACAGTGTGGTCCGCAGCGACATCGTGGCGCTGCCGCGTAAGGCAAAATCATTGGGGGTTTCTGTGCTCTTTACCTCTATTACCACACAAATGTTATTTGTGTCATACACCGTTATAAACTTCAAATGGTTTATTTATTTCACACTACAAAGAATGATGCATTGTACCATTCATTGATAATACAGTAGGGGCCTTTTCTCATAGAACCGAGAATCCCATCAAGCTGGGCACCTCAAACAACGTATCTGTTGCCTGGGCAGGCTTCCGGTACAGAGTGAGAAAGAGATGCAGCGATAAACCGAAATAGTGCACGATATTTGGTAATTTAATACTTGAAGACATGTACGCAAATATATACTACATACATACATTTTTACTGCGGTTTCACATGCTGTATACAAATTTCATCAGGGTCGATTCATCATAAGAGTAATCGATAAGTTGAAAAGCTTCACAATTCCCTTTATTTGTATTTAATGTATTCCAGGCTGTACAAATCGATTTTAGTCCAAATGCCCTGCTGATATAACTGTAAAAGGGCCATAACGCATTCAGACTAAAGGCACATCATTAGTGGCGGCATGTTGTCTTGCCGTTTTAGAAGGCTACACCGCTTTTGGTGATTGTATTGAAACCAAGAGGGCTGTGTGAGCAGCCAATGCTCAGCTGACCTAGAAATTTATCACACTTGTGGCTTTGTGAACTTGGGAAAGGATCAAGGTTACCCATGTACTCAGTAAGTCTGACCTTTGTGGAAGAACACTAACATGTGCAACAGCAAGGGACCAGTTCAAGTAGTTCTCAAGTTAAAGTGAAGAGTAAAATCCATGTACGTTACACTGTGATCCCAGAAATAAGGCTTAGGTCACACATGTACTGTCTCAGCGTGGCCTTCATGGAGAAACATTAACATGTGCTGCCTCAAGGTCCTAACTCAAAACAGATCTCAGGTTATTAAGTGAATAGTAAATTTCATGTCATTTATTCTGTGACCTTGGTAATGAGGTCAAGGTCCAAAAAATCATCTGAGCATGACCACTGGCACAACATAAGTGGACATTTATAAAAGGTACATCCCTACCAAGTAAGACACAAATCTGGCCAAAATTATTTAAGTTATTACCATTGCAAGAAATTCCCATGATAAGCTTTCGTATTAAAATGCTTTTAAAGATTTTCAAAAAAGAAAAAAAAGAAAAAAGAAAAAAAAAACCAAAAATGAATGGAGCATGACCATTCCAACAGCCTTGGTAGAGAGCCACTTAAGGTACATTGCGACCAAGTTTGAAGTTAATCTGCCACAAAGTTTCTTCAGGGAAGTCCAAAATGTGAATTACCAATAGAATGCCCATTGACTTGCATACAAAGCAGTGAGCAATACAAAAGGTGCATTTACCGATAAGTACCCGAATTGAAAAAAGGGTAAAAATTAGTAATCCACAGCAGTGCCATCTAGCAAAAAATCTCACGCTTGGGTGATCAGCGGCTGGGGCAGGCAAACAACTCAGGGGGTTCAGTTTGACATATAAACGACTAGGGTAATTTTGTCTACTCACCCAATAACCCGCGAAATCAATTAACACAGTAGCTTATAAACAAACTGTACAGAAATAAACCAACTTTAGAAAACATTTTTATTTAACAAGAATTGAGTACATAAAGAATATGCGTGGCATAAATGTGACTACTATTAGAAAAAAATAATTTTAAAAACCACAAAGTATAAAAATGACAGAACAATTTTCTGTGGATCTATTTATCTATATCTGTCTGTCTGTCTGTCTACTTATCTATGTATCTAACTATATCCAAAAGAGGGATTTCAATGCCCCCCAAAAGAAAAAGGCGGGGGGATCTCTGCTGTTTCGCTGAAATGAAAACAAGGTTCAAGACTGCTTTTGCTACACAAGGTCAACCCCTTCTCTATAAATAATTATTGTCAACCGGTATGCTGAATATGATTTATGAATCGACCTGAATTTATAGTATTCAGTTTTCTCTCCTGGGTCCACTTGTCAAATGCAACCTGAGAGCAAACACGATGGTACATGTAATAGAGGGATATCAATAGCCCCATATCCCTGGATGACCTTGATTTTTGAAAAACGAATGTTGATGAAATTTGGTTAAAAATTTGAAATGTCTTGGTAAATGAACATGGTATTCACGCTCATTTCACATACCACCAAGAAAAAAGAGGCGGCGGAAGGGCTTCACCATTTCACTAAAATTAAAATAAGGTTCAAGTCTTCTTTTGCTACTTGTATATAAGTGCAACCCTGATTCCATAAGCAAATGTTTTCATATTTTTAACTAGTCCAGTAAACAAAAATTGGAAATGGACCGGAATTCATATTTTACAATTTTCCTTCCAAGGTCCACTTGTCAAATGCAATCCGAGAGCAAACATAATGGTAAATTAGAAATGCCTATTGTTGACAGTGAGGGGGGGGGGGGCTTTTTTGTTGGTTTATTTTTGTGGGGGGGATTGTTATTTATTTTGGGGTGGTGGGGGCGGGGCAAAGGTGCCTATTGTGGCATTGCAGCTTTTATGTATATAGTACATATTACATATGTATGTGTATGAAACATTGACATATTTTTGCCTTCCTTTCTGTAATTGTAGCCCATGACAACAGAAGGCTCTGCTGTTTCGTCTGTAATATACAGTAAAACCTGTCTATTGCGGACATGTGTGGTTCTGCCAAAGTGTCCGCAATAGACAGGTGTCCACAATAGGCAGGGTCTGAACTTTTGGGATCTCAGAGTACATTTGTATCAAAGGAGATAAACTTGTATAGACTGTCATAACATATGCACGTGTACCCATTGCAACATTGGGCCTGATATGGGAATGTTGAGTGCCCTATTGCGCTGGAACCACTCCCATGTGAAGATGTTTTTTCTCATCGTTCTCTGATTTTACACACTGTCTTTTTCTGTCTTTCTCGCAATTCTGTCCATATGTATCCAGGATGTCTGATTTACGCTTCAGTATCTGTGAAACTTGGAACCTCCTACACTTAAACATTTCTGCAATAGTGCGGTAGTTTTTTCCTCCTTCACTAGCTTTTATCACTGCAACTTTGTCTTTGATTGTTAATTTATTCCTCTAAGCACTCCTAGGGGAGGCCGTGGTGACTGTTAAATGCTACAAACTGGCATGAAAATGAAATTGACTCTGGAGATTGAGTGGTAACTCTGTAAAGCCTTTTTGCAGAAGTGATCATACAACAGGGTAATCCAGTATAAATAAATATGTTGAAACTAAACATTTGCTCTCAGTTTTTGTACATTATGCCCCTGACACTTTTCTCAAACTCATCTTAACTTGGAATTTTAATTATCTTTTATGGGAAAAATTGTGTATGTGTTGGCTTACCAGGCTAAAGAAAGTTTGCGTAATTTCTTTTGCTAATAGAAAAGAAACAAACAACAAACATACCCCAGGGATATCCTATCCTTTGAGTACAGTATAACTGTATGTGCCATTGTTACAAATTGTGAATAACTTCATATGAGTCTCAGTGGGTCCTCTGTTTTAGGCTTAATGATTGATCTATGGAGCTTAATTGTTTGATAGACAGAGAAAGTGTGAGCAACCTCACTCAACAAGAGCACTAAGTGCTCAGAGACACCTGGCATGTTTGTTGAGGCACTGCAGCCTAACTGCTTGGCTGAGTGAGCTTATTATGTGTTACAGGCCACTAAACAATGGAATAATTAGTCTTTGATTCCAGCTTAACATGCACCACATTGTTCAGGTATTACAGCTTGGAACATAACAAGTTACAAAAAATGCATTGATATATTGTGTCCGCAATAGACAGGTTGTTTTTGCATTTGGTACCCCAAAAAGTGTCCGCAATACACAATAGACAGGT
Organism: Hermodice carunculata; assembly: GCA_964020975.1. NCBI lineage: Eukaryota > Metazoa > Annelida > Polychaeta > Eunicida > Amphinomidae > Hermodice > Hermodice carunculata. The sequence continues at coordinate 44,895,762 of OZ026623.1, read as the reverse complement.
GTCCACTGTAGACAGGTATCACCAATATGAAAATGACTTAAGAATATTCGGTTCTGGCCAAAACCGTCCGCATTAAGCAGGTGTCCACAAGGACAGGTTTTACTGTATATTGCTCTTTGTAAACTGTCCTATGCTTCTTGTACTAAGTTTGGAACATTTTATTTTATCCAAAAACGTGTCCCCACAAAAAACCCGGAACTCCCTCTCTGCTAACTCCAATGCCTGTGTTAAAACGACATCGGCTTTCTTGCCAAATATATCTGAAAATTCCATATCATGACTGTATTTCTGCTTCAAGCCCACCCATCATGTGCACAGGTTACCTTTGACCAAGACCTTAATAGGGCAAAATACCCGGACCCCTTTGTTTTTCGTTTCATCATGTCAATGAAGCACAGCCGGCAATTTCAAAGGAGATTGTGACGGAATGTAATCTAGCATTCAAAAATGTAACCCCGCTGCACTTGTTTCCAAACACAATGGAAAGGTGGACCATCCCATTGCAGAAACTGCCAAGGGTAAAAGGATGTATTACTCTATTTGTCATACTTTGTTTTGTTTTGTTTTCTTTTTAGTCTGTTTTTTGTTTTTGTTTGTTTTTTGGGGGGGGGTCATTTTCGCTATTTACTGAACTTTTTGCCGACTTTTAATTTCCTGAAGGACATTACATTATAGGTTAAACAATCTGAAGCATGCACTATGGAGGATAATCTGTTCGACATCAGTCCTAAGTCACAAAGTCAACCTCGGCTTCGCCTCGGGTGACTCTGTACCATAGGACCTCAGCCTCACATATTATCCCTTCCATCAGTAATAGTAGGTGGTATGATTACACCATTGAGCCCAATCAGGTGCGGGTTACCATTGCAGCCAATCAAGTGTAGGTTACCGAGCTAAATACCTCTTGGTTTTATTTGGCTCACACCTTTCGGAGCCATTCACCTGTAATCAGCCCACTGTTTAAGCTAGAATATTACATGAAGTTGACCTGCGTGTATTGTTTGGTTTGACAAATATTTTTCTATGATGAATTTTGAAAACAGAGGACAAAATCACATATTCACGCACAGTGACGTGAGGCTGGCAAGTCAGGCTCAGAGCACGCACTTCCTTGCTATGACATTCCGGTAAACACTGGCATAACTTTTGAATCTATTTGTAGACTCGCCTTTTTTATCTTGCATGTTTTCAATGCAAGGCGTCTGCACAAAATCAATTGCATACTTTATTCTGAAGAGTAACGCAGCAACACTGTATGCCTTCATCCTAATATCAAATATACAGTATAGATGATAGGGGTTTCATCTCTGTCGCACTGCTGTTTGGCTTTGGTGGGTGAACATCTTTTCGACGCCCTCAACACCTACTCTCTTGTCTCACCTTTTCATGAAAATTTTTTTCAGTGTAGTGGGATGTGTCTTAGATTAACATCTTATAATACGTACTATATTGTATATAATGTTGATGTATGACATCACGGTTTCACGTGGTTTTTTAGTGGTATTTATGTTATCTTTATAATTGTTTGAATGTTATTTATGTTGCTTTTCATAAAAACTAAACGATTAATATTGTGTCAAATTATTTTATATCTCGTAACCAAATGTATTACACTGCACGTCAATACTAGTTTAAAAAACACCACACTTTATCGCTAACACATTTTGGCAGACTATTTTGCATTTTCTTTGCACCTGGCCACCAAAAATTTGATAAAATAAACAATCGAGGCATTTTAATTTCCTTAGTGCTATGTATCAACATATATCGATTGTCAATGTTTCAGCGTTTAAACCATATAAACGTCGACAATTGTTTTCTTAAACAAAACCTCATTTTGTCGTAATTTGGTGAATTGTGGGTCATTTAAAGGCAGACAGGCCCACTTTTGCGGCACAGACGTGTCAAACCCTTCGCATACCTTTGAAAATCTGTCTGCACGTATAAAAGCTACAATGTAGTCGATGTCTGCAAAATGTTAGAAGCTATTGTGTATCCTGCTTGTGCACAGAAATGACAATAAATAAACTTTGTGTGTTTATAAAATTTTACCATCTGTTAATTGTCCTTGATTCACACATTTCATATTTCTTACCCAGAGTCATCTACATTGAAAAACTTCACAACATTGCAAACAATGGAGACAAGGGTAGCAACACTACTGGAGAGTGTTCACATGCTTTCACAGTTATATCAGCTGGAGGACCGATGCCCACCCTGAGCTCCACCCCCACCTCCAAAATAAAAGCCAGTTACAAACTTCAAATTACCAGACGCAGTTAAAAAGTACTTCATGCAGAGGGGGGCTATTTGTCCAAAATGGTCTGCCAATGAACTCTACAAAATAGAATGGGTACTTGAAACTTTGATATAGCTGGTGGAACACACATTGTTTGATAGACAAAAAATGAAAATGAAATCTAGTGCTATAGTTTTATGATTGAACATCCCAAAGAACTACTGTCTTTGAGGTTGACAAGTTTGCCTAGACATATTTATCAACTGAATGTCCCAGTATCCTGTAATTCAAGGGGATTTATTGTCTACAGAGTATCTACAGTACCTTACTGTGGTGAATTCCACACCCGGAGATCAAGATCAAGGCATAAGAAGCTTGCAGGCAATAACCTGATCTAAGACGTTATGGTGCCTACTATTTTACATACGTGTACTATTATGTATTATTTTAATAGCAGCAACCAGTCACGTGTATAAACACAGAACGGTCTATTGTGATAATACAATGCCTGAGGTTATCCCAGATGCCACTGATCCGATCATCAGATCAGCGCCCTACTAAGCCTGCACTGGAGCCATGATGAACTCCAGCCAATTTTATACCCCTGGGGGAAACATGTCACACCCTTGTTCAACATTATGCACGTGTTACGAGGAAGTGTGTGGGGTCTATGTTTACTTTATCATACCATTGCTTTACAAATCCCTTTTAGGAGAAAATAGTGGTCCTTAAAAGGACGTTTTTGGTTGTTGTTGTTGTTGTTGTTGTTGTTGTTGTTGTTGTTGTTGTTGTTGTTGTTGGAAATGTTGTTGTTGGGAGGTTTCATGCATTGATAACTTGTGTGACCACTACGCTTCTATAAACAAGCTTGAACATGGCTGGGCATGCTGCTTGTCAGCTTTGTTGTCTCAGCCTGGGAAATTTAATCCAAACTGGTCTGTGAGCCTCTGCACCATTTAGTTCAGGGTGGCGGCCAGTTTTTCAAATTCATCCCCGATTCGACGGCGAAGCACATCCCACAAATGCTTGATGGGGGACAGGTCGGGAAAATGTGCTGGACAAAATTAATGATGGGATACTGTGTTGTTGTAGATTCTGCATGCTGACTCGGGCAATGAGTGGTCGAGCATTAACCTGTTGAAACAGTAGCCCCGGATATTGTTTGATCCATTAATCAACTATGGGCAGAATCTCCCACGTAGCCTGTTAGTGTCCCGTTCACCCTGACGAGAGCTGTTCTCCCTGTTGCTGTAATTGTCCACCCCACATAATGACACCGCCGCCATAGCGGTCATGTTCAACCATACATCCTTCTAGGAACCTCTTGGATGACATTCGTCGAACCCTAATACTTACACCATGGAAATCCCAACAGAATCGGGATTACACCGACCACATCAGGCTGTTACATTGATTTCTGGTCCCGGCTGCATGTCCTTACACCACTGTACCCATCGTGTTTCATGTACAGGACTGTGAGGGATGCCAAGGGCAGTGCAGTATGCTCTTAGTTTGGCCAACACTACAAGCCTCTTGCTCATGGTAGACTGCGATGCTCTAATGTTGCAGGCATGTACCGTCAAAATTACGAGAGATGGTAAGACCATCATCAACCAATATTAAGCAGTATGTGAAAGTTAAAAGTGATGATTCATTTGATAACAATGCATGTAAAAGAGGTCATATATGGACTTAAATATCTTTTTACAGGTCTTGGCTGATACGTTACATAACTTGGGTTCAGACAGTAATATACACAATTTGTCATTATCTGTTGACGTATAAAAACCCCTGTTTATAACCATAACTTTGTGTCATAAACATGCCCTTAGATTTGAGAATATTTCACAATGTAGGACAGGAGATTCACTTCCACCTCAAAAAAACGGACAAAGTCTGTTGGCTTCTGTCAACTCCTCATATCTAGCTGTATCTAATCTTATGGAAGCTATTTCACACCGGAATTTAGCTGATGCACCCCTTTTGCCAGGGGCTAATACGTTCTTTTACACAATTTTCGGTTGTCATGTCATTCTTGAATAACCTTTTTATCCGCAATTTAGTCCTAACTTGGCCTCGTACTGCTTTTGCCCATGGCAGTTTTGAAAACCACAACTGTTTTGTAAATTCTTCAAAAACCACATCTTTTAAAACTTCTTCACAGTCAAATTTATAGCTCATGTTATTTAGATGCTGCATTGACAGCTAATTGAATTTTTTCCTCACCTGTGAACAACAATTTTTCTTAAGACTCAAACCACATAGAAACACATGCTTATTAATGCTATTATCTGACATGTTAACCATGCGGACCAAATGTGCATGACCAATAACCACTGTTTCTGCACACTAGATTTCCACCCCATGTCCACTGAAACTACAACATTGCAGGTATATTTACCAACTTTGCAACACAATGTTGATGCTCATATTGTACTGTGTTAATACACGAGATTGTGTTCCCTAAGTAACGGTTATCTGTCCCATCTGGCAGTCTTGGTAGCCTGGACCCAGCCTTCCTCTGGCATCCTTTGGTTTCCTGGAAACGGTCCCACCACCTTTATACCAATGGCCCAGAGCACCCCATTCCTCTGGCAACCTCCCGCTGGGAAAGGTCAGCCTCCAACATCCCAGTGATTCTGCCCTGTCAAAATCAATCAGTTGTGACTGACCCGTGCGCCATGGCATTGTGTATTTACATTGATTCCAGTAGTGCCATGGTCTCCGTGTAAAGCTCATGGGCAACCCAATACCAGACACGCTTTTCGCACCTCTCTTGCTGTTGTCTTGTTTTCAGAACACTTTTTGTGTGTGACTGCTCAAGCATTCTCTAAGCTATCCTGTTGGTGTTACATGATACTCCAGGCGACACCCATATTTTCCAGATAATGGCATATTTAGAGTGGTCCATGTTATACCAATGGGGATAGCATCTTTTTCCCCAGTAGTATATGCAGACTTTGCATAAGTTGACATACTTTCCATGTGTCTGATAGGAAATCAAAACTATCGGAATTGAACAAACCACCATGTAACCCAGAGTTTACAAATTTGAATTTTTACCACTTACATAAAAACTTGCAAGTACTTTCGGACCTGGATCCAATCTCGGGGCATCCCTTTCGCCCAAGCTCCAGCTTTCACACACCAGGGATCGTGGCGGGTCCTACTAAAATTTATGGCCCAGGGGCGACTCATACGTCATATACAGAATACGTACTGCGGGGCCTACCGCTGATGTTTGTATTGCAGTGTATTTACATTTTCAATTGCAGTGTATTTACATTTTCAATTGCAGTGTATTTACATTTTCAATTGCAGTGTATTTACATTTTCAGGCTATGCTCACTCATTTATTTGACAAATTAACCTTTGCTTAACCCCAATCGCACATAGATTTAGGATACTACCTCTTCAAAATATCGTATCGTATCACCTGCACTTGGCTGCCATTTTGAAAACTGCGGTCCAGTCTGGGTCGCACTTAACAAAGGAAGGCACCGTAATGTACAGGAAAGTACAGGCAGGCACCGGAGGTAACTGGATGGCACCAAAAAGCACAGAATTGGGCATTAGAGTTAGGGACAGCACCGAAAGGCTCTCCCTGAGACACAAGAAAGCACCGGCAATGACACCTCTTGATAACCAAAATATTATAGGGGGATATATCCAAAAATAGGCCTAATTATGGATCTTAACCCTGAATCTCAGGGTGCCAGTGACATTTGACCGACTTCAAGTAACTAACTTGAGTTTGACTAGGCACGTTAACTGATATAATGTAAAAGATGTACATGTAAAGCAAGAAAACTATTTTAAAAGGAAACATATTTTTACTCGAGAGGTTTAAACTGTGCTTGTAATGCTTTTCAAAGCAAGTAAACGCGCAAATCTATATATTATATTGTAAGTGCGTATAGATTAAGCACAAATCATAGTGAAACAGTTATTAGATCTAAATCTACTTGACTTACTAAATTTTCATTCCCTTTTCCAATTTAGGATGCAGCTATAATGGTTTTGTGCGTAAGGATATTGTCTATCAAAAAGTACAACTTTATCCTTTGGCCGAACCACACAAAATTTCAAGATGAATTAAGAATAAGTCATTTGGCTAATTTTTCACGTTTACAGCTTTTAAGGTCAATTATGGTGACCTTGGCCTGCAACAGAATGCCTTTGTATTAATGTTCCCTTAATTGCCTTTACTTTTGTGAATGTGTAAAAAAATATGGTATGTATAATATTTTTTAACCTTTGACCCCAAATTTCCCATTTTGTTTATTAGTTTTTTTAAGCTGGCCCCATATTTATATGGCCCTTGGTGTTGTCTATCAAGAAAAATTAGTTTCATCCCTGGGTCCACGTGAGCAAGGTTACACGAAAACTTTTCTCGAGCTGGCCTCTGGACTATTCTGTGACGTCACGACCCAGTGCCCACTTGATGGCCAAAAAGGTGCAAACTTTTTAACTTCAGGCACATGATGGGCAAAAAAATTCTTTTGCAAATAAAGTTATTTTCCTGCGCGAATATGGAAAACATCGACACAGTGTTATATTTATTTCCTAAATTTTGCAAATTGTGGCTATCTGTAGCTGGGCTTCACCTCCAAGACTCGGTAATCTGCAACAAGATTCATTGAGCAATGAGATATCGTAAAGTATATATTACAAGCTATGATGGTGAAAACATGGACACATCACATCCCACCCACTCCCTTTGACACATGAAATTTAAGCAAATAAAATTGTGCAAGTGGGGGACGCTAGAGCAAGTTAGACAGTATGACGACTGTACCAAGCAAGACATCACGAGGACTTTACGCAGCTGGACAGCACCATTACTACACCATACTTCCCCGTACCATGAACCCCAGACATGACGTACACCTGAAGGTGACTTTCATTTAATTTAACTTGCACTGGAACAGCACTGGGTGGCTCTCCGACGAGCCGCTGCTCCTAGATGGTAGCGCACGTAAACAAATTTAAAATCTTTCCTAAGGGAAAAATGAAAATATATCGTTCATTCGTGAAAGCAAGCGATATCGTCATCTAGATTTTACAGTGCTTAACAGATTCACTACTTATACATGTATTTACTTTTTTCTGATATATTTACCCGCGTAATTTTCTCAGTTTTCCGCAAGTAAAATAGTGTTACAAAATTTTCTCCTTTGTTCTTGGTACAACAGAACATTATGGGTAAATATATAACAACTGAGATACTAATGAGCTTCAAAACAAAAATCTGACACTTAATATTTTGAATGAGCACTGGCCTGTCTGGTATACTGGTGACGGAAGATTTAAGAATGACAAGACATTCCACTTTCAAGAACTATTGTTTCGGTACTAACTCGCATTTTTCTTTAAAACAGCACTGATGGACTCATCAGTTTTGCAAACATTTTAGAAGTTACACTTTCTTTTACTGTTTAATTCTGGCGTCCGGAACATTCACGCACTTTATATGATACCCGCTTTCTGATGAGCTTACCTGTAATGTTCCTTTTACTGTCACTAATGTAAATACAGAGCATTCAAATGACAAATGCTTGAAAACAAACATCATTTATCATCCAAAAACCATTACTCGGGATGTAAAAGTTAATTTATGAAGTTGATATCAAAATCGTTATAACTTTCTTACTGCTACAACCACATTAAATTTGCCTCACAGGTAAGGCTTCAAATGCTCCTGCATTTTAAGACAAACATTGAAATTGTGGAACGACACATTTTGTCATATGAAAACTGCTGACGTATTTTTTTTGTAATTCAGCCTCATAATTGTGTTTTAATACTGCAGTAATATGATTTGTAATTTTATGAACTGCACCATCGTACTCAGGTACCCCATAAATTTAACGCCATTATTGAATTGTAGTATATACTGTGATTTGACCCAAAAATAAGCATTAAAGCACGAATTAGCCTACCTGACTAACAAACTGTCAATTTCTGTTCGCTGAAGTTTTCTCTAAGAAACAAACTTGCTTACCTTTATGATTGCTTAAGACTAAACGTGACGCAGAATTTTGTATGATTTCTATGATCATGGCAACGGGACCTAATGCATACATGCACGATTCTGATACTATAACGCTAAACTGATGACATCATTGCCGAAGCTCTCTTCAGCTACACAGAGTTCCCAAACTGATCTCAGTTATGTTACATGCAAGAAATGTCACACATTTACATATGATTTCACGTTATTTATCTGAAAAAGGAATAGGGATCGGGAGGAGCACATTTGATCTCCGATGAGTCTCGCTACCGTTTCTGTCTCAACTGGCGAATGTGAACAAACCCTAATGTGCTCATAGATTGATCCTATTTTTTCCAATACCCAAATCTGGAATACACTTTAATTTATCACATCAACTTTATTCCCAATGAAGTGACAAAGTCTCCTGCTGTAGGCTGGGAAAGTTCCTTGACACCAAGAACTAGTAAGTTCAAAACTCACACACACAAACTATAGCCTGCAACACAAAAGCAACTTATTATGAACTAAAATGAAATGATCCGTTGCTTTGGGGTTTAGGCCTATATTTTGTGAGGAATTGCAGAGTTGTTCTTCCTACCTCCTATGTGTTACTTCTCTCTGGTACAAAAAGCCACCTGGTTATCATTAAGTTATACGAAACGCATATTGTGGCCTACCTTGATCCCTCAAGTGCTAATCGGTTGAACCTATAGTATTCATTATCCATATTTAGAATAGATTTTAACTTACTGTATTAACATTATTCCCAATGAACTGACAAAGTCTCTTGCTGTAGGTTGGGGAAGTTCCTTGACACCAAGAACTCGTTAGTTCAAAACTCACACACACAAACTATAGCCTGCAACACAAAAGCAACTAAAGTTATACGAAACGCATAGTAGCCTATGATTATTCAACGTGTGCTTATCGGTTGAACCTAGAGTATTCATCATCCAAATCTTGAATATATTTTTATTTACAGTATTAACATTATTCCCAATGAAATGAACACGTTTCTTGATGTAGGCTGGGAAAGCTCCTTGATACCAAGAACAAGTAAGTTCAAAACTCGCACACACAAACTATAGCCTGCAACACAAAAGCAACTTACTATGAACTAAAATGAAATGATCCGTTGCTTTGGGATTTAGGCCTATATTTTGTGAGGAATTGCAGAGTTGTCCTTACTACCTCCTATGTGTTACTTCTCCCTGGTACAAAAAGCCACCTGGTCACCATAAAGTTATACGAAAAACATATTGTAGCCTATCTTGATCCCTCGTGTGCTGATCAGTTTAATATATAGTATGCATTATCCATATCTGGAATAAATTTTAGCTTACTGCATTAACATTATTCCCAATGAAATTACCAAGTTTCTCAACATTTTCACAAGTTCTACCTGAACGTTAAGTTGTTCCAGACAATAGGGCTTGCATTAAGGCAAGCCCTGTAAAATACATACTTTTTTCATGTCCATGAATACATGCATTATACTGCAAGTGCAATGACTGTCCTCTTCAGCTATTGTTTTATAATGGCAATATCACATGCAACGTCAGGGTTCAGGAATTTGCATGTCTGCTAGCCAGGGAGCCGGACAAGTAGAATCCCAATCAGGCCAAGCTAAAATTTCCAATTTCAAATTACTTGTAGAATTAAAAAAACGAGGAACTATAGGCCATAAAATAGTAAAAAGTCACCAGGCAAAGATGGCATCCATAATGAAATGATTGAGTGTAGCAAAGACATATTAGTACCGATACTTCCTGATATCTATGATAAAATTCTCACCATTGGCGACTTTCCAGATATTTGGCAAGACAACTCATTTACTCCTACGTATAAAAAGGGAAGCAAAAATGACCCAAACAACTACCTGGGTATAGCAGTCTCAAGTAACCCGTTTAAATTATTGTGTTTGATTTTAAACACGAGACTCTCTGAAGTCTGTCAGACACATAACTGCATCCCCGTTATAATCAAATAGCTTTCCAGAAGTCGAAAACATCTGACCACATTCTTACATTAAAAACACTGGTTGGCAAATATATCAATAAACTCCCAATACAGAACTTGTTTGCATGCTTTGTCAACTATGGCCAGTTGCAGACGTCAGTGCTTTAGGGACACATAATTTCTGTTGTATGTATGTATGTATGTATGTATGTATGTATGTATGTATGTATGTATGTATGTATGTATGTATGTATATATATATATATATATATATATATATATATATATATATATATATATATATATATATATATATATATATATCTTTTTATGGAATAATGTAAAAAATCAATAAAAATTATGTATTAAAATCAATTTTGTGTGAGTTGAGTTAACTCTCGATTCAACCTGTGGTTGAATTTTTTTCCAATTGCACACGTCGGTTGTTGCGTTAACGTGAGGGTTAACCCTCATGAGATACTGAACCTGGCTTCTGCTTGGTTTAACACCACAGTTAGAAAGTATGATTCACCAAGGAGACCTAATAAAAGTTGGTTTTGTGTGTGTGTGTGTTTCTATTACCTAAGACTAACAGAGTTCTGGTCACTGTGAATGTGAATGTGAAGTCAGGGAAAGAAATAGGTGGTGATCGAAATGGCTGCTATCTGGAGTGGATAGATAGCCTTGAAATGCTTGAAAGGCTGTTAACGAAGACAAATTATGCTGTAGGATAGAAGTAATCCATTTCACAAAATACGATGGTGATGGATTTCTCTTCCGTTTTCTCTTGATAAACTAAGCCATTATAGACATTCTGCAGTTGGTAGAAAGACAACTGCAACGTGTGCAGAAAAAGGAATGTTCTATCCCCCAGTTTTCCAGCTTTTGACATCACTGCAGTTCTATGGAAGTGGTGCTGCTGATTAATTGGAGAACATACAAGCACTGTAAACAGGGTGATGAAGAATTGAAGTAGAGCGCTGCGTTGTTGTACACACAGCACATCTTTCCCCCCCACAGAACCAAGTTCGGGAATCATTTTGTTGTCTTTCATTTTTACATTATCTTACGAAAAAGATACATACACACACACACACACACACACACACACGCATATATATATATATATATATATATATATATATATATATATATATATATATATATATAAACATTTACGTACGTACATACATATATACATACATACAGAGGAACGCATATGTCATTAAAATCAATTTTGTGTGACGACGCATGCAAACGCTTATCTGACCTAGCATTTTTCATCAGCGTAGCAACCTGTGTATATGTGTATAAATGCATACATGAAAATTTGAGCTGTAATCGCCTCATTTCTTCCCGACTGAGGCAGCATGACCATGCAATTATACATCATCCAATTCACTTGTGAGACTGAAGATTTGTTGTCGAAGGAGTTTGACCACTTTGGGACATGGATGGCATTCCAACGGACTGCGTTCTTCCTCCTGCTTTTTTTTCTTTCCTTTTTTTCATCATTGAACTCTTGCTTTGCCTCTCTTTTTATGTTTTTCCAAGAATCTCTCGACTACATTTTTTCTTCTTGACACGCCATGTCTTGTATTGAATTTGATCTTTATTGTGTCCTGTCCCAGACTTTTTCTTTTTTTCTCACCATTGTGCCATCATTTTTTGTTTTGTTTTGTTTTTAACTGTACCTTTGTGTTCCCCCCCCCCCCCCACCAAGTCGAAAAGTGTTTATTTTTCCAATGTTGTATAGTTCACTTTTCCATCCATGATTTACCCAAATGACAAGAAATATGTTCACGCTTGTACATGGGTACCAGTGTGCACTAGCAGAATGACGAAAGTGGACAAAGTTCCATTCGATGTGGACCGGGGGAAAGAATTGTAATGGGAATTTAATGAATCTGGTGTCAACCTCTTGTTGTGAAACTTAAATGAGCCGTCAGCAAACCAGCTGGCGTCACATAACTCCAGGATAAACCCAAAGTCAAGCCGGGATTTCACAACTCCTCCATGTCAGAGTTAAATCTGGGTTCAGCCCAAGGTTAACACAATCGTGTGCAACTGGCCATATGTCTGCCTTCGACAAGGTGTGGAAGCAAGTACTGTTCTACCAACTATTACTATGTGGTATTGGAGGGAATTTACTCAGTTTCTTGCAGAATATGTATTTTAATATAACTTAATGCATCAAAACAGATTACGGCTACACAGAGAGTTTCTCTCAAATGTTGGGGTCAAACACAGCTGTGCTCAAAGCCCCACTCGATTTAACTTTTTCTTAATGACCTGCCTTGAATTTTTAACAAAGATGTTGGCCCTTACAATTATAGGACAGTCAAATCAGCTGTCTGATGTCACCAACAACCTGGTTTTGCTATTCAAATCCCAAAAGGGACCCCAGACTTCTTTCAAACGACTTAACATGTATTGTGAGAAATGGGGACTCACTCTAAATCTAAATAGGTCCTAAGTTACAGAAGTTAGTAAAGGAGGAAATAAATTATTGCCACTATCCGTCACATACAACCAACTTGAAACAGTGCAAAACTACTGTTACCTAGAGATTGGGTTTACAGCAGCTGGAACGTTTACAGCCGCGCGAAATAAACTGAAAGAGAAGGCTAATAAGACCCTCTTAAAATTTCGGAAGCAACAACCTGTCAACTCGTTTAAAGATAACCCAAGGGAATGTTAGGAGTATACGTCGAGATAGAAGCGATTAGGAATTAGAAGAAAATTGAGATGTGTTACATTTTAATGTGTTACACCACGTATTACAAAATAATTACAAAATAACCGTGAAATGGATCGTTTCCTTTGGTTACATTTCTTTTACTATTTTCATAAGTTTACTCTGAATAGAGTTGCCAGTACTGGGAGGATCGCTGATATATTCTAAACGTTTCTGTCATATTATGTTTGAGTCTTGTAGTCTAAAACCGCTTCCTAGTCGTTATTACCCTATTCCGCATTTCAAACTCTATACCCTCCATAAGCTAAGCTCTCACCGGCCAACTTATGCAAATATGAAAGCACTATTGTGCATATTGTCCACGTTCCCCTCTAGAATTTTGACACACGCTGCACAAGTCCAAATATAGTAAAAGGGTCTTAAGTGGGTAATTACTCAGAACGTGTGTCGGAGCTTTTACCCGCACATGTCTCTTGTTGGTGAGCTGTTAGATATTCTCAATTTTGAAAAAAAAAAAATGATACCAGAAAAACTGATCACTGACATGAACCTAGAATTTAGAATAAGTCAACTTAAACTTGCTTTTAAACGGAAGTAATGGCACATAATCGGGTCATCAATGTCACCTGTTCTGGATCAGAGATTCTACATCTAATCAAGCAGTGACAGCGACAATTCAGTAAGTTGGAATGTAAAAAAGGACTTAATCATAATCAAGCCATCATTTTCAAACTCAGACCGCTTATAATATAGCATGACACAACATGATTGCCTGATCAGTGTTCTCTTGGACATTAAGAATAGAGAATATCGAATTCATCACATCTGCGATACAAGAATATAATACATGCCTGCACTAACGTGAGTGTTAGAAAGTCACCAAACTCAAAAACTTCAGATTGTATGTTGTCAGATGTGACTCCCTTCATTTTCTTTTTACTGCAATGAAATATTAAGCAATTTGAATTAATGTCTAAATAGTGCATTCAGTTTTATTTAACATTCATTATTCGTGATTGAATTCATAGTTTTGGTGGACAATTTATATGGCACATTCAATAAAAATTGAATACCATACAAACACACACTGTTCAAAATACAAGTATACTGCAAGATTATTGTCTAGCCAGCGTTAGCTATTAGTGAAACTAAGCATTTGCTTTCCCAATGCCCGTCCGTCTATCTGTCAGTCCGTTCGTCCACCTGTCTGTCAACCAAAAACTTCAGAATGGCATTATTTCACGAAGCAGACAAGGCAGGCTTTCATACATGGGTAGATGATTCTTGGTAATCCCCACTAGAGATACATGTATGTGCCAACACTGTCACACATCTTTGTCCACCTTCAGATTAAATGAGCATTGTAGAGAAACTTTATCTCATAAGCCAGACGAGTAAAGGCTTTCATGTTGGATTGCATGGTTGATGGTGTCCATTACCAGAGAAATGTATCTTGGCTGTAACACTCACTCCATTCATCAGGTCATGCTTGATTCAGCAAGGGGAGAAAATTTCGGAAAAGCTTTTTTCCTTTCATTAACTGAACCAGTTCGGGCTCTGAATTTTTGGGTGGATTGCTTATAGTTATCATTACTGGACCCGTGTGCCACACTTTTTTCTATCATGTAATGCTTCAATAAGCATTAAACATGCTTGAGTGGCACGATCTCCCCAGTTAGACCACTAGGACTTACATATTTGGGCATCATTCACATCGTTTTTCGTCAATCAGGTCATGATTCATAGAGCATTAGTAGGAATCTCTGGGCAGGCAATATTTCCCCCAACTGACTGGGCCCATCGGGCATGTATAGCGCACTGTAAGTACATGTAGTAGGAGCCAGATACTTCGTTCTGTGATACAAGAAGACCTGACCAATCACCATCAATATCCATCACATATTTTAGAATAGGGATGAAAAAGTTAGCTATTTGCATCTAAAGCCGTTTCTTGTTCTTAAGAAAAGTTGGACAGCTATTCAAAGCCAAATGGCACAGCTTTTTATCTGAAGACTTTTGTCTACCCGTTTCTCAACCGAAAACATTGGGGTGACATAATTTTACAAACTAGACCTTTCATACTTGGGTGGATGATTTGTAATAATCATTGCCAGGGATACGCGGTTAAAAATGTATTCTCAGTAATCAATGAGATTTATGCTTCAGATTATATAATAAAATGTAAAAAGGTGCAATAAGTTGGTAACAAATAACTTGCAAGCGACCTCAACCGGATGCACTGAATAGATCGCCTCTGTGCTAGATAGACCTGCACAGGTTATTCACTGTGATGCTTGTTGGGGAAAAAGTTCTGGGAAATAAAAGGCTTGTCTCGGAAGGGTGGCACTCTGAACACGACTGAAGTTCGCAGCCACTTGTATACGACTGGACCAGATCTTGACCATTACCAGGATACAGATACCAAGTTGAAATGCGAGTGGAGATGTTTGCACTGGTTTTTCTTGCTTGCGTCAGCTTTGGTAGGAGATCAGTCTTTTATTTTACTTGCGTAAACTAGCCCATAAGTGCCGATGACGTATTCTGGGCCTGAGCTCGCGACAATGCGTCCTCAAAATTTCATCTCTGTTAACATCAGCGCACAACTGAATCTGTTAACGCACCCAAACCTTAATTCACATAGTGATTCATGTGTCATGATTTGTCTTTTCTTTCGGTTTTTTCATTTAATACGAACCACACACACGACATGACCAACTACGTCCCGTTACGCCGTAGAATAACGAAAATGCATATAGTCTAACTGTTGTTTGTATCTACCGAATTATACAACATGATTATTTGCGGAGCTCGTAACGGCAAAATATTTCTATTTTACCATGGAGCTTCTCTGGATGAAGATTTCCGTCTGGCCCGAAAGCAATGTTTCAAAATTTAATAATAATAATAATAATAATAATAATAATAACAACAACAACAACAACAACAACAACAACAACAACAACAATAATGAGAAGGAAGATGTAGACAAAACCAACCTACTTCAATTTACCTCAAGTCCTCTTTTCAATAACCTGTAAGCAAATTCAGACTTTCTGTTTAGACGATATTACTTGCTTTCGGTGATGTTCTTGCAAGGACAAAACTGCGATATTTCAAACTGCAAATTTGTGTTCATATATATTCGTAACGAAAAGTACTTTTACTACTTTTGTTTTGTGTGTGAGCAATGCTTTTTTCTGTCCATTTCATGACGAACTTGATCGATAAGAACATATTGCTACTGAAAGTACACGGATTTCTAATGCATGGACAAAGCCATCAATAATTTTTATTTTCGTGTTTCTTTCATATCTCGTGTACGTTTGTCGGATAGTATTATATTTTAGGGAAATATATTTAAATATTTATCAACCTTCCGTTATAATCCCTGGGTAAAGCTGCTTTTCCTTTCTGACTTGCAGATTTTGTAAACATGTTTGTTACTGTATAATAGAAGACTTTGTGAACACCACGGCCATTGCTTATTCGGACCACTAACACATTTCCCTTAGTGACGCCACGCCAAAAACAATGTTTGTAAAAAAAAATGCGTGAGCAGAATTCATCGACCAGCGAGTCGTTTCTTGCATTCTCGGCACCATTGTATATAGACCTACATGCGAAAAAAAATGTTTTATGCGATGGGGCCAGACAAATAGTGTTAATAAATATTGACAAATCGAAAGGTTACGCCAGTACCAGTAATAGAAATTAAGAAGGGAGTGATGGGGTCCCAGTAACCTGGTACAGGTAATAGTTTTGCGCAAACACTAGACACTATTTACGAAATTTTAGAAGAGAAATAATAGCAGGTAGGAAGTACGGACCAAAAAAATGCGCATCTGTCCACAAGCACGATTAAGTAAAACAACCCAGAACTCAACTGTGGAAAACCTCTTATCATGGAATTATGAGCGCTTGAACAGGCTGCCCATAACTGCAAAACTCATTTTATGTGGCTTTTATTTTCGGGAACATGTATTTTTACATCTAGTTTGCTCATGAACAGCCAGAGAATCTGTAGAGCAAACATCCTCATTTAAATTCCACTTTCAAAAAGTGGACCATATTCATTCCGTGGTCCCCATTGAATTTCCATTTTCTATCGTGAAATCAAAAAGAGCGGGGAACGTAATCCACGGTAGGCTAGAAAGCACCTGCTTTCTCTTTTGACCAAGCATACCGTTTCCTTCTCTCCCAAACTACTTTTATTTCCACAGTCGTCTGCATGTGTCATCAAGCACACCTGTTCCCGCAGTTAAATGGCCGCTGCGAACACTGATGATGAGCGTTTCCGATCTGCTTGCAGTCTATATCCGCAGTGTATACATCTGCTTATATCATCAATGTCGAATTGAAAATAACTTTGTTTTATTTTTATTCTTAACGTCATAACTTGGCGTCAATATTTCCAATGCGTGGATCTGGCCAAAGGGCATTTACATGTTGCGATTACAATTCATAGCGGATGAATACACAGAGCTTCAGTTTAAAGTGAGTCAAATTATAAGTCTCTTGTCTCAAAATGGCGCTCCAGCCCCGTTGGATGGCGCAATTCACCGAAATACCATATGAAACGTACTAAAGGTAAACAAAATCTTACATGGTGGGTGTAGGAGGTAAACAAAATCTTACAATGGTGGGTGTAGGGGGTGCATTACCTTTTACTTCTGACTCAGGATCCTCGTTGGTGGGCAAAATGACACGTGACTTGAGATCATTCATGCTTTTCCTCACCAGCAACGATCTTTCTGCTCGCTTTTGCCGTTGCTGCTTGATGTTAATGTTATTTTTTATAATCTTGGAAAATGTTAACAAACACGTCTAACACTGGCCCACCCAGGTCAATCCAACAGACCAAAAGGGTTACGTCAAGTCGGCGACAGAATAAAACAGATCGAAATGTTTTCAACTATTTTTTTTTTATTTACCCTTACTTTTATATCTGAAACGTTTTTTTTAGGTCAGTATTAAGTCAATTGTAAATTTAGGCTTTTATGAACCATGCTACATGTACTTAGGCCTATGCCTATGGGAACAGACAGAAGTCAGTAGGCCCAGGCCTACAATTAGCGATAACGCTGATGGTCCACACTTGCACGGGTTTGACAACCAACCCGTAGAAAATCTCAGACCGATGCTTTACGCATCTTGTTAGTTGTACTAGTTATTAAAATCTCATAATGGCTCAGGATAATATACTAGAACAACTAGAAGGCATTGATGCTAATTCCCTCATAACTGTCCTGGGAGTGGATGCTGAGAATGAAAATACATCCAAGCCATCTCTTTTTAAACATTTACCCTATTTTAACATAGATGAGTTTATCCGAGTTTATAAGCACAAGATGAAAAATTCGCAATCGTAACAATGAACTACGAATCTTTAAATGCCAAAAAAGACGAACTGAAAATTCTTTTTCATAATTCAGACTCACAGGGTTGCCCTCCCTGTGCTGTGTGTTTACAAGAGACATGGTTAGATACGGATACAGATTTGTCACTATTTGAAACTGACAATTATAATTTAATAGCCCAAAGTAAAAATTGTCCAACACGAGGAGGACTGGCTATTTATGATAAAGATCCCTATGAAACCAAAATATTGGATATTAGTCAAAAGTCAAACATTTGGGAAAGCCAATTTATAGAAATAACCCACAGGTCACTAGGCAAAAAAGTAATTTTAGGAAACATATACAGGCCACCAAAGGACCTTGTGGAAAACTGCTGACAATTTACTGAGGAATTAACTGTGGTTCTGAAAAGGTTACAGAGACTTAATAGTGAGGTCATTATAGGTGGGTATTTCAATATAGATTTGCTAAAAATACCATTTAAAACAAGCTTTGCCACTTATTTTGACACAATTACTTCCCCGCGGTTTTCCCCCAAATTACTCTTCCTACTAGGTTATCGGAACAAAGAGGAACTATAATTGATAATTTCCTACATAAAACAACTAACTTGAATGCAAATCTTCCAATTTCAGGAATATTCACTACTAAAATCTCCGATCATTTTCCGTGTTTTGTAAGCCTTGATATTGTGCACAAAAAGTTTGAAGAATTGCCTAAACATGTACAGTCTCGAGTTAGACACAAAAACTGCTTAAAACATTTTCGAAAGGAAATTGAAGAGACAAATCTATATGATCGCATTGATAAGGACTTAAATGACCCAAATGAGTCCTACAATATAATTTACAAAACGGTATGCACTGCATTAGATAAACACTTACCAGTTAGCTATGTAAAATATAATAAATACAAGCATAAAAAGTCTCCCTGGATTATTCAAGGAATTATAATATCAATAAAACGAAGAGATCAAATGTGTAAAACATTAAAAAGAACTCTCCTCCCCCCCCCCCCCCCCCTGACAGCGACGAATATGATATTCTTAACGTAAATTTGCAGACCTATAAGAAAATATTGCAAAGAAATGTTAATAATGCATAGAAATGTTACTATGAGACTTGTTTTAATAAATATATATAAGATATAAAAAAAATACTTGGTCGACCATAAACGAAATTTTGAATAGAACGAAAAAGAAAGGAAGCTTTCCAAAGGCATTTAACATGGATGATCATATTATTAATAATAATTATATTAAATATATAATTTAATAATAACTTCCTAAATGTAGGACCCAAATTAGGGGACTTGGGACAAACATTTGCAGAAGATATCTGCCAAGGTTTCCCAGAGAGTGGGCATTTTAAATGAATAAAAAATAAATAAATTATATTTCTGTTAAAATCCTTCTGATCTTGTATAATTCGTTAATACTGTCACATTTAACATATTGCCTCCTTGTATGGGAATCAAGAGTAGAGAGACTATCCACTATTCAAAAACGAGCTGTACGTACCACAGTAAAAATAGTGATTATAATGCCCATTCGAACCTATATTTAAAAGCCTAAAATTACTGAAACTAGAAAATATATACAAACTTCCGCTCCTGAAATTTTATTAAAAATTAACTAATGAACAATTGCCAACGTTTTTACGAGCTTTTCATTATTTGCAAATTCAACCCTACATGATAAGTAAGTAATTCTTTAATTGACCGTAAAGGTCATGCGTGACCTATTTGTCATAATACATAATTTCACAATACATGAGATATAAATAGAAGATATGTACAATTTTAGCATCGAGACATAGGATGCTGTGGAGTACGATCCTTAATCTAGGAATATTTTGAAGTAAAACTACAACTAAGTCAATTGCATTGCACCGCAGATACAGATACATTTGAACAACAATGTTCCTAAATTAAGCAAAACACTGGGTTGTTTGGTTTCACAATACTACAAAATAATAAATTTGTCATCGGGTGACATTGAATTAATAATAGTGCCTCTGCATTCAAGAGTTGAGATGATATCCGTGAAGATGCCACCAAGGGGACTGTGGCATTGTCACAGTTCAATATGTGTTAAAACTGCATGGATACTAAATTCACTAATATCATCCCAACTGTTATATATTAAAATGTACAGACACAAAAAGGACACCAGCACCACAATTTGTATAGGTGCTCACTGTTAGCCAACAGTAATGGATTCATTGACACGGGTAGGCACCTGGTGAACACTCGCCCTAGCGATAATATAATAATGATACATACCTAAAGAAAAATGAGCATTCATCAACCTTATACTTTCAGGTTAACAGGTCACTTGATGGACACTACTTTATATAGCATGTAGTTATATGTAGGTAAACAGGAGTAGGTAACCTGGTGTCACCCGTGCAAAATTTAAAACAGGATATTTAAATGGTAATTGGCATGGTAATTACATACATACACATACATAAATGTATATACAATAAACTTGAGTATAGTTGAGAATGAACAAAGTATATATTGCATAATTTTACGCTTTCAGGTTAGCAGTGTTTGTGCTTACATACATTTGTGTAAAAACTTCCCGAGTGCATTTGTAACATAGGGGGCACGGTTCGACATAATAATGATAATTTTATCGTTTGTTTCCATATTTGTATTTGTGTCTTTTTGCCCAGAACCACTTCCTAGTAGTCATTACCCTATTCCGCAGTCCGAACTATTTACTCTCCATAAGCTTACCTGTCCCTG
The DNA here is from genome assembly GCA_964020975.1 of Hermodice carunculata. Taxonomy (NCBI): domain Eukaryota; kingdom Metazoa; phylum Annelida; class Polychaeta; order Eunicida; family Amphinomidae; genus Hermodice; species Hermodice carunculata. The sequence goes on along the minus strand of OZ026623.1, from coordinate 44,874,760 downwards.
TCTAACCTATTATGGAATTACTATTGTCCATATTGCACAGGTTCCTCTTGTAAAATTTTGACATAGGCTGTATCAGTCCAAATAAATTAGAGGGTCTTCAGCGGGAAACTACTCAACATGTTTCGGAGCCTTTTACCCGTACATGTCTCTCCTTGTCTAAGCTAAATATTCAGCAAAGACAACCCACATAATAAAGAATAAATATGAACGTGGCAAATGATGAATTAGCTAAATACGTGAAGTTTTGCTTATAAATGCAGAGCTTCATTATGAAAGAAGAATACCTGTCAAACAAACCATAATTACCAAATTTGTATAGTACAGGTTCAGATAAGAACAATTTGACTTACCCCTGAACCAATATGTACCCTTTCTAGCTGGACAGCTTATCCTAGTTAAACCACCCGCCAGTGTATAACTGAAGTGGAAACAAGCTGGGGCATTATATTCAGTCCCAGTGATAGTAAAATAAACAGTTGCAGCTAGACCACCTGTACAAACCAAGGGAAATCCTAACAAGGACTGCAACAATGGACATCCTGCACCAGAAACGCAAAACAAAAATCTATGATGACACCTACCCCTCAAACAATTAAGCTCTATTTAACTGCCAACCCTGAGTCAATGTATTGTAGAATTGTGCATTGTATATTCTGACCACTCTTAACAAATCATTCCTAGGAATTTCATGACTAGGGCAATTGATTAAAAAGTGAATTTCGTCTTGAACGGAGATTAGATTGCATTTTTGGCATATGCGTGATGATATTGGTGTTTTAGGCTTACTGTATCTGCCTAGTTCTATCTGCAAATTATGAGAGCTCAGCCTAAACCTAGATATATGCTTTAAATATGTAGTGCTCTTAACGTTGATTAAGTAGGGTTCCATAGAGAACGAGTTCTTGAATGTCTTGTAGGTGCGGAGTTTTTGTTTTGAACCAATAGCCAGGAGCTGTTGTTCAAGGGAATATTTATATTAATAGAACAGTCTTTCTTTAAACTCTTTCAGAAATACATCTCCCCAATTTACAGTTTGCGACACCCAGATGTCATGCATACGTGTATACTCTAGAATCTTTTCTATGGTGCTACACCAATTTATTTTGCCATTTCTAGCTAGTAGTAAGAAGGAGAGGTACGTTTTTTTTACAACAGAGTCGTTCTCTTGATTTAGAATGTGTACCCAATATTAAACAGCTCGTAGCTGTTGTCCCACATGCAGGGGAAAGCGCCCTGTTTCTACATATATACCTAATGTTGGTGTTTGGCTCCAGACACCCAGCATTTGTTTTAATGTAATTAGTTTGAATATTTTCAATTACCTGTACTGGTTTGTCTCGCACCCATAACTCACTGCCATATTCTAGTATGGACAGAATTTGTGCATCAAATAGTTTCAATGATATTACAGGAGTAGGTTTACCCAAAGCAGTGTAACACAGCTTATTGCGACTCTATATAGCTTTCCTGGCTTGCTCAGATAAATGATCAAAGGTAGGTGACAGCTGGTTCCTAAAGGATGAATTAAATGTTATGCCGAGATATTTGTACTGGCTAACAATTTCTATAACCTCATCATTGAATGTGAACGATACACTTTCTTTTTGTCTGTTATTAAAAACCAATACCTTGGTTTTTGGGAGGTTTAGCGACAGGTGCCATTTCTGACAGACCTTATACAGTCCACTAAGCTGGGCTTGCAAGCCTGCAGGGCTAGCTGCGCAGAAAGCAAGATCATCAGCATATAATAGGTAACTAATAAACAATTGGTGGAGTAAGATACCATCCTGCACATCCAGAAAGTCTCCGATATCATGAAGGTATTCATTAAATTAATTCGGGCTGATGACACCACCTTGCGAAACACCTTTATTGTTGTCAAATGCTTTGCTAATGGAACCTTTCCATTTTAACCTACTTGTTGCCTTTCGAAACATAGAGTGTAGAGTCTTCAGAAAATTTCCCAGACAAGCCTCTCTTTTTTACTTTATAGAACAAAGCAAATCTATTTAGGGAGTCAAAAGCTTTCGAGATGTCCACGAAACAAACATATAGTGGTGTTTTCATGGCTGTATGTTGTTTTATCATACTATAGAGGGTAAAAGCGTGGTCTATTGTTCTGGAGCGGTGGCGAAAGCCTGCTTAGAATGCATCATCCTGCGACAACATACTATTTTTAGAACATAATTGTCTATTGAGGATTGTTTCAAATAGTTTACCTAGTGAGTTAAGAAGAGTTATTTTTCTATAGTTAGTTGGGTCACGTTTATCGCCTTTCTTATACACAGGATTAATCAGACCATTGGCCCACTGCACAGGATAGTCACCTGATGATAATATGTGCTTAAAGAGTCCGAGAATGGGGTTGATAAGGTGCGACTCTGCATATTTTAGGAATTCGTTGCATATACCATCTATACCGGGGGCTTTACCATTTTTAAGTGTTTTTTTTTTTACTCTGACGTAGTTCATTTTCGGTTATGACTTGGTTTAATATCTCGTCAATTTCGACTGACCAGACATCGTCAAAAAAGTTGCTGTTGTTCTTAATATGGTTTTGTGTCATAAACTCAGTATCAAAGTAATTTTGTTGGTCCTGGTTGCTTGTCTCTTCTTTAAAAAGTTGTAAAGGGATTCGTATTCAATGTTTTCGTTTGGTACTTCATTTACAACATGTCTTAGAAAGTGCCAAGAGTTGTTAGGATTATTGCTGTTCATTTGTTCTAAATTTTCCCGAGTTTTAAACAATGCTCTGTTTGCTTTTGATGTATAGTGCGCCGATATTCATGATTATAACACTAGAAGTAGGGATAATATATTTATAACAGGGAACTATCGTCTCTTTATACCGATCAATGTGTTAGATATCAATTGGGTCATGTTTTAAATAATACACCAGCTGTGATGAAAGATAAAGTTTATACACATAGTATCCAAGGGTATTCAACTTACATGAAGAAATATTACATGGATAAATACAAAATTGACTGTCATATACAAAACTGTTATGTTTGCACTTATAGAGGGTTATTTTGTATGTAAATTGAACCCTGCGCAATTAGTCAATATTACAACACAGGTGGCCTATTATAAAACATAAGAATTTTAGCCAACATGAACTTCAAAGTATTCTACTCTTTGTATATATATATATATATATATATATATATATATATATATATATATATATATATATATATATATATATATATATGTATATAACTTCAAAGTATAATTTCGTTGGGTCGCCTGTATGATAGCGATCATACATGACCTTTACACAGGTCTCCCAGATCAATATGTATATATATAATATTTTTTTATGAAAAACAATTATTGTTCGGTAGTGACTGAATGTATACATATGTTGATTGAATAAAAGAATTTCTGATTCTTGATTCCTGACTCAATCGTTTTTAGATATTGTCTGCCAAAAACGCCTGTGAATTTGCAATGTATCCATTGCTGTGTTGCCCGTCGGGGAGGGGGGGGGGTAACCAGCGGAATGGCTATTTTTGTTATTTAATTCTGAGAGATATGAACCCAAAGATAATGATCAGCGGGGCCTAGAAGGGACACAAACGAACCAATGCACAAGATTATGCTGCCCCTACACATTCAATTCATATACCAAAATATTCGTCACAATCCACCCTCTCAATTATCGCTTTAATGAAATTATCATTTTTCAGGATGCAGCCAAATGTTTAAGATGTATTCAAGGTAAGTATAAACTTTGATGTTTTCATTTAAGAACACCAGACCAAATTCATTCTGCTTATTCCGTTGCGAAGCAAGATTATCGTTTCCATTGCTGTTAATTTTAGCAACAAATACGGCAAAACCGACGCCCCAGTGTAAGCCTGGCTCGAGTTGCCAGTATTACCCTAAATTGTTGACATGAGTTGCTTGTAATGTACGGAGTTATAAGGAAATTAATTTTTTAACCTGCTGTTATCAGTTACCCATAATGATCGATATGCACAAAGGCATTTCGTTGGGTGTTCAGACGTGGTACGGGAACGAAATAAAACGTATGTCTGCAGCTTATTTGTCAAACCATAATCACAGAATCTAACTGCAACTTCTAGAGACTAATGACGGAAAAAAATACGACATGCCCCTGAGTATATATATAACGAGAGCACGCAACATCCCGGCACTTTCAGGTGCACTGCACACAAAGCGCGCTCAGCGTGCTTTCAAGTACACTGCGCACAAAGCGCGCTCAGCGTGCTTTCAGGTGCACTGCGCACAAAGCGAGCTCAGCGTGCTTTCAAGTGCACTGCGCACAAAGCGTGCTCAGCGTGCTTTCAAGTGCACTGCGCACAAAGCGCGCTCAGCGTGCTTTCAGGTGCACTGCGCTTAAAGCGCGCCGCACAAAGCTGTTGAGAGCACTTCCATGTTTGTCGATATTGTGAATGAAAGAATATATATAATGGAAAGTCGTTTTGTGCGACGAAAAACAAAATAATGTATATTCATGAAACAAATAAATATTATTTTTTTATTTGCAGATCAAACGAATATGGCAAAAATTGTCTAAAGAACAAACTTACTTGCGTGAGACAATCAGGCTTCGATGGGAGAAAGCATACATACTTTTTAGTCCATGGCTATGCTGGAGGAGCCAAATCATATTGGCTGTATACCGCGGGCAATGCACTCCTAACCAAAGTATGTATTGTGTAATCAGTCTTCCACTTCTATGCCTCGGTTTTTTAGGAGAATAACATTTTTTTTATTTTATTGTGTTTTTTTTCTATCTTCTGTTTCGAGCAAGGCTGACATAGTAAAAACACGGCACACAAAGACAAAGCACTGTTCGAAACGATGCTATGCATGATATATATATATATGGCAAATTATGTGTTTTTACATCGTTTTGAACAATGTTTTCGCTTTGTATGTATATATACACATATATATATATATATATATATATATATATATATATATATATATATATATATATATATATATATATATATATATATATATATATATATATATATATTAAATGTGTGTGTGTGTGGTAAAATCCCCATTAGCTGGCACCTCTCGGCAGTGGGCATCTCTTTACGATGGGCACTTTTCTTCGGTCCCGTTTCATTTTCCGTTTTACCTACATGTTAAAGGAACCTCTCTGCAGGGGGCACCTCCCTGCTATGGGTAGCGAGACCTCAAATGTATACCATAAACTTCTACAGTGAGCGCTTCTTTTTCCCAAAGAAAAAGAAAATCAACACATCTATTTGGATTATTTTTTTCTCAAACTGTCACTTCTGCACCAGTGCACATCCCTTTCGCCAGGTTCTTTACCTCACACAGTGGTAATCTCCTTACCCTATCAAACAGTACAGGCCGGACGGTATGCAAAGCATAACAGTGTTCTGATTTAACATTGATTCACTTGGTACCTTTGTGGACTAACACCAGACTTAACAGTGACTTGTCTGAAACAATTAGTGTGTGGTTCAGTGATCCTAGAGTGTTTTACTCAAGGTTACAGTGAAATACATTGATGTTCATCATTTGAACGCATGTAGCTCTTGAGGAATGTCTATCTTTGGAGATGTGTACTCAACCATACTACTGGTAACTGGTAATCTATCTCCCCGCTGTGGTCAACCCTCTCTGTAGTGGGCACCTCCTTACTGTGGCCACTTTTCTCCGGTTCCAAGGCTGCCCACTGTATAAAGGTTTTACTGTCTGAATGTATGTATATATATATATATATATATATATATATATATATATATATATATATATATATATATATATATATATATATATATATATATATATATATATATATATATAAATTTATATGTATATACAGTTTGTATAAATTACACAAACAACCCATTGATAATTTGATAGATACACATAAAGATGAGATGAAAAGGAATTTTAATATCAAAATTTCTGAAGAGGACTCCTCTATTCTACTTTTGTTCTGGATACCCAAATTACATAAAAACCCTTTTAAATCTAGATTCATAGTCGGTGCTGAAAAATGTACAATAAAACAATTATCAAAAGAAGTAACATTGTGTTTGACTGCAACCAGGAATCATTTTCGTAAAATACTCTAATGCAATTTCTAGAAACTGTGAAATAAATTGTTTTTGGAATATTAGCATTTCTTCTGAGTTTGTATCTAAAATCAAAGATGTAAAAGAAAAAAATATCAAATGTTTTGATTTTTCTACACTGTATACAAATCTACCCATAGATGAAGTCAAAAGTTCTCTTTCAGAATTAATAAGCAAAATGTTTAAACACAATGGTAAACCATATGTTAATATCAATTCATATACAAAGAAAGCATATTGGTCACACAATAAGTATTCAAAAAGTAACGTTAAATCTTACACTGTTGAAACTTTGATAGATGCTTTAAAATTTCTTGTGGATAATACTTTTGTTCAATGCGGAATATTGGTTTTTCAACAAATAAAAGGCATTGGAACTGCTCCCCTTTACTGGCAGATTTGTATTTAACCTGGCTTGAATTTAAGTATATGGATAAATTGATGAAAAAGGACTTTCAAATGGATACAAAATTATCAGACAACGCCATATATATTGATGACATTGCTTGTGTAAATGTACAAAATTTCAGTGAAATTGCTAAAGAAATTTACCCAAAAGATATCCCTTTGGAGGGTAACAATTCACATGGTTTCAGATATGTGTTTTTGGACTTGGATATTCAGGTCACTAATGACAGGTTTTGTATTAAAGTCTATCACAAAATAGATGAGTTTAACTTTGAAGTAGTTAATTATCCTTTCCCGGACAGTAATATTTCGGATACTATTGGATATAATTATACATATTTATCACAGATTTTGAGATTTGGTCGTATTTGTTCTAAATTTCAAGACTTTGCATCTAGAACCAAATTTATTTGCAATAAACTTGAGTCAAGAGGATTCAAAGGTGTACTTTTGATCAAATATTTCTACAAAATTTTGCTGTAAATATCCCGAGATGGTTAGAAAGTTTGGCTTCAATAATTTTAGAGATTTTAGACTTGCCTGTTTTGCTACTTAGTTTTATCTTTTGACATCATTATGTTTAAATGTTCACCTTTCAGACATTTTAGGCTAGCTTGTTTTCTGTTAGGTAAACCCCGAGGGGCTACAGGTAGCAAGAAGCGGCCTACGACAGTTACAAGCTTGCCTAATTGTACTTGATATCTGGTTAATATTTTCATTGCATTCTCTTGACATAAATACAAAAGACTTTCATTCTTTTCTGACTTGTCCTATAATTCTACTGTTAATATCCACAGATTATTAGAAAGTTTGGCCACAATAATTTACAGTTTTTAGACTTGTCTGTTTTGCTGCTTAACTTTATCTTTTGGCATATTTCTGTTTTAATATTCATTATCAGACATTTTAGGCTTACATGCTTTCTGTTAGGTAAACCCCCAGGGGCTACAGGTAGCAAGAAGCGGCCTACGACAGTTACATGTTTGCTTAATTGTACTTAAAATCCTGTTAAGAAATATTGTTTTGATAGGATGTTTTTGGCATAAATGCTAATGACTTTCATTCTTTTCTGATATGCCTAAATGCACATTTACTCAATATTAAAAAATTACTTAAAATTGACATTATTTTCTCAAATGTCACAAACCTGACACATTAAGTTGACACATTGACTCAGGGCTGGCAGTCAAATAAAGCTTAATTGTTTGAGGAGTAGGTGTCATCATGGAGTTTGTTTTACATCTCTGGTGCAGGATGTACATTGTTGCAGTCCTTGTTAGGATATCCCTTGGTTTATACAGGTGGTCTAGCTGCGACTGCTTATTCTACAATCACTGGGACAGAATATAATGTCCCAGCTTGTTCCCACTGCAGTTAAAAATTGGCGGATGGTTTAACTATGATAAGCTGTCCAGCTAGAAAGGGTACATATTGGTTCAGGGGTAAGTCAAATTGTTCTTATCTCAACCTGTACTATACAAATTTGGTAATTATGGTTTGTTTGACCGGTATTCTTCTTTGATATGAAGCTCTGCATTTATAAGCAAAACTTCACATATTTAGCTAATTTATCAATTGCCATGTTCACATTTATTCATTATTATGTGGGTTGTCTTTGCTGAATATTTAGCTTAGACAAGGAACCGCTACTCAGAGAGACATGTACGGGAAAAGGCTCCGAAACATGTTGAGTAGTTACCCACTGAAGTCCCTTTAATTTATTTGGGCTAATACAGCCTATGTCAAAATTTTACAGAGGAACGTGTGCAATATGGACAATAGTACTTCTATGTATATAAGTTAGACAGGGACAGGTTAGCTTATGGAGAGTAAAGAGTTCGGACTGCGGAATAGGGTAATGACTACTAGGAAGTGGTTTTGGAAAAAAAGACACAAATACAATATAAATATATATTTATATTCATATATATATATATATATATATATGTGTGTGTGTGTGTGTGTGTGTGTGTGTGTGTGTGTGTGTGTATGCAATTGCAACAATCCTTCAGATGGTGCAAACAAAGCTACAATGTTAACCTCGCTTAACGTGTTACACGCATAGCAACAAGGCTAAGACGTTTAACATGCAAATGATAAGCAACATTATTGTATGAATGCTAATATTATAAATACATCTTTACATTCAATCTAACTTTTAACATTGCAAGTATAGCAGAGAGCCTGGTGTGTTATGAGACCATAACACATTAGCCGTGTGTGTTGTGGAACCATAACACAAGTGCCCCGCCCACATTCCAATAAGCTACGCCTACCTGGGTTTCCAGAACTGAACACTTGAACATGCTCGGCAAATCAGTTTTTTTGTCTTTTCTCTTAATTCTATGTATTAAGTTTCTAAATTTCGTCTGATTGAGCAAAAATAAAAAAGAGGGAAATGTAAATATAAGCAATGAGGGTCGTTTTTGTGTGTGTTTGTGTGCGCCACGCCCACGATGTCAGCTTCAATCACCCGCGTCATTATGGCATAACACACACAAAATCGACCTCCATTTCTTAAACTGTGATAACGCCAGCGCTACACATGCTAAATACAAGGCAACAGTTGCAGCAACGCTAAATATGCTGAATGTAACGCAGCAACGCTAAATACGCTAAATGTAATACTTGTACGAATGCTAAACATACCAAATACATGAAAATCATTGTAAAGGCTACGTTCATATTAAACGTACAGTCAAGCGTTTCTGCAATACCACTGATGATCTCGTCCAGACGTATGACCATGGCCTGTCAATTTATATTTTCATATACTTCTGGCATTACATTATAGATCACTTACAAGGATGAAATATAAAGAAAACAGCTTTGATTGATATTAAATTTAAATTTACACAGTGGGTTCAATCTTGTTTTACTAAATATTGTGAAACTATTCATTTGTATCCATCAAACTAACCCAACTTTCCCTAATCAACTTGTATTTCTGTATCATCATTTTTGCAAAGCAGTAGATCGCTTTTGACCGCGTCTATCACCCGGGACTTATAAATTAGAAAAATTGGGGATAAGCGGCCCACTTCTGCAGTGGCTTGGTGATTACTTGGATGCACGTGAGCAAGGGTTGTTGATAAGGCTAGGGTGCGACATCGCGTTGGGGAAGAGTTAAAGCAGGCGTCTACCAAGGTTCTGTTTTAGGACCATTTCTATTCCTTGTAGATAAAAATATTATCGTGTATATTGTTTGTTCATCCATTCGGTTCTTTGTCGATTGGGACAACTCCGTTCATCCGACTGGGTGACGCCATTGCTGCGACCAATGCCCGCAACACTGACTTACAGGAAGTTGGGGGTTTTGGTCGCAGCAATGGCTTGTGTCATTCAACCCAGTGAAATCTACCAGTATGGTCATCTCCAATAAAAGGAATCCTTTAAATCTTAATCCTGTTTTCGTGAATGAAAAGCTACACAAAGTTTCTGATCACGAGCATTTCGGCTTGACAAATCGCAGTGATCTGTGCTGGTCTAGCCATATCAAGAATCTAACAACTAAAAGAATGAAAATGGTGAATATTTTTTAAATATCTGCAGCTTCGCCTGAATAGGAAATCCTTGGAGATTCTTTATCTTTCACTTATTATACCTCTCTTGGAGTATGAATTAGTGGTATGCGAAGCTGCACGTTGCAGGAGTATCAACTACTGGAAGGCGTCCAATTATCAGCAGCAAGAGTTATTACTTGGACCACTTATAGGACTATTCATGATTTAATTCATGAAGAAATAGGCTTTGCAACATTATCTCAGCGCGGTGAAAAAAGCAAGTTGATCTTACTTTTTACAAAATCGGGCACGGTGTGGCTCTCTCATATTTATGCAACCTCATTCCTAACCTGGTCAATGAATGAAACAGGTATTCGTTTGTTTGTTTGTTTGTTTGTTTGCTTGTTTGTTTGTTTACTGAAACGCATTTACCTGTAACATGTCTAAAGTCAAGGAAAGGTATTCACATCAATCAGCGACGTGAACTATATAATGCAAATATGCATTATGATTATATAATATAATACAGATATACATCATAAAAAAGTATAGACCCATATCTTTTACAGCGCCTGTTTTGAAGGTCATTTCTTTTGTATGTACATACACTTGAATGTATATGTTCCTGTATGGGGGGGGGGGGGGTATTTACTTATTTTTTGTTTTGTTTTTTGTTTTTGGTTTTTGTCTTTTGGGGGGTTTTGTATCTTTTTTTAATTTAATATTCTTTCCTATTTTCAATGTGATTTTGGCAAACTGTGTTAAAATTTAAGTGTATACACGAGGACAAGACCTGCATTAGCCTTGGGCTATTTGTCTAAGCCTCATTGAAGAAATAAGTATATTACAAAATCTTTTACATGGATTGCAAAGCAGGCCAAGCCTATATTAATCACTCCTCTATGGTACAGATGGTGGCGTATACTTTCCTACCAACATGTTTGGTGGAGGAAACCGAAGGACTCGGAGAAAACCACCGTGCGCAGTCAGAGTGGTAGGAACTCTTTCCACACTCTTCCCCGGCCGTAAATCGAACCTGGGCCGCAGAGGTGGAAGGCGAGCGTGTTGCAGCTCCGCCAACCGTGCACCCACAAAATATACATTATAAATGCGGGAATCGCCAAACAAAAACCACAGAACGAGTCGCCATGGGATAACATGCTTTAGGCTCCATAGCATCTTTCAGAAACCTGCGGCCAGCCACATCAAAAACCTGAAATATATTTCCCCCAAACTGCATGGTGTTATATCGCCCATCAGATAGCCTAGTTTTGTTAACAGGGAAGATGCCATAAAATGTTGCCAGATGAACGACAATTGTGAATGGCGAGGTACCGCTTTATGTCAGTGAAATATAGGTGCCTCAGATCGCCGTATTATATGTTCGACAGGTGGCGGAGACATGAAAGAAAATTTAAAAAAAAAAGGGGGGGGGGGGTTCTCTCCCCCTGAGCCACACAGGCTATAAATGCTCGCACCGGTACCCCAACGTTTCTGGTGCGTGTTGAGACCTAAGGTAGAGGTGCGTGCGCTGAACTTGTACTGAGCACCACGGAAATCCTTTACATCCAATAAATATTTTTCCATTTTGAAATGGGTCTTAAAGCTTGTGTACATTTTAAGGGTACTAATACTTTCAATCTGATGCAAAAAATCAAGGTTCCACGCCTCATCATTTAAAGTATAGGGTTTCGTTTGGCTGATATGAGAACGGATTTGTCTGCTTTTCGATCACAATAAACCTATTTAAAACTTCTTTCTCTCCATCGGTTATTCGATTGTGGAATAACTTGCCTGCTGATGTACGTAACTCCGAAAACCTTACATCTTTTATCAAAAAACAAAATTATTTTTGAAGCAGTCAATAACTTTATCAAGACAACAGACAAACTGGGAACAGAGACATGGTTCATATTATGGTCAAAATCTTGAAACCAGAAATGTATCATCTGCGTATCACCATCAGAAGAACGCCACAAGACGTGGACAGACACGGTGGCGGCGCCACACGAACACAAGCGAAACGAAACAAGACGTGACAGAAGGAACTCAGGAGAGTGATGAAGTGAACCTTCACTCAACTGTGTACATAGATGATATATTTCTGGTTTCAAAGAAAAGCCACGTGACATCTCTTCTTCAATCTTTTACATGTGTACAAAAGATTCATATAAGGCCTTGCCCTGTTTCCCAAACGTATCCTTACAAAAATAAAAATATATTTAAGCCAAATAAAATATGTTATATATATATATATATATATATATATATATATATATATATATATATATATATATATATATATATATGTTTGCAGCATGAGAAGGAGTGATTTCTTTCAGAACTTTTTTTTCAACAATACAGGGTGACTACAATGTCGTGCTTGTGGATTGGGGAAAGTACGCTTTTGACCCGGTCTACTTGAGTGCCGTCAGGAAGACAAAAACGATAGTTGGCCCGGCCATTGCTAATTTCATCAAGTGGCTGGAAACTGCAGCTGGAGCAAGTCGCACAAGGATGACTCTAGTCGGTCACAGTCTGGGTGGACAGGTCGTGGCCTTTGCGGGAGCGGCTTTGCAGAACCCCAAAGTGGCGAGAGTTATTGGTATGCTTCATATTCATGACCATTTTCTAATTCTGTGTATCCACAGGGCAACGTACGTTTTCCATGCCGTGACTGCATAATCAACCTATTTGGATCCAACGTCTTCTAGTTTAGTTGTAGTACAATATTTGTCGTACTTATTTCGTTTCAACTGTCCAGCACACGATACAAAGTAAAGGACATCTGAAGCAGACACGGTCCCCCTTTTTTCACAACAATATAACGTATTTTTCCCGTTGGACTGTTATTCAAATTATTGGTTTATTTTCCTACATTACAAGCCACAAAACGCGCAGTATCCGCCATTTCACACCTAATATTTTTAACATATCCCGGGGAAGGAGCAACACGGTTTTCTTTTCTTTTTCTTTTTTTCTTTTTTTTCATCCCGTAATTACGAGATAGTCCTCTCATAATTGCGATATATAATCTCGGTATTACTAGTTAAAAAAGGAAACTTTGGGTAGGCACTAATTAAACACTACGCACCATAAATTTGCGTTTGTGAGAAACGGGCTGGCTTGGATTTCGATGGTACAGTATTCACGTTTTGAAAAGGTATTTCAATTAATGTTTCAGGGCATTTTTGTATGCTCATCAACTTACATTCTTTTGCGACCACTGTCCGATTTTGATATCAGATGAGGTTTGAATAAGGAATCCACAGCTTCCTGTGGAACCAATCAGTTATATTTACTTCGGAGATAATTACTCATTAATCTACATGCAGCTCATTCGACATCCTTATCATGTGAAATCGTTTCAAATGACAAAATACCAAAATAACAAAAAACTAATAAATGACAAAATATTTGGTACTGTTTGTCAATTATATTTATGCACCAAACGTAAAGGTTAACTCTTATCTGATCATGGTAGGAGACTAAACCAAAAGTTTTATCCGACGTTTAGCACCTTCCGGGCTTCGGACATAAACTTTTTTATCAACGCTCAAAAGTAATCAAACAAAGGCAAGACACACAATGTTTTGAAATTGCATGTCGTTGAAAAGCGGGTTGGACCGGAAATTGCATAATTCCTGGTGACTGACATATATTGACTTTGCCCTCCAAATAGTCCCAGCTCTGCACGTGTTTGTTCTACTTCAAATGAAGTGGAAAATAAATCTAATATAAAGAGAAACTTAAATAACCCAAATCTGTAAGGCCCAGTACCGTTCGAACACGGTCAAGTCCGATATTTAAAGAACAAAGTCCTATTCCGTACCTTTCACGGAAAAGCGGTATAGTTCTAAATCATTATAACACCATTATTTTGTATAAGTCACAAAACATAGTCCTGAAATTTGACAGAAATTTTTCAGCTGTATTATCCTTCATATATATATATATATATATATATATATATATATATATATATATATATATATATATATATATATATATATATATATATATATATATATATAACAAAAAAAAAGGGGGGGGGGGAACCAGCGCAAGACTTGTTTCGGTGCCATTAATCCCCGGACAAGTCATTCTGCTAACTGGCGGCACCATGTTTGTATTTACAAACATCCCACGCCGATATATTACGGAATTAAGTGAACATTATGTTCCTTTATTGACAGGCCTACTAATATGCGGGTAGGTCTGTTTGGCAGGCAAGTATTGTTGGCCTGTAGTCAATGGTAGGGAAGTTCTCTCTGCGCTCGCACTCTTCTCGACGTTGAGCACCAACCATACACATAACTTGCACCTAGCAAAAAACATTTTGCGTGTGCTGACACTGACACGAAAGCCGTTTCATTTTCATGGATGGATCTAGAAAATTCTTGGGCGGGGTGGGGGGGTGATCCTGGGCCAAGTCGACGGGGTGCGATAGCTCCTGATTTTCGGCATTTACATACACCCATTTTCTCCCTTGCTGCCACCACAAAGCCATATTTCCACATCGTTATTCCCCGTTACCCGCTCCCACCGTCACACACACCTCGACGTATTTGACCTTGTGGCTGTGTCTTTTCAAAAACTGGCGTTTATTGCAACATGAGAGAAAAGATACCCCCAGCACACTATTGTTATGCATACAGCGATGACTTAAATAAAATTAATTGCTTTTTTATATTATTATTCATTTTTTATTTACAATCTAACAGTTGTGTTTCTTAACAGGTTTGGACACGATAGAGAAAGGATTCAACTTGAGGAGTCCCAACGATTGCCTTGACCCATCAGATGGAACTTTTGTACAGGAAATCCACACAACTGAATCCAAAACCAGCAAAGGTCACGCGGATTTTTTCCCGATAGGAGGTACAAATTTCTTCGACACTGACTGGCATGGCTGAGGCAGCCAACTTATATTCATACTATCCTGGTTGATGGCATTATTGCTTTGTCACACCAGTCTCGTCGGTTTCTGTGATGGATGTCGGTTCTGATGATGTTGGAATTTGTATAATAGTAGCCATGAAATGTTAACGTTAAAGCTTTATGTTTTCTTAAGCATGCTTTACAGATGAATTATATGGTGTATTTCATATAAACCGATAACTATTTATGTTATCGTTTCGCAAGCCGTAAAATGTCCGGTGAGCGTTCAAAAAAGCAACTCCTACATTTGAGCAGAATACTTAGTCACAGCAGGGCGTCACCAGAAAGGTTCAAATAATTATATTGTACTGCTATAGCATTGCCAAATCTGTCCAGGCGTTTTGGGAAATTGAACCATTTGCGCGTGTTGTTTTTACCATGTATTGTCAATTCACTCAATTTCTCGCTGTATTTAAATTACTTTACTTGATGATGGCACAATGTTGTAAGAATAAAAATACTATGAAATAGTATTAAAAAACAGCTTCAATAAAAACTGAGCACAACGTAGTGAAACTGAAGCTTCATGTAAGTACCCGAAATTCATCTTGGCTTGCATGTTTTCGGGGCATCCCAATTTTCGTGGTACTGATTTTGTGCGCAATCTTCATAATGTCAGCAACAAAAACGTATTAAGTCATTATTGAAAAAAAAAATCAGCAATGCTGACAGGCTAGAAAAATATTGAATACAATAAAAATGTATGCACATCGAATAGTCGGACACAGAATAATGTCGCTAAGCCAACCACAAAAAATTATGTCCCACAAAAACTGGCCGAAGGAAAACAATATCGGTGACTATCAACAGACGTGAAAATAAGTAAATTCATAGTGAAAGAAAAATCGGCAAAGTGTTGAATGTGACCACTCGTATGTCAGTATTCCTTTGGAAATGAAACCGACTACTTTACAAAAGCAGCTTCTCATAATTTTATGTCCCCAGAAGAAAAGATTAACAGATCTACCTTTGTATCATATGAGATCGTCCGTAAGTAAGCGAAAGCACCACCTCGGCTAAGCAGTCACGGTTTGACCCATAATTTGGTTATAGACCACTCGGGATCAATAGCAATGGCTTACGGCAGAAAATAACAGCAACCAAAAACTAAAATCCATTAAAAATCTGCTTTGGGAGATATTTTAACTTGATAGAATTATATTGGGGGGGGGGGGGTTTTGTTTTGTTTTGTTTTGTTTTGTTTTGTTTTTTTTTTTTTTTTTTTTTTTTGTTTTGTTTTGTTTTGTTTTGTTCTTTGTTTTTTTGGTTTTTTTTCTGGTTTTTTGGTTTTTTGGGGTTTTTTTTTTGGTTTTTGGTTTTGGTTTTGTTTTTGTTTTTGTTTGTTTGTTTTTTTGTTTGTTTTTTTCCTTTTTTTTGTTTTTGTTTTTGTTTTTGTTTTTGTTTTTGGTTTTTTTTTTTTTTTTTTTTTGTTTTGTTTTTTTTGGGGTATTTTTTTTTAAGCGCTGAAGTTTTGTTGGAATGAGCCACACACTTGCTATAGCGCAAGGTTTAGTAATGCTTAGCCAGGGCACTTTATCAAATAAATTAAAGGGGTGTGTTCACTTCCTGTCCTCTATGGCCTATGACACACATGCTGCTGTGGGCAGCTGGTGTGCCAGATTAGACGGGCTTATTAAATAACGTAGGATAGCTGTTTGGTATGCGTCACGGTTTCCGTGCTAAGCAGGGGACTGGCATGCCTTGGGCACACTGCAACAAGAGGAAAGTTGTTGACCTGGCTGTTTCGTATGGAAACATAGGGTGACGGGTTTATGTCCGGGTTAAGTGCAGGGGGCATCAAGCTTAAAAATGTAAATAATGATTATTGATTTTTTTTTTTAAAGTCTGACTGACACGAAAAGGTAAACTGCAAAAAGCACGCAAAGGGTGATCTGTGCATGGTCCCAAGCTCTTCGTAGTTTCCGCAAAATCACTCTTTGCCACAGCTTCATCCACAATTTAACACAATGCCGGTGTTTTTCTGTCCCTTTCCTAAAGACACAAATTTCCTGATAAATGATGATGATGATTATTATTATTATTATTATTATTATTATTATTATTATTATTATTATTATTATTATTATTATTATCATTATTATCATCATTGTTGTTGTGATGATGATGATGATGATGATGATGATGACGACGACGACGATGACGACGACGACGACGATGACGACGACGACGACGACGATGATGATGCCTGGCATTTCATTGAAAGCTCTTTTCACAGTCACTTTCAATTTGGAGTCATAATATCAATTCCGGTATATATTTGCCAACGTATTGTAATTAGTACTGAAAGGGCTAATTACCCATGACGTTTTCCGATCCTTTTCTTCCAGCTGGAACCATTCCAAACGACCACATGCGGGTTGTCTTTTACTTTATCCAGTCGATCAGCAGATGTCCTTACAGAGCCTACAGGTGTACCAATGAGGCATCACCTGGGGTAGGTTTGCGAATTATGGATAATCTGGGGTACTTTCATGCCATTGCTGTAGGGTTCGCAAAAAAATTAAATTAAAAAATAAACAGAGTTTCAAGGCCTTGAAATACAATTGCTTGGTTGACAAGTTTTGTATTTGTGTACAAATATATCGGTCAAACGACGTCATCGGAACACAGAAAATGATCTCTAAATTTAATTCGTCCATTTAGGTTTACATGTCTTTTGAATTATTACAGATCACAATAAAAATTATAGTGGTCCCAAAATGAAAAAAAAAATCTGACCGTACAATTGGTAACAAAAACAACAAATGTAAAGATTCTGTGGAAAATTTCTAAATCAAGAACTCACCTTCTGTAAGGTGCACATATAAGCAGAACTAGAAAGTAGCCCTTTTAAATTTAGACAGCATTTAATGACGAAGCTGTATAATCTTTATTACGAAGTGGGAAAGTCTCACTTTTTTCCATGGAAATTGAAGGAGAGGTATAACATTTAATGGAAAGCGAATTATTGCTAAGAAGAAGGGATTAGAAATTGTGATAAAATATTGTTTTATTTTCTGGAACTTGAGAAAACAGCAATTTTTTAGGGACCGAAAAGGTGTATCTTTTAATTAGCACAACACAAACAATAAGGTTTATAAAAGATGTTGCAATATGACAGAAACAATGGGAAGCGGGGGGGGGGGGGGGAGGGGGCTCGGTCGACGAAGTGCCAAGAAAACAAATACACGGAAAATGTATAGAACTTTAATTCATTTATCATTGATTCAATAAATAAGCGGCAAGCCGAGTGTCCTTTTCTTGTCCATCCACAGATCTAAATTTATAACTTCACTGATCGAATCCTATGTAAATTTGATCAAATCGGAGGTGTAGTTATACTTATGCCAAACACACACACAAAAAAACTGAAGTGAGAATAAGACAATATTGATCATTAAAAGTTTTTTTGCAAATAGTACGACAAGCTTGTGTTCCGGCCCATAAGGATTATTATACTTCTGATGGTGTAGCAGATACCGTAGAGAATCTGCTGCACCATTATTTGTAAGCTCACAGAGTACGCCACGTGTGGCCTAGGACGGTGGGGAGACAATATTGAACGAGTGGTGACCATAATGTTCTAGGCATCACATACAATGGAGGGTCGCCAAATTTTCTGAACGTTTTCACGGGCAATAAGCAACCCAATGATATTCAAGTTATAGCAATTAATATCTATTTCCAGAGTCTTGTCTTAGGCGTTGATGTGCTTGAAGAAGTTTCGAGAAATGGAAGTTAGTTTGCTTGCACTTTTCTCCGACCTAACGATGTTTTACAGAAATTAATATGGACGTCACAGACCAGTTGCATTTTTCAACGCTTTGAGCACCAAATTTGGACTGTCAGCGCCTTTTCTTTGCGCGTTTTGGGCTCACTGAAGCGTTAGGAGGAAAGCTGTTGACCCGGATCATTGTTACGGTCTCTGATCACAGAAAGTGGCTGTTTGCAGGCTGGTACTTGAATGAAAGGTCGATTTACAAGACACATTATCCTGGCATCGTTATAGAAATTCAGGCCGCACATCGGCTTTTGCCTAAATGGTAATGAAAGAGTCAAGGCCCTGTGTTGTGAATGAATCAGTATTTTGATATCACATGTCGATGTGGGGCCTACTTTCATACATTTCCAACGCAAAACTTAAAATGCTACAACAACAACCCCTCCATATATATATATATATATATATATATATATATATATATATATATATATATATATATATATATATATATATATATATATATATATATATATATATAACACATATAAATGGAACAACTGTTGGAAAACGTTTCCTGCAATTCCTAGTTAAGTTTCCGTTTTCCTGTAAACATACATTACCGGGTCTGTCAAAACATAAGAGCACAAGTAACGCGTCACAGTAAAGACGCAAACTGTGGGTCAATTATGCCGCTTCACATTGAAATCTATTTCAAATCAAATCCAAACTGGATTAAATTTAGTGGTGTCATTGAAGAGTATGGAAAAAGGAAAAAACTCATTTATGCTATTCTAAATATTTTTTAAAATGTATCCTTCGTGATTCACGCTTGCTGCCGAATGCTATAGGTATATTTGAAACCACACCCTTGTAACACAAGCCAGGCAATAACTGATGTTTTATTTACGTTTAAGCATATATTTTATGATCCTGTTTTTGCTGAATATAAAAAAATACACCTAACAACATTTCACTCTCTGTCAGCGATTTTTTAATATAATAATGACGAGTTGTATAGTCATAACATTTATCGAATTGTAGTTGTTGACAAAATTGACGTAATGTGTATCGATATGTCATTTTCAATCAGTTTATTGAGTAGTGCTAATTTTTACTATGTTTACAGTTACAACCGTGCTCAAGAACCTGTAACGCTAACAACTGCAACAACATGGGATTTGCTGCCAGACACCCTGGTGGAACTGGAGTGCGCTACTATTTGGTTGTCTCGGCATATAATCCTTTCTGCTAGCTTTTAACGGTCCAGTGTTTATTGTCATTTCAGGGCTTTGTTATCTTGTGTTATTGTTTCTTGATATTTTTCTGTGATGGTCAAACCGTTCATCACTGAGTAGACCCGATCTCCTGCCTACGTACTTCAGAAGTGTGTGTTGTAGTGCGGCCCTGGGGGCTATCGTCATGGCATGTAGACTTAGTTGAGGTGTTGTATACACTTTCTCTAATACTAATTTACTTTTTAATTGTATTTTTCTCTCAAAAGTCTGCAAAGAAAAATGAAAGGTGTGGAAAGTATCTTCTAGACCATTCAGTATGTCAGTAGATACGTAGTAATGCACTCTGAGCAGTTCCCTTCAGTTTTTTTTTTTTTTTTTTCAAAATATACATGTATATTGTCACTGACATTATGTGCAGTATCAGCCTGAAGGAAATATAATTATACACTATGCACGTAAATCATGACAACCTGACTACAAAGGACGAAAATAAACTGGAAGTAGCGCGGTATTCAAGTTTAGCACCTGCCAGGTAACACACGCAGTTCAAATTCTAATTCTGTTACTTAACTCGTTCAGCAGTGCTTGCCCAATATGTTCCAATATGGCATTGATCCATGCATACAAATGTAAGTTGAAAGGTAATTCTAGCTCTTTGCAGCTCTTCACTAGTACAGAATCTTCTTTGTGTAAACCTGAACAAATTATTGAATAAAATAGCAAATCTTGTACCTCGATAAAACGGATGACTCATCTTGTACTTGCGACATTTTATCTTATATATTGAGGATATTGTTGTCAATTTCATTCAATGGAATATTTTCTACGCAACCTCAGTGAAACACAAAGCTTTTCACACGTCTAAAAATAAAGTAATCAATAGCTTTATGAGGGCACTGACAAAAATATGGCTGTGAGCGATTCCCTCATAAATAAAGCCTATTTAGCTGGGGCGACATCCCGGTTACCTTTGTTGCGAGGTTTGTCTATTACTTGCGAGTTTGGTTTTTCATCATTACCAATTTATTCAGTCAAATATGACTATTCGTCTGGGATAAATGATGCTTTATCAAACGCCCTTTCGGCCGGTGTTTCTAACGTTTCTCGCGGAAACTGCATCATGACTCTCCAAGTATTAAATGACTGCTAACATGGATCCCAGATTTAACGTGTTCTCCATGTCGGATATATGTATTTTAAACTAAACAGAATTCGCAGTGAATTCATGAGAAATGTTAAGCAATCCAAACCACATTGACCTTAAAATGCTGAGAGAGAAACGACACACTCAATGAACCTTTTCGACAGTTCATAAACCAGATCTTCCATTTGAGAGAGAAAAACCTTTGACTTTTGTTTCACATCCGGCAAATAATCCAACAAATAAAGGCAATTATCTACTTTAGGATTTTCTCTAGCTTTCGGTCACAAAAACACATTCTGAACATTCAGTTGTGAAAAATTAAATACGATAAATTAGCCTGCACTTTTTGTGACTTATTTTATTTGTTTGTTTGTTTGTTTTCGTTTTGTTTTGTTTTGTTTTATTTTGCCAGGAGGAATTAAGTTTATCGTCTATTTCATTATATATATATATGTATATATATATATATATATATATATATATATATATATATATATATATATATATATAAATATACATATACATATACATAAATATACATATATATACATAAATATACATATATATATATATGTATATACATATATTACAAGCCTTTGGAAACATCAAAGATAACACGCTCAAAATGTGACACGGCGTCCTTGTCGCTTAAATACTTGCACTACTGGGAACAAGGATTTCAACCGCAAACTTGAAATGAACGTTAAAATTCGGTTTTGACCGACAATATTTTAACCTTGTATATTAACAACAGTAACTTGGCAGTCGGGGTAGGGGGCTAGTCATTATAGTTATCAGACTGTTTTTTTGTTGTTGTTTTTAGGGGAGATTTGTTTGTTTGTTTGTTAGTTTGGTTTTTTTTTATTTTTTGTTTTTTGGTTTTTTTTTTTTTTTTTTTTCTTTTTTTTTCTATTTCTTTTGGGGGGTGTTTTTTTGGGGGGTAGCCACTCAGATAATGGCAAACCACTTTAGGTTTTAAGTGTATAAGTCGAGGGTGGGAGTGGGGGGAGCACCTCACCCCCATACCCCACCCAAGTTGCCTCACCTAATTTTTTTTGACCAATTGATGGCCCAGTTAGGTAGCAGAAGGTACACGTTACGGTGAGATATCATCATAGCCACTTCACTGAAGCTTTTGAGATCGAGACTTTCATTTGACGGAATGCTGAAGGTTGTCGCCCCGACGACAAGGGCAGTTTGAAGGGAGGGTCAGCGTCAAATATCAAGCCCATATCAATAATAATCACACACTCCCTCATGCCGGGAAATTAAAAAAAGTACATGAGAATAATACAAAACAACATCTTGCCCAAGTACAAATATCAAAAATAAAAGTGTGACATTATAGGGTTTGATTGGAGAAGTTGGGTTTGTTGGGCTTCTTTATATTTAAATGCATATATTTTGGTCATCTTAAATGCGTCACTTTCAATGTCGACAAATTCTTGCACATAATGATATGTCGGCATTTAAAAAAATACGAAAAATTAATAACATTTACAGGGTACATTTTCGCTAGTCAAACCGTACCTTTGAAGGAGGGTACGTTTTGACATGAAACCATTTTAACATAGGCACTTGCCACAGAGAAAGGTTTACATGGTAAAATAACATGAATATCTCAGCTGAACAAGTTTAAGTACGGAAGGAAGATGGCCCCTAAACTATTAATGAAACCTTTCATAAAATGTTAAACTTATAATATTAGGTTAAGACTATTTTAGGGCAGTAAATCTTACCTAATCAGTGAAGTTTCTGCCATAACTGAAAAAATGGCGTTTTTCCCTTTAAACCCCACACTTGTAGGAAATGCTATATCCCACAGACTCATATGCAGTGGCATCATGAGAACATGCTGCCAAAATGTACTCAGTTTAAAGGTTTATCAAACTACTCTGGTGATTAACCTCACAGGTGTCAGAAACCAATTGACACCCATGTATGTGTGGTGGTCAGTACACAGATACTATATGAGGGTCTGATTAATTTTGCCTGCGAAAAGTTTCGAACACCTTCAAAATAAAGTGCCTGGTACATGTCCATTACCGATATTGACAGGCATACTAATCAAAAAGTTTTGGAGCCAAAGCTTGCAGGTTCGAGTCCAGCTCGTTCCGAACATAAAATAAATTCATGTTAGTATAGCTGTAATAAACCTCAAATTTACTTTGAAGATTGGTTCTTTTGACATGCATTACCCTATGCCCACAAGTGTCTACCCTCGCGATGCCCTCTGTTTGCAGTGACGTCCATTTTTGTGGAACTCAGAGGTGCATTATGTATTTTTTATTTATGGTCTATGTCAGAAAATCGTACCCTCTGCCTTAAAATTCATGTTTCGAATCGAATGCACGAAGCCACAAAGCAGATAGGTACATGTAAGTTTAATATTCTTTACAACGCAAGAATCGTTCTTTTCAAGGACAGTCGTTGTATTAGTTTTCTTCCAGGGAAAGTACATGCGCTGAACTATAGGCAAATAATTTAGTCTATGATCTGGATTTCTAACAGGACCACCTGTCTGGCTTCTGAGTAAAATTATAGTTACTTTACTTTAAATTACAACCTCGTTTCCGGCAATGGTAATGCTGCCCTGACTTTCGTTGGTTTTATATACAATCGCAGAATTCCTGAACTAACGTCATTTATCTACAGAGTAACAAAATAATCATACACGCAATACGCCTGGTCAAGAGACTTAGGGAAAAAATCCACTATCAAAGATGACTATATTGGTTTCCTTCAAATTACTTCCTGGCTTTAAAGCTTCCTATCAATTTTGTATCAGTTCTGTTGAATGTCATGTACTTTTGTTAAAAAGAAAGACAAAGAAAGAATAAATGAATCCTAAATAGATCCACAACTTTTTTAGCCTACGCTATCAAACCCAGTCATTTTAACTACCCGAGAGTTTGGCCAACCTATAAGCGAGATCCTGAACTATATTGTGGTAACGATCGAAGCTTCGGGTCGAGAATGGTTTCTCCTTTGGTCGCATTGTGACCTGATTGTGTGATATGCACTCAGATGTCACATCTGATAGAAAATCCGCTATACATTGACAGGTGTCATTAAAATTATTGTCAAGAAACATAGCGTTCCAAAGAGCTGATGACAGTCAGTCATCCATTTTGTTTTAATGCACATGATCGTGTTTCCACGAATTCGTCGCGCCGCACCAAGGCACGGGACTTATCATCGCCAAAAATTACAGTTTGGTCTCTCTGAAGATGGTAAAATTATGGTTACTTTTGGCTTACCATCAAATCTTAGATGTTCCAGAGCCCCGATGCTAGCCAACTCCTAGCCCCGGGGAACCCTCTGTGCCACACGTTATATCGTATATCATCTTTGGGTAGCAGGATTGACGCATTCATCATCATCACGCATTTTGAAGTTGTCTTGACCAATAATTCACAAAAACAATGTTATCATCGACCCGAGGGGATTTTGACAAAAGACAGAATTTTATAACACAAATCAGGGACTTGTCAGTTATTTACATTTTGCTTTTCACGTCTTCAAAACTCAGGATTTTGTTACAAATGCGCAAGTTTTATCACCAAAACCATGGTTTTACGCAGTGCTATTTAAAAACAATAACCAGCTTTTTAGTGCTCATATTGCGGAAATTGTTCATTTTGTCTTTGTTATTTCATGTTTATTTTTTCAAAATGTCTTTATACCTCTCCTAAAATTGCTGGATACCTTGTAACTCATTCAGAGGCTATGTATGGTTTGGCCTTTGGTAACACTGCGGGCGTTCCATGCTTTATGCGAAGAGGAGTAAGTGAAAAACCTAAAGCATGAGATTCCCACCATTTGGCGCGCGTCTTGTCACATGCACCATGTAAGAGATACATATGCAATTCTAAACGACTGATAAAGAGCTGTAGCTAGTCACTTGATTATCTTTTTTATATTTATTGCGAAGCCGCATTTTGAGCGATAAGGAATCAGGGTACATTATAACTTGGCCAGTTATAAGTATCACTGAAAGACGCGGCTTTGTACAAAATTATGTAACCCAAGGTTTCGTGAAATAACAAAACCCCGCGTTTTGCATTGTCATTTCAAAATTTATTGGACTTTGTGTTTTTGCTCTAAAACATCAAACGGTCAATACCAACAAAAATTGATAGCGTTGCACAGAATCCGAAGCTTTGTTAATACGCATGATGCGTTTGCAGTGTTTGCTATATTGATCTTTTTTCCAAACCAAGGGTCTTGTATACACACAAAAACAGTTTTGCTAAATGCACCCTTGCATTATCAGCTCAGCTGACTTGCCAGTCAGTTAAGCTTATCCCATGCTCGTCCGTCCGCCGTCCGTCAACCATTCACACTTTAGACTTTTCTAACGCGCCAAGATGGAGAGTGATAAAGGGACGACTCACACTTGCATAATAAAGACGAAAGCCAAAAAGTCACAGGATGACAAAACACAAGAACTGGATAGAGACACATCGACTAAACAAAAGACACAGACAGGGGTGAAATCCGTAGTTAGTCCGATACAGCCAACAAACACAGATATGAACAATCAAGGAACTAGTCATTCTACGCCCCTCTCGACAAGAAGGCACAAACACAAAGAACGTACAAACAAAGTAAAAAACAAAAAGCAATAACATCAACAAAAAACATTTAATGTGTACACAGGATTGCCAATACAACGGAAAACCTAAGGGAGACACGGTCAGATGTATTATCTGTATGTCATGGTTTCATACTGCCTGTTGCGATGGGGAAGATACGGCGGCTATATGGACTTGCCTGCGCTGCAAACGTATCCCTGATACTCCAGAGGTCATGCAGCAGCACATGATGAATATGCAGCAAACTAACATGGACCTACTGCGACAATTAAGTGTCAAAGTAAGAGAATGTCAACAATTAAGACAGGAGAACCTCAGACTAATGTCCCACCTTTACACAGCTATCAGTCAACCCCACGATCATGAAAATGTGGACATAAGTACCGACAACACCGATGTCATACCGGTAGTGGAAGCGGGAAACAGAGATAACGCCTCAGTGTTCCTGGATGAAGACATACATGAATCATTATCCCATGAACAAGAGGCACAGATAGCTCAACCCACAGCCGAAACAGACAATGATGTGTTAAATATCTGTAACTCTATCCCCAAAGAGCTCAATACGCACTTAATAACAACGACCACAAATAAGAAAACAGCAATAGTATCTGGACACGGAAAGATACAAAAAGCGACCGTAGAAACTGTCATAATTCATTTTGGCACAAATTATATACCTTCAGAAAAGGCCTCCGACTTTATCAAGATATTCCGAGGTCTTGAAGAAGAGTTACAGGATTGCCTGCAAGTCAACAACATCGCTCTATCTGGTCTTGTTGCAAGAAGTGATGGGAGATATGCCGAAAAAACAAGACTGGTTAACACTGCCCTCGAAATCATGTGGGAACGCCAAGGATGGACTTACATCGATAATTCTAACATAAGTATAGATATGTTAGGCTCAGACGGACTGCACCTTAAGGCAAAAGGTAAAAAACGCCTGGCAGCTAACCTGGTAAAAGTAGTCAAAAAAGGGTCCTCTAACTCCCATTGATGTGATACACCTAGTGACTTGAAGGGGCCCTCTCCGGGTTCAATTATATAAATCAGACCACATAACGGGACAGTTGACCACCATACAGGCGCTGATTGTAAGCATCATCCAAAGAGCCGCTCACTTAAAGTGCTAAGCTGGAACATTAACGGTATAGGCTCAAAACTGAAAGACGATGGTCAACCAAAATGAACCTTATTTAGCATGGTTGAAAGAATTTGACATTATAATGATACAGGAAACTTGGTTAACTGACAGTGACGCAATCGATGACAAAATTGCGCCATTTTTGAACGAGTATGCATACATTACCTTTAACTGTAAATGTCAACATAAAAATGCGAGACGAGGTTCTGAGGGCATTCTTGTATTATTCCAAAAGCATTTAAAGGAAGCAATTGAAATCGTAGATTGTGATACAGACGGTATCGTTTGGCTTACTGCGAAAGGTTCCAACATTGGATCCGATCAGAATATTTACATAGGAATAGTATACATCCCCCCCCCCCGAGTCATCGTGTAGCTCAACAGTATCAAATACAGATCACTGGTCGATTTTATAAAAACAAATTTTGAAATACGGTAACAAAGGCAAGGTACTATTGGCAGGCAATTTTAACGCACGGACAGCTTCTAAACCAGACTATGTGACAGACGATTTGATAAAATACCTGCCCATGCTAAATGCATATGTAAGTGCCATGGTATTGTTAAAAACAGGAACTCCGAAGACAAAGTTGTAAATACATATGGAAAGGTACTGTTACATATATGTAAGAAAGACATACAATACTTTGAACGTAACATAGATTGTATGTCTACCGATGAAGCGGCAGAAAAAGTAGACGGAATCCTGAAAAAAAAGCCGCCAAAAGCAGCTTAAAGGTAATCACTTCAGCACACAGAAGGAAAAAGCGTAAAAAAGGTGCTGTCGGTTTTAACGTCAGCTGCCGTGCCTTGAAAAAGGAAGTGATGCACTTACGGTCTTTATTTAACAGATACCCGAATGATCCATATATAAGAGGTAAATATTTCTCAAAGACTAAGTCTTTTGAGAAGCATATACGGGTGAAGCGAAGACGCTATAAACAAGGTGTAATACGTGATATAGAAAATATAAAAAATACAGGTGGTAACCAAAATGAATTTTGGAAAAAGGTGAAACAATTCTTGGACAGTAGAACTGACCATACAGACTGTATAGTTTCACAGGTGTGGTACGAACATTTCAAATCATTAAATGAGAAGCAAGAGCATGGATGTTTTCAACCTTTAGACCTTCGCCTTAATATTGACAAGTTCCTGAAAACATTATCGGAAGTATCACCACATGGGGAGCACCTGGTTAATGTGAACTTCCCTCCAGAAAGCCTGGATGTTGTATTTGGACAGTTAAGGACACGCAAACAACCAAGCCCCTCACCGCAAAGCCATACTAGTATATCGTTGCAAAATACTACAACTAAGGTATTTGCTAAATTACTACATAAAAGGTTATACACGTTTCTTACAGACAACAATGTTTTCCATGATGCGCAAAGCGGTTTTATTGAAGGTAGACAAACCTCGGATAATATATTTGTTCTTAAAAAGTTAATAGATTCTCGATTGTCTGAAAAGCAAAAGCTGTACACTACATTCGTGGATTACCGACGTGCTTTCGATACTGTCGATAGAAGTTATATATGTTATACAAGCTCCACAAAGCTGATGTGAGTCTTCAACTTTTACAGCTTATAAATGACATTTATCAACAGACGTCTGAAAAATGTTTATTCTAATTTTACAAATCTGTCAGAAACAGAAACACTAACATGTGTTATGAATCCAGAGAGGAGTGTCTCTCACCTCGTTACTAAGTTTGTATATAGTTGTCTGCACACAAAAAAACTTGTATATAAAAATGGCATCTGTATGATCTGAGCACCAATAACTCACTGTATAAAAAATATATACTTTTTGTTATAGTTTATAGAGCTTTTATTATTGTATTATATTGTACCATGATCCCAGTAGGACATAAAAGGAAATAAAGACTCGAGCTTCTAATTCCACAAGCCAAGTCCACATCCAATTCAGTGGGGATGTACCTTAGCTGTGGCTCTACCAATTGTCTTCCCATGATTTTTCGATTTTTTGTACGAATATTTTGTTCATTTTTTGTTAAAATCTGCAAAACCGCTTGCCCAATTGCTTCGAAAGTGCACCAGGACATTGTTGAGGACTCCCAGACCTCAGCTTGTTCAACGTGTGCCGCTGCGATTTTTCTTCCAAATGTTTACGAACTTTGGGGGGGGGTCGACATTTTCGACTTCTGTTCCAAAATTGTCACTCAGAATGATCTAAAACCTGAGGGAAGTCGAGCTTGTGAAAGTGTTAAACAAACATGTTCATCAGGCGGTGATACTTTGAATTTCTCACTTTTAAAGAATTTTTCGTTTCGGGTACCTGTTTTGTTCAAGCATATATTGCCATTGATTACCATGTAACTCAATGGGGATTGCAGTTGTAGTTTACATTTTTGACTCCTCCAAAACTGTTATCAGATTACGTAAAAAATTGCATGTGTGAACGTTAGATGAGACGCAGCCAATTTTATTCAAATGGTCAGGCGCCAGTAATTTTAGATTTTGTATCAGTTTTCTTGCCTATCTTTCGTTATTTTTTAAAACCCTTCTTCAAAACCGCTTGGCCAGTCTCTTTGGCATTGCATAAGGGCATATATGGAGAGTCACAGACCTTAATTAGTTCACCAGGTGTCGATGCGATTTTTTCATTTCTTATGAATATTTGTGGTTTTTGCTACTTTCGTCTGGATTGCCAGAAGTCTGACTCAAAATGCTCTGAAACTTGGTGGAAATAGAGCTTGTTAGGGGTTAAACGAAGTTCTTCACTAGGTAGTGATACTCTGAATCCCTGATTTTTAACGAAATTTTTAATTTGGGCACTAGTCTCCGAATGCATGTAGTCCCATTCATTACAATGTGAGGCAACTTGGATTGCAAATGTAAATTGTAAACATTTTTACTTCTTAAAAGCAATCAACCAAACTCATTTTAAACTTTGCGGGGGATGTACCTTAGGTGGGTCTCTAACAAGTTTATCCAAATGTTCATACTCCAGTATTTTTTTATCTTTTTCTCTCAAACCACATGGACGATTACTTGGAGGTTGTACACTGTATATGGACACTCCGGGGAACTCGATACCTCAATTTGTTCGACAGGTGGCGCCTCTATTCTTTTTTGCTTTTTTAAAGAATTTTTGTGCGTGCGTTGGATCGTCTTCAAACAAACGGGAAATGTACGTGGGCTTAATCTCCAGTATATTTATTCCCTACATGAAGGTGCTGTGGTTTAATGATTTTAACAACATATCAAAAGTAGGAAAAACGGGTAAGGGGACATGTGTTTGTTAACAACAGAGATGATGGTCAGAAGCAAAGGTGATCTTCGTGTCATTCTGAAGTTCACAAGACTATTGCAGTCTATGCATGTAAGTTCAGCTGAGCACAGGACTGTCATAGTCCTCTTGCGTAAAGAAAACCTAGAGCTTCGTCCACAACAATCATGGTCTTGCCAAAAAAAATAAAAACAAGCAAAAAAAGGACCACCCAGGATTTGTCCTAATATCGCGGGGTTTATTTTACCAAGCCATCGTTTGTGTGTATGAACTCCTTGGTTTTGTGACTTATGGAACAGCACAATCATTCATTTTGGCTTCATATGGGAAGTCTAATTTAACGTTTGTAATGCCTCGGTTGTTGTGCGAATAAAAAACAGAGCAGTCCAAAAAAGCTAAAGTTCCTGTTTTTTAATACGGATATTCGGCGGAGTTTCAGAGGATTATCCGGGACACGACTTGGAACTCGGAACCTCTGGAAGTGAATGTCTTCAATAAGTATAATTTTGACTTGTACATAGCAAATTTATGCGGGAAAAAAGTGTGTTGGATGAATGCCGTAATGTTATTTACTACTTTCAATGCCAAATGCGACTAAAGATAAACTAATTAAGCGAACTACTCTCAATTATAATAAAAATTTATATTCCTTGTGAAAAAAAACCTTTTTATTTTAGTACCAGGATGCGTATAGTTCCAGATAATATAATGGTGCGGGTCAACGGCTTTCCTCAGCGCGCTTTGGGCGCATTGTGCCCAAACAGGAAAGCTGTTGACTCGGTACAAAACTTGCCACTGAAAGAATAAACGTATTGCTGATATCAGTGCGAAATTGGCTATTTTCAAAACATGTACTATATCTAGCTTCAGTTATTATTCTGTAGTGTATCACACACACACACACACACACACACACACACACACACATCCATCCATCCATACATACATACATACATACATACATATGTATATATATATGTGTGTATATATATATATATTTATATATATACATATATATTAGTCTATGAGTAATGGCTGATGGTCACCTTCAGCATCAATTTGGTGATGCTCCAAAAAAAGCCACATGAGTAACCAGCATCGTCTTTCTTTTTGTGGATCATCACTCCATTCCATATACTGGTTTTTCTGAATTATACTTCTCAAAGCCTTTGGCATTTTTACAAACAACAAGTCCATATCTTCTAATATAACGCAAACAACGTTTTTCATACCTTTCACGAGAGCCATATGTGTCGCAAAGTCACACATTTGTTCTTTGAGGTATGCATCAGTAATGACAAGTAAGATTCTGCGACTGTTGGTCACTGCAGTTGCGATACAATCACAGCGCGCAGCACCAATCTCAAAGTCTCTTTCTGGAATTAACAGTCTCATTTCCCATTCATGCTCTACTTTTTCTCGTAGTTTGTGATTGGTCCAGTGGGTCGAAAGCTCACATGTTTCATCCGTGAATACCGCGAGATCATATTGACACTCCTCGAGCAATACATTTCCAGCGAGAAGTAGTTTATAACGCATCCGCAACACCCAATATCTGATATGCCAACGATAATAGTAACAAAGTGAAATCGACATTATTATCATTACGATGGATGCAAGCACGCTTCCCGATATTGTAGGCCAGTGTAAATGATTTGGAATAAGGTATGGACAGTTCTTGACTGGATCCCACATTGAAATCGAAATTTTGGTGTCATTGTCATATATATTTCGGCATCTGTAGTCCTTCTCACCATACAAATGAACGCTTCGTGAATGGCCTTCTCGTAACCAATGCATAAATAAATTATGATTCTTGTCACAATCACATAGGAAAATATTTTTGGCGAGGTTAATCGTAATATTTCTTTTGTGTCCAAGTTTGTCAATCAATGAAGTAGTATTAGCAGGAATAAAGTATATTTTGTTGCCAGAAAGGTCGAGAAGAGATAAACAAGTTGGGGTGAAAAATAGATCGTAAAAAGCATCAAGCTGATTGTCATTTAGTCTTAGGCGCTGAAGAGCTTTCAGTGCTCGAAAAAATGCACCAGAAAAGAAGTATATACCATTAAAACTAATGTCCAATTCTTGCAAGGAGTACGAGTTCCTAAATAAATTACCTTTGGTGTCATTGGCAATATAAGCTGCCAATCTGTTGTTTTTTAGGTTTAAGAGTTCTAAATGTAACAGGATTGCGAAAACGTCAGGGTGAATATAGACTAAGCCATTTCTACTTAAGTTAATGTAGCGTAAATAGGGCATGCCCGGCACAGGTTCTGGTATTTTTTCGATCCCGCACGCCTTGGCACTCAGTTGCAATATATTATTCTCTGGTAAGATGGAAAGAGATCCGGATATGATCTTTTGCAGTGCACTGTTTGCTAACCTTACTGAATAATCAACAAGTATAGTACTCATACTTAAAGGAAACTTTACAAGTTGTTTTGAGTTGGCATCCATATGCCTTGTTTGGCTGGCGGTCCTTAGTGGACGGTTGGCTTGGCGTGTTCCATAAGAGAACTGGACAGCCATACGTTTTCGATTAAGATCCATGTTGGGCAAAGGGGGCTTCATAAAATGCTGTTCTATGTCATTGTACTGTGGTCTGAAACACATTGAACAACTATCTAACCCAGTCATCCATACGGTGTCGTAAGCATGTCTTGCTGAAAATACCTTTAAGTTATTGAAGGACAAGAATGTGTCCACGTCAAACAAATTGATGTCAACTATTACATTGCCGTCAATGTAAAGTTCTTCCAGTGAAGTTAAACCCGAAAACGCTGAGAAATTCATACCTAACAAGGTATTATCCGCCAGACTGAGGCGCCTTAACCTGGATCCATATAAAGGAGATAAGACATGAGAATTGAGATAGCCTTTGTCTTCCCTCAAACTTATGTACATATCCTGCACATAGTCCAATACTAATGAATCTAGAGTCATAGCACGTAAGCCTCCAAGCGCAACTGAAACACCCTCTAGTGCCAAATATCTATTGCAGGCTAAATTCAAGGACCTAATTTTTCTTAAAGGAGAAAAGGTATGGTTTCCAATGCTTTTTATGTAACAGTTACGAAGAGATAGATAAGTAATATCACTTTTCATGTTACGGAACATTCCATCTGTCAGGACGCCCATTCTACAATTATCTGAAGCAGTGAAAATCAAAGATTTCAAACGCTTGAGACTTCTGAATCCCGACCCAAGATCTTTCCCACGCAATCCAGTGATTGATAAATATTCCAAATTAATTAGGTTTTTTAGAGCCTGATCTGGATACCTCACTTGCGTTCCGAGTGTGTTGCAATAGTCATCAGACATAATGCCCTGCAGCTTTAAAACGCGGAGCCGGATTTGCTCGCGGAATAGTTCAGATGGTAAGTAGGTGTATCCAGGTGCACATTCCTGAATCTGATTCTCCCGTAAGTCCAATACTTGCAAATTGCAAAGACCAATGAATGCATCTCGATGTATCTGCTTAATTTTATTGTTAGAAAGATAGAGTTCCATTAGATTCGGTCTTCGGCCAAAGCTCTGGTGCCCGAGCAACGTGATGCCATTATTGCTCAGGTCTAGTACCGAAGTATTCTTCGGTAGTTCCATTGGGATCCTGGTCAATTTATGCTCTGAGTAATTTACAAGTAACCCATCGAATCGGTTAAGGTGAATACACTCACTTGACGGCGTAGAAGCACTTTGGCAACAATTAGACGAGAGAATCATGTAACTATCGGGAATGCCATTTGCACTCTGTAGAACTGTATCACCCAACACTGACACATGCAAAGAGTAGATAAAAGGTATCCACCATACAAATGCCATTTGCATCCGTTGACAGAGATTTCCTGAATAACAAATACACATGTTTACAACAGAAACAAGAAATAGGTTATCGATACGACACGAGGTTAAAATTATCACTAAAGCAACAGACCAGCTCGGTGTAATTGCCAATTGCGGGATGTATTTTTAGATTATATATATATATATATATATGTATGTATGTGTGTGTGTGTGTGTGTGTGTGTGTGTGTGTGTGTGTGTTTTAGCATTTCAAATCAGCTCTAAGTCAGCAAATTGAAAACGCGATTTGACATGCATAAAAAACGAATCCAGAAAAAGAAACGAAACGAGCCTTTTAATAGGTTAAATGTCAAATGCTCGCTTTAAACCTCAGCAAAGTCAAAACAAAGATACTGTACTCACCTTTTGTGTATATGTTTTCAGATGCAATACCGGCATTTATTGCTTTATGTGACTACTTTTACATCTGCACTGGAAGCGATATTCAAATGGAATGCCGGGAGTTGCTGTTTTACCTCCATAGTATGTATCCTGCATGTAATTTGCACAAGTTTTCGTGTGCTGACACACTTGAATATAGCGAGTTTGCCCGTGCTTTTATGTGACAGGATGTCTCTTGGATATTTAGCCACACCACCAGTAAACTGTAGGCAAGCAGATTGACTTCCGCATGTCCTTATCTGTGAGTGTACTTCATCTCAGATGAAAAGGTTTTTGAAAACTGGATAACCTGTATCAATGTTTGAATATCCTGGCATGATTGTCAAGTTTGAAGAGGCACCTACAGTGTCAGTGTGGCTGCGTGAGACACTGCAATTCTGCAAATACAGACCGCGTGTGACCGAAATAAATATGAATATAAAAATATCCTACAGGAACTTCCCGCTCTGAAGACCACCCCGGAAGTTATGAATGACACCAACTCAGGCTCGACAAAAAGCGGTTCAATCCACTCATTCCGAGCAAATTGAATAACAACCCCCTCCCCTCCCCCCCCCACCTTTTCATATATATAGGAAACTATCTATGAAGTACTTACGGAGCATATAAAGTCTGTACATTCCTTCTCAGAAAATTCGAACTGTATCACCAGATCGCAAGAACTAGTACACAATAGGCCTACACCTCTGTATAAAAAGTCCTAAGCCAAAAAGACGACGTACGCTTCACAAGGAGACTAGAGAAACAATTACAATGGTGACATATTCGCAGAAGCAGAAAAATCTATAGATAAGGACTACATTCCTGTTTAGTAAAACAGGATTGCAGGCAACCATCCCTGATCTCGCAAAGTTCTTTGACAAATTACGCGACCGCAATGTTCTTTGATAAATTAGGCGACCTTGAGAGGCTGTTGCCAGCTAGATCTGCACAGCTGCTGGGGAAAATTGATTGACCTGTAAAAATTCATGTCATGAATTAAAAATTGGGAATTCCATGGCGAGACATTGTTTAATCCACGGAGTCATATGACGCTGATTTGTTGCTTCAATAAACTGTCTTAGAAAAATACACATAAGTCTGTTGGCGTTATATATACTATGACTGGAAATAAAAAGGCTGAGGAAATGTTTGTGCAATTGGAATTTAAGGACAGCATCGTTACATATATATGGGAATTACAACAACGTGTGACTGTATAGAAGTTTCAAATACATCTTATGGTTTTTGGCCAAACTACGGAAACTGCTGAAGCCCTTTTCGCAACAAAATTTCGCAACGAGCGTCCATCGTGTTTATTTCAACGTAAAATCCTGCGTCAAAACCACAAATGAAATGACAATTACATAAAAAAATAAGCCTTCACTTATTTCTTACCCAACGGTAAAATTCCCGTTGGAACATATAATAAAAATTCAAGAACGTTAACTTTTGGATCGTATTATATACGAGAGGACAGCTGCAGGTGGCCCAGATCGCCCAAGCCTGGGGTTATTGCACTATTCAGGCCTTTAGGAGTACGTCTAGTCTATCACATGTTGATTTTTTTCCCAATGAGATGTTTTGATTTCGGCATGCAAATGTTCGTGTATGTAGGGAAGGTGATTCCAGGAAACCACATGGAAACTTGACAAGAAATTGTCCACCTTTTGACGAATGTAGGAAAAGATTTACAGTCAAACTAGTGGAACAAGAAACAAAACCTGACAATGTGTTTCTGATGAAAATGATTATATGATGATCGATTGGTGCGTCAGAGAAAGGCAGCTCCAAAATTCGCCGGGGAAAAAAAGGAAATATGCGCGGCCTGGCGCCGTGGCCTGACACTGGGCAATAGTTGGCTTTTCGATGTTGCTGGAAAAAGGTTGCTGGTCGTTCAATGATCACGGTCACGAGCCACTACAGATTATATATGGCAGCAAGAAACAATACTTAGGGTACTAGTTTCACCAAAAATATGACAGACCATTGATCTTAGTGGCAAAATAGAGCACAAGTCATTGGTTACAGTATGGTGTTCATTTTTCTTTGTCATTATTTAAATTGAATTCAATTATCACGGGCCAAAATGGTTGAAAATGGTCAGCTTCTGTCCGGTGGTGAGAATGATGATATCCTAACATTTGTTCAGAAATCAATTTTGTCAGGCAAAAGGTAATGCCACATAGAGAATGTAGACAATACTTACGTTCTTGCCGATCTCAGACAGTCTAAACGTCATCTTGATCGTGGAATGCGCGGCAATTCTACCCGAATTCAGCATCAAATTCTGCCGGCCAATCAGAAGTCCTGCTTCCCAAGGTACAAGGAAGCACACGATGTGGACTACCGTTTTATATTTATGGATATCAATAAATCGAATTCTTGATATAAAAAATTCGCCAAAATTAAATTAAAAATAAATTGTATCAAGAATTCATTTCTTGATATCTAGAAATGGTTGGGAATGATTAATTATGGGGCGCCCTGACTATTTATTAGGTATTTCTTGATATCAAGAAAGCAAATGATTTCTTGTTATCAATAAATAACTATAAATATAAATAAATGAATTCTTGATACCATTAAATGAGTTATTGCTACCATTAAATCCGGGATAAATTGTAAAGGGGCGCCCCATAGATGTCAATAATTCGAAATATTGATATCAAGAAATAGCATGAATAGTTGATTTCAATAATACGAATTATTGATATCTAAGAGGCGCCCGTTTACTACTTATTACCAATTTATTGATATCGAGCACTCATTTATTGGTGTCTACAGTTATTATTAGTTGGTATCAAAAATCATTTATTGATATCAAAATTTCATTTACTGATATTAATAAATCGAGTCATTTGTATCAATATCACTTTCTTGATATCAGAAAAATTCTCTTCCTTTATTGATATCAATTCACTTCCTTGATATCAGTAAATGGTTTTTTGATATCAATAGATGGTTTATTGATATCAATGATTCTATTTTGATATCAAAAAGCAGGAATTCTTGATATCAATAATTCGACTTATTCATAACAATAAATAATTTATTGATATCAAGAAAGCAAACTATTGATATCTACTTGACTGCTTGATATAAAAATTCAATTTACTGAAATCGAGATACTGATATCAAGAAGACAATAACCTTTAAGCAAATTACCGTATGCTCTATCTTAATGCTCTGATGGTGATATGTGCTTTGGCCATCGCTGACTTATAACTGCCGACGCGTGACAGGCTCCTTTTTAAACTTTTATTCTTATTCTACTCTTCATTTATTTAAATTGGTAACAACTTAGTGTTCATTTTCTGTGTCATGATTTAAATTACAACGGGGCAAAACGGCGACAAACGATCACGTTCGGGCCGACGGGTCATCTTCAAATTGTGTAACTGAATTTAAATTGAAATAACAAGGTTGATCGTGGAATGCGCGGCAATGCTACAGGAGTTCAGCACCAAATGCCGCTGGCCAATCAGAAGACCTGCTTCCCATTGTAGAAGGCAGCATTCGATGTAAACTACTGTTTTGTATTTATTGATATAAATAAATCAAATTCTTGACTTCAAGAATTGTATTTCTTGATATCGATAAATCGAATTCTTGATATCAAGAATTCACCAACATTATTGATGTCAAGAATTCATTTCTCGATATGAAAAATGGATTTTTTTATATTTAAAAATAATGCATGATATCTAAACTTCGAATTCTCAATATCTAGAAATCCCTGGGAATTATAAATATCAAACATTTGATTTCTTGATATCAATGATTTATTTATTGATATCAAGAATTCGAATTCTTGATATCAATAAATGAATTCTTGATATCAATAAATTGAATTATTGATATCTAGGAATAAGAATAATTACTGATATCAATAAATCGATTTTTTGACATCAAGAAACGATATCTTGATATCAAGAAATAATTAATAAATAGTAAATGGGCGTTAAATAGACATCAAAATGATTTCTTGATATAAAAACTCGAATTATTGATATCAATAAAACATTTATTGTTATAAAGGAATCGAATTATTAATATCAATAAGCAAAAAGCAAAACGATGGTAATATATCAACAATTTGATTTACTGATATCAATCATTCGAATAATTGATATAAATAATTCGAATTACTGGTATCAATAAATAAGTTAATGATATCAATAAATAATTATAATTATCAATAAATAAATTCTTGATATCAATGCACGAATTATTGATATCAATAAATCCGGAAGAGGTAATAATTTGGCGTCTCTTACATATCTTTAAATTACTTTTAGATAATTCCGCCATACAATTTGATTGATTGATATGAATAAATCGAATTTCATATATCAAAATTTGGATTTAATGATAAACGGCTTGCCTTACACTTGAACACTCGAACATTGTATGCCGAATTTTTCCAATTTGCATATTGTGATTCACATACATATTGAAGAAGAGACGATAAATATACGGGCATATTTAACAGGACAAATAATCTTTCTTCAGAATTAACTTAAACAATTTCCAAAACTGAACTCTACCAAACACGAACACTTTCATTGTGTGTGGGAAAATTACGCTTATCCCAAATTATGTCTCCCGGTGGAAGCCGGGGGACATATTGTTTTAGTACCGGTTTCTTCCGCTTCTTCTGCTTGTTGTTGTTGTTGTTGTTGTTGTTGTTGTTGTTGTTGTTGTTGTTGTTGTTGTTGTTCAGGTTCTTCAACACTTGCTTTCCATGCAATAAGTCTTGAAGGACTTGACGGAATTTAATGAAACTTGGTAGGATTATGTATCTAGGCAAGACCTAGGTTAAGATTCTATTTGGATGACCTTGAGCGAATTCTCAAGGTCACAGGGTCACTTATGTGAAATTGGTTTCCGTTCGATAAGTCATGAAGAACAGGATGGAATTTGATGAAATTTGGTAGGATTATGTATCTTGACAAGACCTAGGTTGGAATTGTATTTGGGTGACCCTGACCTAATTTTCAAGGTCACAGGGTCATTTGTGTGAAATTGGTTTCTCTGCAATAAGTCTTGAAGAACTTGATGAAAATTGCTAGAGTAATGTATCTAGGTGAGACCTAAAATAAGATTGTAATTTTCAAGCAAACTTGGTCATTTGTAATTTGTTATCACCTGTAGCTTATTCAGAGACGTAAGTGTTCCACCGGGAGACATTTGATTTACTGTTGGAAAATCAGTCTGTTCTAGTTTATTGTGAATTCGTCGCCCTTTTCTGATCGCACCTGTACATAATATGTGTGGGGCAACTTCAGTATGTTTAGGGGTCCCTACTGAAACTGGTAAAAGCGAAGCTACAGGATTTTGAAACAACGCTTTCATTTCTCAAAGGTTTTATATTTACCACCTATTTAAATTTTATATCTTACATCAATCCGATTTTATTTAAATAAAGAATTGTACAGCTTCATTCAGTGGTCATAAAACGCCAAAGCTATCTTGCCAAAAACAACAAGCATGTTTGCCAGCACAGGGTCTAGAAGTCCTTTGCTATGGTGGTTGTTGTACTTGCCCGTGACAGCAAGATTAAAAAATTATCTGTGTTGCACATATATTCAGATGAATATGCAGAAAATAAGTATAAACGTTAATGCTTACTTACGTCACCACACATTTGTTAGCTACATATGCCTAAGAACTGGCCATATTCATTGACACATTCCTTATATATATATATATATATATATATATATATATATATATATATATATATATATATATATATATATATATATATATATATATATATATATATAATTGTGATACAAAATGATAATTGCAAAATGAGTCCTCCCTTGTTGTAGGGTACGGTACTTGTGATTGTTTTCTTAGGCTTTTGCAAAAAGTCTCTGTAGTATTGTACCCTTGCAGTGATAAATATTTACATT
Organism: Hermodice carunculata; assembly: GCA_964020975.1. Taxonomy (NCBI): domain Eukaryota; kingdom Metazoa; phylum Annelida; class Polychaeta; order Eunicida; family Amphinomidae; genus Hermodice; species Hermodice carunculata. Next base: position 44,834,559 of record OZ026623.1, on the reverse strand, counting down.
ATTCCTTGAATTGTGTTCATGAATTGAGTAAAGCTTTCTTGGGGTGTTTCGGGAACAATAGTTAATAACTAACAAAATTAGAAGTTAAACTGGTTAAGTTTACTGGTAAATTTTACATATGAAAATATAGATATTCCTGATTAGGCATCGTCTTTTGTGGTCATGCCGTCTTGAATGTATAATACGCATGTTGTTAGGCTAATACTGTTGATAATTTAGGTGACAATTGCCAAATTAATATAGAAATACACACTGATATGTGTGGTGTCTTTGT